>VZRZ01000256.1:759720-816257 GCA_013398175.1 Climacteris rufus | reverse complement strand
GGCTGTGGGGTGTGGGGTGGGCGGCTGTTCCCCTCCCCCGGGGCCGGCGGTGGTCGCGGCGCTGCCCCTCAGGTGGGGCCGGGGGCGGGCTGGGGGCAGCGCTGCCCGCGGGGCTGTGGGGGCTGCCCGGCGCTGCCTCCCCTGCCCTGCCCGCACCGCTGGATGGGCTCTGCGTGTGCTTCGCTTCGCGTTATTTCCCCGAGCGCCGCCGCGGCGAAGCGAGAGACGAGCGGAGTTCGGGGGCCGCACTGGGGTCGGGATGGCACAAATAATCAGAAAACGAGTCGCTGAGCCCTTAATCTACTTAAGCGCGCGGTTCCCTTTTCCCTGCGTTTCCATCTGCGGAGCGAGCCGGTGCGTGGATGGAGTTGGGAAGGGGCCGGCGGTGTCTTTAGGGGGCGTCGGTGCTGCACCTGCCCGGCCGCGGGGGACGAGGGGGCGGCCGGGCCGGAGCGGGGCCTCGGCAGCACCGGCCCCGGGCTCCGTGCGTGCGGGCTGGGCTGCTTTGGCGTTGTTTTGGTAAATCAGATTTTACAGTCGCCTGGCATCGCTGTTGCTCTAATCTGAGGCATCACCGTTGGCGGCTTTGGTTTGTTATTTTAGCGTGTAAATCCCTGCTAAGAGCAGAAATGTTATGTCTAATGAAATGAAGATACAGACTTTCTTTTACTTCGCTGTTGCTCATTTTATTCTTTTTAAACTGTTGATTTGTATTGTAATAAAAGCCAGTACTGCTGCCCTGATTAGTTACCTAAACGCCTCATTAAATTTATAGTTATCAGTTGTGCATATTGATTTTTAAGTTCCCCAGTGTGTAGTGATGATTTGATTTCTACAAATATTTTTTAAAATATCAACAAATTTGCCACAAAGATCTGTTAACCAGAACTGTTAAAGTGGGATTTTGGCAACTGGCTTGGGAGCAATTAGAAGCCTTAATGCCTCTTTGTTAAAATACTTTTTGTTAACTTAATTATTTAAAAATATTTTTGTTGGTTTTTCATCTTGTGCTGCAAAGATTTTGCTTAGTACATCCCACACATCTTCATAATGAAGAAAAGAAGCAAAGAAATCACTTTTGTTTAAAAAAACCGAATCAAATGCAGTGTCAGGTGAGAACCTGTAAGTGCAGGGTAATATAAACAAGTGGCATAAAATAACACCGGCAAGTCGTTGCTTGCAGCCCTGTTGCTGTGTTTGTCGGTCACTGGGAGTATATAAAGTTAACAAGCCCTGTTACATCCCAGCTGGATGCTTCAGGAATACGAAGTATCCTGACTTGCTCATACCTCAGCTGCTGCTCAAAGGCCACCTCTGTTATCCTGATACTGAATTTGCTGCTTTAATTGTAATGGATGCTTCAGAAAATAATGATCTATCTTCCAAATCTTGTTTTCCTTCTGTTCTGTTTATGTAGTTGTTTTCCTTTGCTGTGTTTCAGAGTCTGATATTCAGTGTTGTGTGTGTTTGTGTTTGAGCCATGTGCTCAAATAAGAAAATACTTATTTTACCTTGCTCCAGAAGTGGGTGAACTAATTTTTTTTATGCAGACATTAGGAAGGAAAAGCTGAAAAATCTCCATTCAGGTTGTAAACAAGTGTGGAAGAGGCATGTGGAAGGGAGAGCAGTGAATGAAAACAAGGGTTATTTCAATGAGTGTTCCCTGAGGAATATTCCTCTAAGGATGGGCTTTTTTCTTTTGCAGTCAACACACCTGAAGGTAGGGCTGAGGTAACAGCTGAGTCGGGCAAATTTTGGTCATCTCTAGGCAAGTGGTTCTTATTCTTGGGTACCTTTAATTACTTTTCTTGTAATTGAAGTTTGTTGATAATCCTCCAGAGAAAGAAAATAGGTGAAAAATGCTGCCTGTATCTGGAATGTAGCTACTAGAAGTGAGGATTGGTGTACCGGTTTTGCAAAAGTAGATCTGTCATTGCTGGCTGGAGGGGTCATTTGTGTGCACCTTGGAGAAAATAATCTGCAGAAAGCACAGACCTGAGGCTGTGCTGTTGGGAGGTGCACTGGCAAAAAGGGAAAAAAAAGGAAAAAGGTTTTTTTTTTTAATGTACATTATCTTGATTCTACAAGTAATATGTGCAAAATTAATCTTCTTGGCATGAGTCACTGGTATGAGCTTATGCCTTTGGGCTTTAGCAGTTTGGGTTTGGTTAGAGCACTCTCTGCCCAAAAAGCCACTCTGTTTTCTCTGTGCTCTTGTTAAACCTTGCAAAGTTTAAGATTTGCCTTTGCATTAAGGCAATAAACTTTCTGTCCCTGTTGATGTAAGCTGGGTGGGGGGAAAAAATCAGCTGTTTCTCCAGCTGATTTCCACAAAGAGGTTTCTGCTGGAAGAGGAATGTCTGGGCACCCAGGCCCTGGATGTGCCTGTTTCTGTGTATCAAGGAGAGGGAAAGTGTTGTGTAAAGTGGTTAATTCTGATGCTGATCTCTTTGTTGCAGGTCAGTTGTGCTCTGTTGTGTTACCTGGGCAGCTGGCTCAGAGCTGATAATTCAGAGAAACTGTTCCTTGGGAGAGACACCACATTCCCCTCCTAACACAGGGGTACAGAAGGGCTTTGTGCTCTGCACTGCCTTCCAGGGAGTGCCAGACAAAGGCATTGCTTATGTGCCTGCTGGAGCCCCTCAGCAGATATTCCTGTGCAGCCACAGGCTCTTGGGAGAACATGTTCAGTTTCCTCCTGGGAACCTCGGTGCCTTTTGGGCAGCTCTGAAGTTCTCTGTGCTTGTCTAGCTGCAATTAAAAGAAGTTTTCCATGCTTGAAGTTGTAGAACACCATTGTATTGCCCAGGTCTCCTACAGATAATTGTATAACTCTGCAGCAAAGAGATTAAAAGATTGCTCAGGATATTTCTAAATAAATGAAACCCTCTCCTAACAACACTGAAGTTCTTCCTTGATTTTATTTCTCAGCTGCTATAGCAACTACCTGGTAGCTGTTGTGAGTAATTCCCCTCTATTTAGAAATACTTATGTTCAGTGCCTCTAATCCTAACCCTGCTTTTAAAACTCGAGCCTTGCTGATGCAAAGCAGGGAGTTCTTCCACAGGTGTTTCAGATGGCCAGTTATGAACACAGTTAATAACAATTCTGAGCTGATTGTTGAAGACTGCTCTCTCTCTCTAGCCCTCTAGTGTTTTAATATTTTTAAAGCAGTCTCTGTCTCTAAGAAAATGTTTATTAAAGTGATCTGATGAGTTACTTTAGTCTTGTAAAAACAAGTATTAAATAACAATGTATTAAAAGAAAAAGCTAAATAGAACTCTTTAGTAAGTAACATTTGGCAACTGTGTCAGAGCTGATTATTTCATCAGGCTGTCAGGTTTTTTTATTTTTCTGCAAGGAGCACATTTAGGTGGTTCTCCAGAAATTTTTTTTGTTGTTTTGTTGGGGTTTTTAAATGCAGTTGATGCTGTACTTGTATGGCTGACCATATTAAATATATATGTATTGAGTCACAGAGAAGGAGAACCTACCTACATCAACGGCATCTGTTCTTAGTTTATTCGAAGAATTAGTATTAAAGTCTGGTGTTTTATATAAAGATGCTTTTTTTAATCTTTATTTTTACTACTTAATGGTAACAATGTAAAATAAATCCATAAGCATAAATACATATAACTAAACTTTCCCTTGTTCTTACTAAGAAGGGATGGAACATCATGATGTCCTAGTTACAGGTCTGTACTGCAGCTTTTTGATCAGTGTCTTGTTTGGTTTTTTTTTTTCCCTGTCACTAAACCTT
The DNA here is from genome assembly GCA_013398175.1 of Climacteris rufus. Lineage (NCBI taxonomy): Eukaryota > Metazoa > Chordata > Aves > Passeriformes > Climacteridae > Climacteris > Climacteris rufus. The sequence goes on along the minus strand of VZRZ01000256.1, from coordinate 812,494 downwards.
GCCTTGCACACTTCCCAATTCGTATTTGTGCTTGGAAAAACAGGACTGCAGAACTTAGAAAAGTCTTCCTTCCCTCCCTAAGGCTCTTGGCTCTTGCCTTACCCATTCACACAGGAGGCAGCTGCTGAAGGGAGGAGTGAGTGGCACTGTGGTGTCACTGGAGAGGTTTGTTACAGGTTGAAAAATGTAAAAGTTTCAGAGAGAGAGAGAGAGAAGTCCCTCCCTCAAATTAGGCAAAAGTCCTTCGTTAATCTGGGAAGCACTATCAATCCCTGCATTGGGTTCTGTGTTAGGGACATGGGTTATATTTCATTCTCTCTCCTGTCCCCCAGTGCCAGGAAATGTAATTGTCTGGCAGCAGGAGGGAGGTGACTAAGGATATTCTTCACTGATGTGTCTTGGAACCAAAGCTACGATGAGGGAGGCACTTTGGAACCTCCTGTGCTGCACTGCTTTGGGAGCTGGGGTGCTACCTGGGGACTTGGTCATCAGTCAGGAAAACGGCCTGAGCCAGGGACTGGGGTAATTCCCAGTCAAGTGTTCTGCTCCTAAGGGCCTTTTTTTTTACCCATAGGCCTTAAGAATGAGCAAAGGAATTTGTCAGGCAGGGATCATAAAGGAAATGTATATGTGTTATTTAACTGGGAGGGAAATGAATCACACCTTGAAATGTCTCTGGGAAAGAGCAGCTCCCAAGATGCACCCTCTGGGATACTTTCAGTATAGACAGGAGAGTTCAGTGAGGTGTCATGGGGTGTAGTGGGCAATTTCAGTTCCAGTCTAGGGTAAATCTGTAGTTCTGCTGCTGCTCATAGAACTTGGAGATTAAATGTACTATTTTGTGGGAAGAGATTATTATATTTTGGCTTGTTTATTCCAGAAAAGACTAAGCCAAAAACATTGTGGTTAGACCAGCTCTTCTCCTGTGAAGAGCTGGTTTGCAGAGCTGGATGAGAATTAGTCTATAAGATATTACTACTCTGAGATCATCTAAATACCAGTTGTCCACAAATGCATTTACAATAGAAATCAGCCATAACAGGAGGAATGAAGTTGAGAAACAAGTTGCTCACAAAGGCAAGGGATGAGATCTGTATATTTAGCAGTTTATTGCATGGTTTGTATGGGAACGTGGGTGTGATCCTGGAGTGAGAAGTGATAGCAGTGCAATATGGGGTTTAACTTCGGGTGATTTGATGGATTTTAGAGCAATTGTCTCCATTTATTCATTGTTGTGCTGTGTTAGGTATTCAATTAAGACCTGCAGGACTTCAGCAGTGGTCAATAGGGTGGGAGCAAAAGCAGTTCCTCCCTGACCTTATCCCCAGTGCAGAAGGGATTTTGTGTTTAGAATGATTTTCTAAGGGTGGAAGTCTTTTAGTGTTCAGGCTTTCTGTCCTCACCTAACAATACATCCAGTAATGAGAGAAATTTTATGATGTGAGTTGTCAATCTCGGACAACTTTTCTTGCATATTTACTGGAAATAGGCCTGGGTGGGGAAGAAAGAACTTTAAACTGGAATTTTTGTGCATAGTGGTGCAGATAAGAAGCTATGGACTTGCTGGAAAAAGAAAAAGGTTAATCAGGTTCTATCAGGTGTTTCTTACTTGTGTGCTTTGGGTTTAAATTCATTGTCAAGGCTGTAGGACATGAAGGGAGATTGTTCAGAGTGAAATTAGTGAGGAATTAGTAATTTCTCTTTCTTAGGAAGTTGGTGTGTGAGTATGGGGTGATGGTGCAGTTGTGGTTTGCAGTTGTTTGTGGCAAGAGAGGAATGGAGAGTTTTTACTAATCCATCTGAGAACAACTTTCCCAGGGTACAGTCAATTGCATGGCTCAGCTGGACTTGAGTCTCACTACCCTTGCAAAGCCTTGTTTTGCAGCAATTCCACCCTTAACAAGTCAGACTCCAATGTAAACATCAGGAAAACATGTAGGAACCATTAGCAGAACTTGTAAGCTATAAAATTCTCTACCATGGATTTGCTGGCATTTAAAAACCATAAAAGGGGGATAATTGGGAATGAGGAAGTTTTCTTTCCTCATATGCACAGTGTCGTGATAGACGAGCTTTTGTGGTTAGCACATGAAACAGTTATGTGGAAATGGCTCTGATACAGGAGCGCTGTAGCTGCCTGCTGGCCTCCAACACCCGCTGTTATTGGTGGCCATGTGTATCCCACAGACCTGTCCTCTGCAGAAATGGGAGCACTTTGCACATGTGGGTGTAAAAACACTCCCCAAAGAATGGGAACTCTCTGGGAAATCATTTGGCTGTTGAAGAGCCTGATGCAACTTTTTCCTCCTGCTTCTGAGTATTTTTTTTTAATTGGTGTGGTTACTGAGTTTATTGTGTTCTTCGGTGCTCATCACAGCTGAGAGAAGAAGAGGCTAAAGGAAGCATACAGTGGGATCTTGGTCCAAACCCAGGTGTGATTGACAGCAGTCTTTCCACTGATTGTTTTAAAGTTATGAATCAACCTTAATATCAGTACATTTCTCACTTTGTTCTGTTTCAAAATCTGTCTGCTCACTGAATCTCAAGGCAAAGATGAAATATCTCATTCAAGTGACTGATGTTAAAATCAAACCTCTGTTCACATTTTTCCATGTCAAAATTAACTGTATTATGTCTTTTGAGATCCTGAAAGCATCTCTTAAAGGCTTTTTTGTCTGTAATTTCTTCCTCTTAGATGTATTTTAGTGTTTGTTCAAACAATAAATCCTTAGCCCAAACTGGGGGAATGTATTAGGAAGGCAGGGAACTGGGGCTTTGAGCAGCTTTCCAGTACAATTGTGAGGTGATTACTTATTCCAAGGATAAGACTTCCCTCTGTCCCTCTTCAGCATTAACTACTTTTTCTTTTCCTGAGTCTTTCTGGATATTAAGCCTTAAGAAAAGCTTATGACAAGTGGTGCCAGCTAACTCTTGGTGATTAAAAGCAGGTCTTTGTGCTTTCGGAGGTAAGCTGGTGTTCTCTGAAACATCTAGACAAACCTTTGTTTTTATTTCAGTGCAAGGAAGCTTAGGCACTAAATGCTTTTAGTGTTGGCAGTAGGCAGTCGATGGAGTGCTGAATTATTTTATTTTCTTTCTGTTGAATGTGAGTCCCTGAGCTACCCAAGGTGCCAGAGTGTAATGCAGTGTGTCTTGGCAGGTGCCTTCCTGTTCTAGAAACCTCTTGTGTGTGTGTATTTGAGCAGCAGAGTCTCCTCTTCCCTCTCAGTGTGTTTGTGTACCTGCACTTGCAGTCTTGTGTACCTGATCAAGGAAGCCTTGTATCCATGTCAGAGAAACCCAGAGCTATTACACAGAAGGCAATTGCAAGCAATATATAACTTTACAGAGGCCTGTTGGGGTGTCAGTGCACACAGTCCTTTGCCTGGCTGGGCTGGCTGCTGGCTGGGCTGCCCAAGCAACTGGTGAAGGGGGCAGAAAGCCTTTGATAAGAGAATTATCACAGACAGTGCTGGATAGTCCCTGTGTGGCACCAGCAGTGTCTGTTCCAGTAACTGACTCTGGATGTGGGGGATAGGAGAAGATGTTTCTGCTTCACCCATCTCTTCCTTTATGGAGAAGAATGCCTGTGGAAATGTCTGCATAAAGCTGCCCACCTCACCTAGGCACGTGTTCTGTTTTATGTTATACACATGGACAGAGAGCGTAGGCTCAAGTGAGAAAGTGTCAGCCAGAGTGGGACAAATAATCCAAAAATATATGAATTACTGGAAAAGAAGGTTATTGAAAACCGTGGTCTGAACTTTGTTGTGTTTTTGTGTTTTGTTCCTCTCTGTGAATGTTCATGATCCAAATGATTGGTGACTTGAATTTTGATAAACCAAAGAGACAACAGTGTAGTTCCACTGCACTTATTAGAACAGGATCAGCATATTTGTGAGGTAATCTTGCCCTGACATCTGTTATTACTGTACAAAATGAGCTGGACTCTACCTGTGAGCCTGGCCTGGCGTGATGAGAGACGAGGGGAATCATCCCCGTGCCTGTGCCTCTGTTTCAAGGTGATACTGTGAGGCCCTTCCTCCAGCAGGGCCTTGGTGGAGTGGGAAGAGCTGTCCTGGGCTGTGGGACGGCCCTGTGGCTGCTGTGCTGGACCCTGCTGGGTGTGCTGAGCATCTGCTGTGAGCAGCCCTTGCCCGCTGGGGGAGCTCCCTCGGTGACTGTTTTTCAGGTTGCTGGCACAAGACCATCTTCTTTCAACAGTGGGGAAAAAAGGTTTATAAATAAAAATAAATAATAACAAAATAATAATAATGAAATAAACCTGTGTGGAGGATGCAAGAAGAAAAAACAGGATTTCCGCAATGTCTCAGATGATGTTGATAGCATTAAATAATGTATGTTTGCTGAAGTCAAGATTGGAAGAGTTAAAAATCATAAAAGAGAGCATATTCAGTTTTGTCAGTCAGTACATTGGTTTTTGAGGAATTTTTTGGTATTTAGTAGCAAACAGTTTACCAAAAAAGTCAAAGTTCTTATGGGTGGGTTGATAGGTATCATAGCTGTCTGCAGCTGTCCATAAAAAGTTCTTGTGTGGCAGACAGTATAGGCTAAAATAGAGTTTACAGCTAGGATGAAGGAGCTGTATGTTGATAAATACACTTTTATAAGTCTGTCCTATTTTTCCCTTCCTGCTCCTCATTGGAGGACCATGCCAATGTAGCTTTAATATGTTAAGAACTTACTTAATAGTTAGAAGGGAGGTTTGAATGCCTCACGATGCAGTCCATGTGAAATGGGACAGGATGGAAAGTGCTGTGGGATGATCCCTGTGGTTTTGCATGGGTGACCACGAGCCAGTGGTGTTCTCCTGCAGGCAGCCACGGCCCAGGCTGTGTTCCTGTGCACCAGGATGGGGATGGAAGTGGTCATTTCCTCCTTTGGGGGGTCACTCTGCTGAGGGGTGAGGTGAAGAGTGGGAACACACAGGGGAAGAGGAAGTCTGTGGGATCCAGGGTGGCACAACCCGTGGGGAGGAGCACAGGAAGGGGTCTGGTTTGTGGATAGCAGCTTTCTAAGGAGTTGTGGAGAAGGCACAGCCAGGCACTTCTCAGAGTTGCAGGGTGAAAGGAGGAGCAGCAGTGACAAGGTACAGTCAGGCACAGTGATTTCCACAGAGCACATGGGAGAGCCCTGGAGCCAGTGGCCTGGAGGGATGGAGCCATCTTCATCCTCCAGGAGAGTCAAAACTTGACTGGTTTATTACTTTGTTTGGTGTTGAACAGTAAAATGTGGCCACTTCTGGCTTGTGTTTGCACCCTGTGGAATGCAGCCGTGCAGAACAGTTCTACACTTCCCTGGGCAGACTGTGGTCAGTGTCCTCCTCTTTGCCAGTTGGGTATTGCAAAGAGGGAAAAGGGTTTCACAAACTGAAACAGTCTTTGCCTCCCTTGGAAAAGGAGAAAAAACCTGCTGCATTCTCTTCCTGCATAGAGGGAATGATGTATTGGTGAGGGGCTTGAATGAACTGATGGAAGAGATCTACTGGAAGAGGATGAAGTAACTGGGATAGATTCCTGCAAAGCTGGAGGCTCAAGCCCAGTTCCTTAACACAGCTAAGGCAGTGGACAACACTGTGGGCTTTTGGTCCATTTCTTCTCTTCCTCCTCCTGCCACCAGGATGTGCAAAACTATTTTAAACAGCTCGTGATTTTTGAGCCCAACCTCTATTTTTATCTTGGAGGGCAGGGGAAGGATGCTGGCAATCCTTTGCTCTGCTGCTGAACGATCACCTTTCTTCTCAGGCATCTGTTTCTTTTTTTGCAGGAATATTTTCCTGGTGCTGGTATGACTCAGTAGAAAGAGGCGGTGTTGCTAGGCAGCGGGTGAGCACTTTGCAGATGCCATGTGATGGCAGTAAGCTGCCTTGGAATAATCCATTGGTGGCAGTATTCCTGGCTGAGGTTCTGTACTGCACAAAGAAAGAAGCATCTCTGACAGGAGCAGATGCTGCCTAGCAACTGCCACTGCTCCCCGAGCAGCCTGAAATACCTTCACTTAATTGTACTGTAGTTTTGGCAACACACAAAACCAAAAGTGTAATGCGTTGCTTTCAATTCTGAAGTATGTTTTTCTTCCTCAAGATTGTGCATAAAAGTTCATAAAGACTATTAATAAGGTCAAAAAAATTTTAGCCCTCTTCTAAAGCATGTCTTTTGTTTAATCCCTACTCTTCGATTGTAATGTTTGGATGGCTTTTAATCAGCTTTTGATAATCTTTTTTGTGTGTGTGTGTGTGTATTACATTAGTGCCTGGCAATTCCAATCGGATTAGAGCCCTGTTCTGTGCTGTGTGTACCAGTATATTCTGCAAGAAATGCCCCTTGCTGCAAAACCCTTGTGTTTCAGGTGTTTTTTTTAGGGTGTAACTGGATAAATCTTCTCTTTCATACCTAAATTATTAACATTGTCCATGTTGCTTTAACAGCAGAATGGTTTGAAAGTGCTGGACCTGGGGTTTGTTCCCTGTGTTCACTGTGAACGTTACTTGCTGAATGAGGCCTGGACTTGCAAATAAATCTGCAGGTCTCAGATTCATTTCTGGCAAATTATTGAAACCCTCACCCACAGTTACTCATTTAAATACTTGGAAGGTGTATTGTGAAGGTGAAAATGTTGTTGTAGGTATTTGTAGAATAAAATGGAAATGTTTTTCTTTTAATTTCCTCATGGTTCTGCTCCCTTGTCAAATATCATCAGACTCTAACTGTGCAATCTATGGAGCTGCCAGGTTTAATCAAGCAGTTCCACACAAAAAAATTTAATCCTATTGGCCTTTAATTTTGTAATAAAGAATGTGTAGGGTTTTTTTCATAATGAACTACATTTTATTCTTGTAAATTATTAAACCCACAGTTTTCTATTTTCAAGAGCTACTCCATTTTGCTGGGAAAAGGTTTGTGGTTCTGAGAGAGGCTCAGAGTGGAAGGTGCAGGGAGGTTTGGGAAGTATTAATTCAGCTGCCCGTGGGTGGGATTGTGCAACACGGTTGCCTCACAAAAAGGTAAAGCTAAATCTTGACTCTCTCTGTTCCTCTGGGGGATGGTTTGGAGCAGATCCCTGCTGCTTTTCCTGCCCAGTCATCTGCCCTGCCTCGGACACTGTTCCCTCTGCCACCCATAAATGCAAAGATTTCACATCTATCACCCTTCTTGGAAAATACATTATTAAGCAAAAGTAGTTTAGAAAATTCTCAAATCCTAAATAGTGTGGAGTGGAAGAATAAAACCTGCTCATATTTGAATACAATTCCCTGGAGCATTGGTGACACAGGAGCTGAACACCCCCCCCACCCTTTCTGTGTGGTGCAAGAGTCAGGTGTGGAGTTCTGGGCTGATGTGGCTGTTAAAAGCTGATGTGGTTCCACAGCATTTGGGTGGCTCAGTAGAAGTAAATGTATGGAAAATGCTATTAAATACATGTGTAAAATTTAATACAAATAAAAATCTTGAACTTTAGGAAGTCCCAGTTCACAGATGACTCAAGTTGGGAAAGCCAAATCCTTGCCCTCTTCTGATACCCTTCTTTCCCCTCCTTGTTTTAGCCTCCATTAGGGAAAAAGTATTGAATTTAGAGCCATCTTTGGTGTCTCACCTGGTGACTCTTAGGTTAAATGGAGTCTTTATTATCATCTGGGTATTACAGGGAAGAAAAACATTATCTTACTCAGCTGTTAAAAAGTATATATTGTTTCATACTAGACACTTTTAATAGGTGGATTAATCTGAAAAAAGCATTTTAGGGAAAGATATGCTCATCATGGTATTAGCTTATCAGTCTGGAGTAATTACATTATTGTCATAAATATTAATAAAATTATTTAATATTGATCTAATATTTAATTCAGTCTTTAATATGAATCACTCTAAATCAGTCTTAAGCTCAGGGATTGACTTGTGTTCCATGTTAACTGGTGATACCCTGTAGTAGCTGAATACAAAATTCTTTATAAGGGCTGTGAAATTTCAAAGTTTGTGTTTACCCAAAGTAAACACATACTCCGAATTCTTAGCTGGTGTGATAGAGGTGTGAATTTAAAATATGGTTATGTGTTATAAAGCATAAATTACACCATAGGAAACTTCAGAACTTTGACATTTGTAGCACAGAGCACAATTCAGTGTCTGCTCACTGTGATTATACCTTGTCAAGGTATTTTGGGTATGGAGCAACACAAGTGCAGCTCTGCCTCTCCTGTGTTCTCCCTGCCATTCCTCCTGAAATTGGTTTTGTTCAAGATATACTTAGGGATGATCAGTGCATAACCTGAATAACTGCAAGTGTAGTACAGAGCTTTTATAAAAATTAAATTACATACTTTAACCTGAAACACTTGTTCTGCAAGTGTCATCTAAAAATATTGGAAGTTACCAGAATTTTAATAAGACAGATTATAATTTTAACAATGAGTTGAGAACTGGAAAAAACTGTCACAAAGTCCAAGACTTATCTTTTATAAACGGGGGTATGTTGAAAATTCAAAAAAAATATGATTTTTCCTCCCAAGTTAACCCATAGAATTCATTAAATCATGGCCTCACAAACATCTTATGATGAAGGAAAATCAAAATGTTGTTTAGCATATTGGATCTGTTCCAGCAGCAGTGATTTCTGTTGTGGAAGTGAAGACATGAGAAATAAATGATAATTTTTAAAAGCCCAATGTAATGGTTAGAGAAACACAGTTTAGACTTGGAGAAGGAAGAAGGAACAATGTAAACATGGAAAGCTCTTGAACTGGTTTTATTTCTCAGCCCTCATTTTAAAAATGCTTCTGATTTTCATTGGTACATCTTGGAAGGTGAGGAAGGAAAGGGCAGGAAAAGGGCTCTGTTCCTTTATGAAAATAAACAAATTACTCATGAGCTGAACTGATGTTATGGAGTGTAAATAGAACATTATGCAATATCAAAATATTTTCGTAGCCTTTGCTAAAATGTGCAGAAATAGGTTAAAAAACCAGGAAAGTATATGAGAAGACATATACCCCTGTCAGTTCATTGTGTATCTTTGTGTATATGCTAAAAAAAAAAGATGTTTCAAGGGAATTAGCAGCTGGCTGCTGCATGGGGATGTATTGTGGTGAATAGTGCCCCGGCATTTCCCTGGTGTTGTCCTGGATTTTCCTACTGCTCATGTAACAACTGTGACACATTTCTATTACTGTGGTTATCAGGTCATTGACATCCATTGGAGAAGAGAAATGATCTGTGGCAGCCTTGCAGCCCAGGTGAGGCTGGGTGGGGAGGTTGGGACACAGGAAATGGAACTGGAAGGAAGCAGTAGAGGAAGATGCATTTTAAACCATATCACAGCAACAATGAAACCAGCTCTGTGCCTGGCAGCAGAGAGTAACAGTGACACACGAAACGGGAGCAGCATCGCTCTGTGAGCCGTGCTCTCCTTTGGCCCTGCTGGTTCAGCTGAGCTCCCAGAGCAGGTGGTGCAGCAGCAGCTCGGGCTGAGGCTCCTTGCTGAGCCCTGAGGGAGTTCCCCCGTTCCAGCCCATCCAGGGCTGAAGGGCTTCCTGGGACAGGGCCCTGCAGAGCCAGAGCTGGCACACAGCCTTTGCTGTGTCCTGCTGGCTTTTGAACTGAAGTGGTTCTTTATTTTCTAGCACCCACAGCAGCTCATGAGGAGTTGAGCAGCTCGTTTCACAGTTGGTGCACTGTGCAGAAAAGTTCTGTACTAAAGTCCTGAACTCTCTGCTGCTTCATTCGACACTGCTCTGCTCTTGGGACTGGAAGGGATGAGTAGTTCCCTGTGCACCTTCTGTCAGTTATCCCCTCCCCACCCTTTCAGCATTCCTGGGACAGGAGTCCCATCTTGATTGAGCCCTTATTCTGTCCTTGCTGTCTCCTGTCTCACTTCTCTCTACCTGTTTCTGTGCTGTTCAGTCCTTTTTGGCAAAGGATTCATTTTTGCCAAAAGGGAAAGGAGAAAGCTGGCACATGGGGGGTTCATTGGGAATGAAACACAGGACTGGGGGTAATGGTGTCTTCCCTTTTCCCCAAGACAATGTTCTGTGTGATGTGGGGTGGTCCCTGACAGTGGCTGAGCGCTGAGTTTATGGTCAGAACTCTGACCAACATTCCAGGGTTCCACTCAATGTGGCATTGAGAGGGAGGAGATGATGATTTTGGATGTGAGGTGAGGGTTGTTTACCCCTCATGGAACAGCACAGGGGTGAACTAAAGGCTGCCCAGCTGCCAGTTCTGCTTGGGGGACTTGGGTCCATCTGTGACTCTTGGTTGCTCTGAGTAGCCTCATAAACTTTGTTGCTTCTCTCAGTGATGAGATTTTTTGGATTATTTAGGAATACTTGGGACTCCAGCACAGATCCCTTTAGAGCTTGCTGGTCAATCTGACCTCACTAAGGGAGGTGGATATTTTATTTCATACATCTTTGCTGATTATTTATCTGTGCAAATGCCTTCCCACTTTATCACAGCCAAGTGCAGCTTCTTCAAGAGCTTTTGACAGGGGCTGTTTGAGAACATGTTTTGTAAAACTTCCTGAATTGTATCAACTGGATGTTCTTTGTTCATGTAGCAAGGAGCTGCTTTAGGTGGAACACAGGAGGAATCAAAGCTGTGCAAAGGTGCACTGGCTTAACATGTCCTGTTTATCTTTTGAAGCAGTTTCTCTTACTGCTGGTGACTTGAAATGCAGCTGCTTGTACTGTGTCAGGCCATATCCACAGGCAAGGAAAAATCTGTCCTCCCCTGGATCTTTGTCTTTTGAAACTGTTATTCCAGTTCTATCTGTTCTTAGATGTTGTACCCCACAATTCCTTCATATTTTCTGGTACAGCTTGAGAGTCTCTCCGTATGAACTGGTTTGTGCATGTCTTACTGGTAAATTACAGAGGTGAAGAGGGAAAGATTTCTCTCACTGTGGTCCAGTTTAAGTACCACAGATAAGGGACTTCAGTCTTGGAGATAATTCCTGAATCACATGGCATGTGGGGCTTTTTCAAGGCACTCCTCTTTGGCAGAATTGGCTTTAACTGCTGGCTGAAATTACTTCATTAGGGGAACTATGACCTTCTTATAGACCTGGATGATGGCAAGGGCTTTAATATCTGCAAATGGATGTTAAATATTTCAGCAGTCTGTCCTGGAGGGAGAGTTCAAATCTGTTAACTGGTGGCTAAAAGCTGTGTTTTATGCCTGCTTTGGTGATGTTACTTGTGTATTCTGGTGACTGAGGACATGAATCTTGCGAGAAATGATGGAGACAGACTTACGGATTGATGGACAGTTTATAGATGATCATGTAATGTAAAGAATTTCTCTGTGGGAAGGACAGAAATCAATTGTCAAGAGTCCTCTCTGTAAATTAATTTCTGCAGAATGGTTAAATTATTCCATATTTCTCATTTATATTTTTGATCATATTTTTCAAATAGGACTGCTAAGAAGACCTGTGTACCTAAAAGGGACTTTATGAAAAAGATTGTCTTGCATAATGCATTTTTAGCTTACCAAATGAGTAACATCCGTAACTTTTTGGAAGTAACCTTTGGAATAATAAATCAGACTACAAAAGAGCCTTAAATTTCTGTGATTCTGTCATAATCAGGAGTTATTTTTACCATTCTTTTTTATTTCAGAGATGTTAAATTTTGTTCTTGTTATACAGTGTAGCAAGACAGTTTGGTCTCTTGGGTCCGTTTATTTGGATTCTTTAATTTTTCCTGACTTTGATTTAGTGTGGCTGGAAAACCATCTGCTCTTGAGATTTGGCTTCCTCTCTTTGATAATATCTATATTGCTGATTACAGATCCTATTGATTGATCATAGAAATTGTCAAACAGAAGAGACTCACATAAATTTATTGATGATTACAGAAAGAATTAGATTCCATACTGGTGTGTTGAGCATGAGGAACATGAAAGGAGGTGTTACTTTTGTATCAGAGCTAATTTTCTGATTGTGTGTGATCATCAAGGTTGTATCTAGAGCTGATGGGATTAGTTCATTTTGGTTTTGTGATTTTTGCTTATTTATTGGTTTTTTTGAGTGAAGTAGACCTAAGAAAAGAGCTTTGTCTGTCCTATTAATAGAGTGCTCTGAAGAGCTGATTGCATATTGTAGTAGAGTCCTTATATCAGATGTGCTTTGTGGGACCAGTAGGATCCTTTCAAAAATGGACAGTTTGCTTCTGTAAACTAACAGATCTCTTAGAATTGCTTCCTGTAAGCCTAAATATATTAAAGTCACCATTCTTGACCATATTTTAAAATATTATTCTATCAGCAATTGAAATAAACCCCAGTACTTGTGTTTTCCTGGTACCTTTCCTTTAGCTTTTATTTCAAGCTCCCCTGTATTATTACATAATATGAAGTATTTGATGGCCAAGGAACTTGTAGTTGCATCAAATCCAGTTTCTTTCCCAGCTGCATCCTTGATTCAGTAGTTTTAATATAGTAAATATAATTGTCAGAGGAAGTCAGCTGCTGTGGCTAATTCAGAGCTTAATGCAGAGTTAACATGCAATAATATTTTCCAGGGTAACTGATCTTGTTGGGCTCAGCTGAGGTAGAGCAGTGGAGTTGTTTTTCTCTCCATTATTTAATTTTTCTGTTGGCTACAAGCACCAACACCCACCTGTCCCATGACTGGTGTCTCTGTCATGATCATCATGGCATGTTCAGAAAAGTTGAAGATGGTCTGGAAACTGGCTTTCAATACATGCCTGTATTATTTTATACATTAATAATGTATCTAAAATTGCTCTCATAAATGAATGTCTCTTATTACTGTATTAACCATTCTCCATTTCGTTTTCTGGTGTTTTCCAAGGTAGTTTTTCACCCAAGGTATTTGAAATTCCCCTTTTTGAGACAAACACAAATTTTTAGTGGTTTTGTTAGTCTGAACTAAAAAAACCCCCACATTTTAATACAGGACTGTGTTTTGCAAATCAGCTTGTATTTTCTTGTTCTGGTAAAATTGCCTATTAGAAAAAGAAAACATTTTCTGCATTTATAGGCTCCAGCTATCTAAAATAGTGGAGGGGCAAAGAGAAGCCATTGGAGGTTTGATTATGTCCTGCCAGTTCATCATTTCACTTGTCAGTGTTCCTGCTTTGGGAGAGGCTTTAAGTAGTTTTTCTTTGGTTGAAATCCATATTTATGATTTCTTCATGGGTGAAGAATGAATCCAGAATGCTGATGAGCTTAGTGTTTTGTTGGATTATGCTGTCTGCATTATTCCAGTCTGGAGCCAGTTGTTGTGTTTCTCCTGCCTCTGATGTAAACAGGAATTTAAAGCCTCATTTAACTGACGGTGACTTCTCCTGGGCCATAAGAGCTGAGAGAGCAGTTTAGGTTTGTTGGTGAAATTCCTGGGTTTTAACTCTTGAAATTAAATCCAGCATCGAGTCTCACATTGGAAGTGCAGAAGTTTGATGACATTTGGTTCCCTTTGGATTTGTTTCCACTCTTTCTTGTATTGACCTCATCTGTGTGGGTGTTTGCCTGGTGTGTGTAGTTTGTTCTTTCTCTCCCTTGCCCATTTTGAAGTCTGTGTATAGGGTGGAAATGTAATTTTATTTTGGTGAAAATTTTGTCTATGCTTTTCTCATTGTTTCTTAGAAATCCAAGGTTCAAGAAACCTACCTTGTGGTAGGTGGTGCAGGTGGTAGTCTTGGGTTCCTCTGGACTTCATCCTGTCTGGTTCACCTGTGATCGTAAGGGACTCCTGGCTTTGACATGGAAAGATATTTAGGGAGGAGATGAACTCATTGGGTTGGAGCACAGTGCTGGTAACCCCAGGGTCGTGGATTTGATCCCTGTATGGGCCGTCACTTGGCTTGGACTCCATCCTGGTGGGCCCCTTCCAGCTCAGAATATTCTGTGGAGTGTCCCTGCCTCGCATGGGAACATCCTGAGCGTAGCTGGAGTGTTTGCATTCCGAGGGGAGTGTTCTCCTGAAGAGGAAAAAGGGATGGTGCCCACTGGGGGTCACTGTTCCAGCTCGTGGAATTCCACTTGTAGTGCTCCGGGCTGGGTAGGTGACACAGAGCAGCCTCTGCCTGACTCTGGCTTTACCTGGAACCGGCTACTTGAGTGGTTGCATTAAATCTGTGCCTGGCAGAGGTTTTAAAGGCTGGGACTGGGAGGGGGGAGCTTACCTGCCATTCACCCTTTGTTTTGACATTCCATGTCCCTGTCCCTGTTGTATTTTGATAAATATAGCTGAAGAATAAATCATTATACACTATGACAGTTTTTACATTTATTTTTAACATTGAGTTTCATATAGTATTTTTTATTTCTTATATGAATATTTTCTGAAACATTAAAATGGGTTATTTTTCCTGGTTAACGAAAACTAAAGCTACCTGGAAAAGTAAGATGTATATCTTGTTATTGCTTATGAAAAGTACAGATTCTTATGTATTCTTTCATATGTCTGCTTAAATACAGTGTCTGGTATTACAGGATTTTGGTGGTGTATTAGTTGCTCGGGTGGTATTTGAAATAGTTTCAGTAGAGAGAGAAGTAATTTCTGGAGTTGTAATCCCTGCAGTTTGGGCAGCCTGTTCCATTGGTGGATTGTGGAGTAGGGTGAGAATTGTGAGACAAGGAAATCTTTATATGCAATATGAATCAGGGGTGGCTGATTAAATGATTACAAGCATTGCCTAATTTAAAAATCTTTTTAAAAGCTCAGTTTTTATGTTGTTGTTGAGCTTCATTTCTGATAAGGGCCGGAATACAGATACGTGATCAGGAAAAGTTGGCTGACAGGTTTTCTGGGCAGCTATGCAAGAGCTATTTTTATGCAGGGAGTGAGCTAAAGGGCTATGCTTAGAGGAAAATTCACACAAAGATCCAAGCCTCATATGTGTCTCTCTCTTTTTCCCCACCCTCCAGTGATATGCAGCTTCCGAGGAACTGTTCCGCAGGGCTTGGTCCTGGAACTAGGTGAAACTGTCCAGATCCTGGAGAAATGTGAAGGTAAGTGGGATGGCCAAGAAGGAACCCCATTTTCTATATCAAAATATACAAATATCTTAATCTAGCAGATTTTAGTAAGTTGTTTGGAAATCATGATGCATCAAATCAAAGCACTTGGATAAAACCTAGTGTGACCCACTTTCCATAGGAAAGGCTGAGTGCTCCTGGCACTAATCCAGTCTGATAGGGGGTCAGTGTGTTTTAAGTTAACCATCTGTCCAGAAAATCTTGAACCCTGACCTGATTGTTGTATTGTAATTGGGTCTTACACTGAATTTTTGTCTTGTAAAGTATAGAATCAGTATCTCTTTTTACTGTATTTTCTCAGTGTTACTGTTATGCATTTCTAGTAAGTGTAACAGTTTTATTAGAGATATCTGATCGGGTGGAAAATGTTAGTTATTAAATAGATTAGGAATACTAGAAAAAAAAGTAAAGAATATGGGTTTAGGGGAGATTGTTTTGCATTTATCTTGATGGGGTTTTGTACCTAAAGCAAAATGCCATTGTAAATTTTATAGTTCTTATGAGGCTGGAGATGCCTGTGTGTGAATAAACTGAATGTCCTAATCCTCTGCTTTATTCACATGAAGAGTGTGATTGAAGTTGTATGTAAAAGGAGAATTATTCTTATCCTAACGTTCAAGCAAGTGTTGTAAAACATATCTGTTTGGAAGTAGGTTGACAAGATAGAGGATGAGAACATGTTTCACTGTAGTCTGAGGTGCAATACTGTGACCTTAATCCTTGAAGTGTTAAACAAATTCAAAACCCAGATCCACAAATTTGAATTTCAAATTACCATTCCAGAAAGTTGGAGATGTTTTTTGTTTGTTCAGTTTAGTCATTTCTCATCCCCAGTGTTGATGCTGCTCCCCAGACCTTCTGCATGCTTGTCAGCAGACTCTGCTTTTCCTCTCTCATCCCTAGAACTGCCTTTTGTTCTTGATGCTTTTTCTTCTACTCAGGTGTTTGTTTTTCTACTGACTCAACTCTTGACAAAAACATCACCTTTCCCATGCTAATTTTTCTAGTAAAGTAGTAGCTTTTCCACCTCCATTTGTGAAAGTTTTCTGCTGAATGAGAGCTTTGCAGTGCAGTGGTGACAAACCACAAAGGAGCTGTAAGCAGTGCTGTGTTTTTTTAACAACCACATGTGTGTGATGGGCTAAGCTGGACTCAAGCACTGATGCTGACTGTAGTTTTTCTGCCAGGTCTTGTGAATTAGAACATGGTGCAAGCTCAGGGAAAAATGATCCCTTTGCTCAGGATAGGATAACTCTAGAGTAGTTAAACAGCATGTGTTGTTAAAAGCAGTTCGTGGTATTTCCCAACCATTTCTGGGAAATTTTCAAAACTGGGAAATGAAAGCACAGTCTCCAAGGAGCAGGTTTCTTATGGAAAAGCAAAGGGATAATTCAATGTCTCTTTATAGTGTTACAGTAATTAGGCTCAGAATATTTCCATTGCTGGTAGTTTTGAGGATGATTCCTCAAAAGCAATTTGTGCCAGCCCTCAAATTGTTGAGAAAGGAGGCCCTTAGTGTTTTTCCGAATGGAAGAAGGTTTGTACAGAATTTTTTGGTTTTTTTAAGCCCTCTATGCTGTCATTTTGTTTGAGGTGCCTTTACCATGGACTTTGTGAATAAAAAGATATATTAATTTTCATAATAACATCTGGAATGCCACACTATGAAACTCATCTGAATATTCAGATGGTCTGTGCTGCAGCTTTTGCATGTGTGAATTATGCAAAAAAGCACACTAAATGTGCAAAGTAGGTTCTTGAAAAGAGAAAAAGCAGTTGCTTTTTAAGCGTTCTTGTCTAAGTGGCTGTTTAACAGGGTCCTCTACTTATGCATTATTTGCTGGGGAATCTTTTGTCTAGGCAGACTGGATAAAATAATGCTAACCCACACAAAATAAGGGTCACTGCTGTGAGAGTCACAGAAGAGCCATTGCTGTTTCAGCTTCACTTCTTGGAGTAGTTTGTGCATAATTTTCTTCAGCAGGAATTTTGCTGCCTGGGTTGAAAAGATTCACATAGACAAAAACTTTCTAGTGATGTGAAGTGTGATTTTGGAGACTCACTAAAGAATTCAAGGCTGACTAAAACTCAACTAGTTAGCTGTATTTCTGAATGTGCTTATTTTTAATCATAATAACTTATTGAATAGCTGTATTTGTATTACAAAAGAGCAAGTGTTCTTCTGTAGTGACTGGTGTAAGAAGCAGTCACTGCTTTTAGAGCAATTGGATGAAAGAGGAGGGGATTTTCTATTTCAAGTTTTTGGGTATCACTGCAGCTAAGTTTTATACATACCTGCAGAGTAATGAAGCAAATGTATGTGCATACACACACGTGTTTGTCTCTATAGGTTAATAAATATAACTATCAACTGATAATACATTTAAAAGATTATTGTGGTTTTCTGTGCATTTTTAATTGGGAGAAGTTAAATATAGTTGTCTTTGTTAATATGGATCTTGTTCATGTGCTTGAAATTGGAACTTGTGTGTTTTCAGGAATTTGTGTGCCTGCCCCTCTGTGTGCTTTCATACCAGCTCACAAATTTGTAAATCACTGGTTTTTAACCCTGTCTGACAAACACCTCCCTCTGCCCACTATTCCAGTAATCCACACTTGGTACCTGCCTGTCCTCTGATGCTACCAAAGGCTCCACTCGAGTTTCCATCAAACATATGCCATGAGGTGTTACCAGGGTGGTTTTGCACTTTCTGCTCACACAAAGGACCCTGAGATCCCCAACTGGTCTCCCTCAGAGGTTGGAAATGTTCAGCATGATACCAACTGTACTTGTGCCTGTTGTTCAGAGCTTTCCCCTCTCGGAGCCCTTCCTCTTATGGTCTTGGCACTGAGGGAGAACTGAACACCAAGTGGAGTTCTCTGCTCTGCCTGCCATGCCCTGAGGAGGTGAAAGGGTGTGGCATTAGTGTGCCAGCGAGCAATGCTGAAAGATGGACTTTTCTTTTGTCAAGTGGCAAAGTATGAGCATAGTCCTGGTTTGAAATACACATTTGGACTGTGCATTCTAAAGAGCAGCCTGTCTTTCAAGTCACGTGGCTGCTGCCCTGCCACGGGCAGTAACTGTCAGTAACTAGTAGCATTCAGAGTAAATTGAAAATGTCTGGTTTGTCCATTTGTTTTTGTTGCTAGGGGGTGATTTTCTTTAGTTTAAAAATGCTATGACTTCACTAACTGTAATTATTACCTTGAGATTCTTATATATTCACTGAAGAATGGAAACACCAGCTATGCCTGAAGCACCAGTTAAAAGAATATTATCTTACCCCTGCAAATTCTGCTATGCACATATGGTTTTCATGTGTGTATGTTAATAATTGTGTTCTTAAATCATTCAAGTAATATCTTTAAAGTTTCCCTCTACTATTCCAGCAGTAGTAGCATGGTTGAAATAAATGTTTCTGGCACTTGGGACACTTAAACAGCAGATATAACTTGCATTAAGGGTTGGTTTTTTTTTTAATTCCTGATGAATTCAATGTGCTTGAGAAGTGATGTCTCTGCCATGCTTCCAAGGTGGGCCATGCAGATGAGGGAGGAACCCCCCCTGAGGCTGTTGGTGCCCTGGAAGCCGTGCAGGTTTCCTCCCATCCGAGTTGGGAGCTGTCCTGTGGCTGCCTGGGCCAAAGGCACTCCTTCCCTGTAATGGGTGTTTGGCCTGAGGGGGAGGTGTCCAGTGAGATATCCCTTTTCCTGTTTGCTTTTCCCCCCTTTTCATCCTTTTCTGCCCTTGCCTTTTGTGCAATGTGCCCATGGAAGTGAAGCCTCTTGGGCGCACACATTTTCTGGGCTGATCTTGCCCAGTTATCAGCAGTCATCTTGTGGAGCACAGGAGTGGCTTCTTGACAGCCCTGTGGCTGATGCCAGCTAAACCCCTTTCCATCTCTCTCTGCCTTTTGTTGTGGCTCTCTGGCAGCACTGTGAGCACATCCCTGTGGCTGTGCTGGCACAGGCTGCTCCCTGACGTGGCGCTGGCCGGGGATTCATCTGCTGCCCATCCCGGCCGGCAGGCACAGAGCAGCCAGCTCAGCACAGACTGCTCTGTCCTGTCCCTCTCCTGGGTCACTTTGGGTGCCTGTAGCTCTGCACAGCACTTTGCATGCAGGATACAAGGTAAAAGCAATTCTTTATAGGCTCCTAATTGCAAAAGACAGTTTTGCTCCAGGTTTGAGGGTTGCTCACCCTACTGCCAAATGCTTTTATTTTTGTAGGACAAAGAATGCTTGAGTTCTTGTAGCAGTTTCTACTAGCAGTACTTTATTTAAGAACAAATTTTAGCTTTAGGATTTACCATAAATACTTATGCAATCTATTTTCAGAATTTTGTTTGTCAAGAAATTATATGTGGAATTTATTTTTTTCCTACAGTCTTCAGCTCATGATTCTTTATTTAACCCTGATACTTGAGCTTTATTTTTTCTGAAAAATAGATCAATATCTTTCAATTAGGAGCCTTTTGCTTTTCTGTTACTGAGCCCTCTAAAGGGGAGAGGTTTTTCCATGTGACAGACCTCTTGCAGATTAAGTGGAAATTTGAAAAAGGTTATGTGGTAGCTTTTAGAAAGAACATCCTGTTTTGTTTACTTCCAAGTAAAGATCAGAAAATCATTGATAGCTCTTCTGATCACTCAAATGAAGAGGCTGGGATGTGCAGGACTGCCCCAAAGCTCCTTTTGCAGTTTAACTAGGGCTGCACTGTTGCTGAGACTGCTGTGTGTGGCACACCTTTGGTTTTCAGTCTATATCCAGCAGTTTGCAGACTTCTCCAATATGGCTTCAAGGTTCCCATGCTGTGGGTTTCCATAGGTACAGGTAGTTTTAGAATGGCACTTCTGATAGACTCATTTTTGCTTTTCTTACAACAAATGATGGGTATGGTATGGAATATGCTTTGGCTGATTCAGGTCAGCTGTCCCAGCTGTGTCCCACCTTCATTGTGGGCATAATCATTGTTTCACATTAACTTATCCACAAAATCCTTGTCACTTCAAAGCTGTATTTTTCTGCTTCTTGAGTTTAAATCCCATCTTTTTCACTATTTCTGTGAAGTCAATACCCTCCTAAGGCCATGTGTCACTAGCAAAACTCTGAAGTATTAATATTTACTATTTGCTATACACTAACACCTAAAGCTGTTGGTCAGCATTGTGTCTAACCAGGGAGTTCACATTGTGCTCTCAATTAGCTGAAACACCTGACTGTTGTCATTAAATGCTCCAAAACAAATGCTCTTTAAAATAAATTATTAGATCAATATTAATGTATTTAAGACTAATTCCAAAATGCAGATTTAGTTCGTTTTAGGGAATAATGTAATGCAGATGCAATTTTCTAAATGTGCTTTTCAAAAAAAGAAGCACTGTACCTTTTCTCATAGCTTTTACTTTGAGATAGAGAATGAGTTTTAGTGGTGTTCATTGCAAGTAAATAAGGAAGTCTGTTTTGCAATGTGGGGCTTCCAGGTTCTGCTGAGCTCTTCTTTGAGTGTTTCTTACTTGCCTGGAGTTGGAGGAAACTCAAAATAGAGAAGGGTGTCTTAAAAAACTTATACCACATTAAAAAAGAAAAAATAAAAGAAAGGCTAAGATCTGGAGAGCACAATTTATAAGGTTAAAGGGAAATGTAACCACTTTTCAAATAGATGAAGGTAACTACAAAATGTTTTCCATAATGTCCAAAAGAAAAAAGAAATCAAAATTCAAATTGCATTGTAGAAAGTTCAGGTTATAAAGTGCATGTGTTGTGCTGTCTGAGCCACTGAAATAGGATGTCCAATGAGGGTTTGCCATCTCCACTTGTCATAAATATGCCAAATTTCCAAAATTATACCAAAATTTCACTCTTACTTGCAATTTTATTGGCCCATGTTGATCTGTGGAAGAAATTTCTTCTAAAAAGGTGCCTGTGCCACCACCACCACCTCAAACTGGTCTGTGTGGAGTAGCAGATAGACAGTTTCCTTGGAATGTGGTGCAGAAACACCTTGGAATGTGAGTTTTACAGAAGATATATGGATCATTTTCCACAGACAAGGAGTACTGTGTTATTCAGTCCTGACAGTAAAGTTTTGGATGCTGTTAAAACCAGACTAAATGTGTGAGGAGAGATTTAGAGACGTGCCTTGGATGAGCTGGGTGATTTCTCAGGGTCCTTCTCTGCCTGTTTTTTCACAGAGCTTGTAAGATTTGAAAATTTGTCTTGGAATGAAGAACAAAAAACTCAGGAATTAGGTCTTTTTTTTTGGAAATGTGTTTCATTTACTACCCTGCATATCTAAATTGTTAATGGTCACCTGCTTTACTGGGTTTTGTTCTTTTACAGGTCTGTTCACAAACTTAGATAAAACCACTTTTTTCCCCATTTACTGAGAAGTTTGTCATTCTGTTTGTCTCAGAGCTTAAATGTCTGATTATTTCTAAGGTACAGACTGTATTTATTATTAGTAACAGTGAATCATAGGATAAATGAATTTATTTTTTTCTCTGACCTTAAAAATAGGCAGCATCTGCTGCTCAAAAGCAGGTGTTGTGGGCATGGTTGTGTGCAGTTCTAGAAATCATGTTCAGGATCTGTATGTGTTGTTTGTGCTTATATGTTTATGTTGATATGATTGCCCTGAAGTTTGATCAACTAAACTAAGTTGATGACAGTAATTTATTTTTTTACTGTAATCAGTTATTTCATAGGAAAACAAAATCTGGGTCCTATCTTCATGAGAAATTTGTGTAATGAACAAGATGGATTTTAATTTTTTCTGTAGTAAGGTTTGCAAATGTCTTGAATTCATCAATTATTTTATATTGATTCATCTTTCCTTTTTAACCTGAACTAAAAATTCAAGACTATCAGGCTGTCTTTAAAACAAATTCAAGGCCTTCTTCCACCCCCATCTGAGCCTCTAAATGAGACTCTTGTGATATTTAGCCAAATCTGAAGTCCTCTTTCTAAGACAAACAAAATATTCAGTTTCTCTGTTCTCCATAAGCAATTACTGGCAGGTTTTGCTAGTACAATTTTAAATGCTGCAGGTACTAAATTATACCTAAATTATATCTGTCCTCTGTCTATAGGGAAAAAAAGTAAATAGCAAATTGTTGGGACAATGAGAGGAGTTTCAATAGCAAGTGGGTTTGGCTGATGTGGAGTGCTGCCTTTGGGCAGGTGTGGGTTGTGCCTGCGTGGCACTGGCTGCAGGTGGTGATGCCACTGAGGGCAGCTGGGCCTGGGCAGCTTTGCCCAGGAATTCTGCATGGCTGGGAATGGCCAGGGATGGCTGGTAATGGCCAGGGATGGCCGGGAATGGCCAGGGATGGCTGGGAATGGCCAGGGATGGCTGGGAATGGCCAGGGATGGCCGGGAATGGCCAGGGATGGCCGGGAATGGCCAGGGATGGCTGGGAATGGCCGGGAATGGCTGGGAATGGCCAGGGATGGCCGGGGATGGCTGGGAATGGCCAGGGATGGCTGGAATGGCTGGGAATGGCCGGGGATGGCCGGGGATGGCTGGGAATGGCCAGGGATGGCTGGAATGGCTGGGAATGGCCGGGGATGGCCGGGGATGGCTGGGAATGGCCAGGGATGGCTGGAATGGCTGGGAATGGCCGGGGATGGCCGGGGATGGCTGGGAATGGCCAGGGATGGCTGGAATGGCTGGGAATGGCCGGGGATGGCCGGGGATGGCTGGGAATGGCCAGGGATGGCTGGAATGGCTGGGAATGGCCGGGGATGGCCGGGGATGGCTGGGAATGGCCAGGGATGGCTGGAATGGCTGGGAATGGCCGGGGATGGCCGGGGATGGCTGGGAATGGCCAGGGATGGCTGGAATGGCTGGGAATGGCCGGGGATGGCCGGGGATGGCTGGGAATGGCCAGGGATGGCTGGAATGGCTGGGAATGGCCGGGGATGGCCGGGGATGGCTGGGAATGGCCAGGGATGGCTGGAATGGCTGGGAATGGCCGGGGATGGCCGGGGATGGCTGGGAATGGCCAGGGATGGCTGGAATGGCTGGGAATGGCCGGGGATGGCCGGGGATGGCTGGGAATGGCCAGGGATGGCTGGAATGGCTGGGAATGGCCGGGGATGGCCGGGGATGGCTGGGAATGGCCAGGGATGGCTGGAATGGCTGGGAATGGCCGGGGATGGCCGGGGATGGCTGGGAATGGCCAGGGATGGCTGGAATGGCTGGGAATGGCCGGGGATGGCCGGGGATGGCTGGGAATGGCCAGGGATGGCTGGAATGGCTGGGAATGGCCGGGGATGGCCGGGGATGGCTGGGAATGGCCAGGGATGGCTGGAATGGCTGGGAATGGCCGGGGATGGCCGGGGATGGCTGGGAATGGCCAGGGATGGCTGGAATGGCTGGGAATGGCCGGGGATGGCCGGGGATGGCTGGGAATGGCCAGGGATGGCTGGAATGGCTGGGAATGGCCGGGGATGGCCGGGGATGGCTGGGAATGGCCAGGGATGGCTGGAATGGCTGGGAATGGCCGGGGATGGCCGGGGATGGCTGGGAATGGCCAGGGATGGCTGGAATGGCTGGGAATGGCCGGGGATGGCCGGGGATGGCTGGGAATGGCCAGGGATGGCTGGAATGGCTGGGAATGGCCGGGGATGGCCGGGGATGGCTGGGAATGGCCAGGGATGGCTGGAATGGCTGGGAATGGCCGGGGATGGCCGGGGATGGCTGGGAATGGCCAGGGATGGCTGGAATGGCTGGGAATGGCCGGGGATGGCCGGGGATGGCTGGGAATGGCCAGGGATGGCTGGAATGGCTGGGAATNCTGGGAATGGCTGGGAATGGCCAGGGATGGCTGGGAATGGCTGGAATGGCCAGGGATGGCCAGGCCCCCTCCCTCCCCACAGTGTCCCAGGCCCAGCTCTGCAGTGTGCTCCTCTCCCCCTGTTCAGCTGGGTGAGGTTCTCAGCCCTTTTCTCCAGGCTGCATCCTGCAGTGACATTGCCAGCACCTGTGGGAAGCAGCAGGAACTGGGCTCTTCTGTTTCACTTGCAGCTTTGATTTTTACTCCTCATTTATTGTCCTGTCTGGAGCTGTCTCCTGATGGGGGATAAAAGAACTATAATGGGGTTTGTAAATTAGATCCTAAAGGCTGTTCTCTACTCAGACATACATAAGACCAGACACATGCAAAGAATTTATATTTGTTTAAAGCACATTAGAAATGTATGATAATGGCTTTTACAGGTTTCTGGAGTCTGGAGATGTTGTCAAGATAAACACTGCAACAAGACTCATATACCAGCTTGTAAGAGAAGTGTTCAGAGCAGACTCTTGCCTGAGTGCTGAATGAATCTTTGCCACAGTGGCTGATGATTATTAGTACAGGAACTAAGCAGCTTTTATTCCTGGTGGGAAGAACAAGAGCATGCCATTGCCATCATTGCAGAGCAAAACAATAATAATTAAAAAAAAAGAAACTAACAAAAAAATCTTTTAAAATTTTGGCTTATGTGAGGCGTGGCTGAGTTTTGAGATGATCTCAGTAACTGCACAGTTTTAGTCAGTTTGCTTCTGTGTCTTTAGTCAGTTTGCTGTGTGAAGACAGCAATGCCACAAATTAATGTGCTTTTTAATCTGGTTTCAGGTTGGTACAGAGGTGTTTCCATTAAGAAGCCCAATGTCAAGGTAAGTGTGAATACATTTGTTAATCTAGTGGGAGATTAAATCTATTTTGCTGTTTCAGCCCAGTAGACTTTTCATTTTCCTTCTCTAACTTTTTTCCTGTGGGAGGATTGGATTTTTTTTCTAAATTGGGTGATACTCATTAGTCACTCAAAGGATCAGAAACCTTCCTGACATGTAGTGTAATTTTTTCAAATCTCATCCAGTTTCATCCTCTCCACCCTACTCCCCTAAGAAAAGCATGGGTGGGTGCTCTTGCACTGCTTTAATGTAGGATTTTTTAAGAACACATTTAATAAGTTGAATTATTAATCTAAGAATAATCAGTCTAATCAACTTTGAAAAAAAGTCTGTTGAAAAAGGATTTTGTAAGTTGGGTTTTTTTTTTTCAGATTTTTAGTTTAACCATTATATTTGGTTATTTTCCAGTTTTTCCAGTGTTATTCCTGTTTTGCTCTTGGAGAACTTTTTTGACTGTTCTGATACAATTTTTTTTTTTTGTGAGTGCATGTAAGTTTTTGTAAATGTATGGATCCAAACATGCCAGTAGGTGCTTCTGTATAAGGTTCACTTCAGTATCTTTTGGTTTAAATATTGCTTATATTTAAAGAGAGAAGAGTAGCAGATTTCTCATGCTTACCAGTATTTTGGAATATAGTATTGCCTGTATTACATTTTCATTACTACAGTACTCTTTTAATGAAATGCCTGCAGTTGTTGTGTGTGTTGGTAGATCTTCTGCTCGTGTTTATGTTCAGTTTTGATAGGAGAGCCCTTCAAACCTTCCCTGGTTTCTCAGATCACAGAAATAAGCAGCATTAACTGGCAGTGAACCAAACAAGAAAATGAAGTAACATTTCTTCCTTTTCTAGGTTTTGGTGTGGCTGAAAGCAGGCACATTTGCTGTTTTCTTGATGAAGCCATTTCGTTTAGATTCTTCTTTTTTCCTTCTGTAATTTTAGTCTTGCCTGTGAAACAGAATAAATTTTTCTTATCATTTGGAATCATCTTTACTTAGTTTTCCTTTCAACCCCCCCATGAAAATTTTTCTTCCTAAATTGTCTGGTTTCAAAGCTCTAAAAATTGAAAGCCCACACTCAATTGCTGACATTTTGTCAGAGGCTGTCAGGTGGTTTTTAATCCAAAGATTTCCAGTGCTGCTCCTGTATTTCCCACGGAAGTGCAGGTTGCTGTTCTCACACACTGACAGACTTTGCTCTGAGGTTCAGGGCTGGGTGCTTTACAGAGAACATGGAAGGAACACTGGGAACAGGTTGGTTCAGTGACCTCTTTTCCCTGTGTCTCATCACACAAGAGCACAGGCAAGGGCAGAGTCCAGCCCTCGTGGGAACAGCAAAGGCAAATAACCAGAGGGTCCCACGTGGGTTTGAACAGCTTTCCCTTGGAAAGAGGGAGGAAAACTGATAGCTCCAGGGTGTGCAAGTCACAGAATAATTCTGTCCATAGTGGGGCTCAGTGCAAATTTGATGGTGGGCTTTTAGTTTTTGTTTTAATTGTGTTTTTAAACCTCTATCCATGTGACCCCTAACACAACACCCTGACACAGAGGCCTGCTCTGGGAACTTGCTGGTGCTGTGCTGCAAACTGCAAAACAGCCACTTTTCTGGTCTTCCAGGTGGAGGTTTGATTCAGTGTGGTGTCCTGCTCTAAGACAGACTGAAACAATCAATTGGGACTAATTTGAATGTTGTCTTTGGACTGGCAGCTTTGACACAGTGTTAGGGTTCTCTGTTGGTTTTTTTTAAATAAGTATATCAGCAATTATTTATTGTGGCTTAGGTTATCAATGCTAAAAACTGCAAATGTATTTTTCTAACATACAGAACTTTTTCTCTTGCAGGGGATTTTTCCTGCAAATTATATTCACTTGAAAAAGGCAATTGTCAGTAATAGAGGGTGAGTATTTTTCTTTCTTTCTAAGGAGCCACAGTGCTTCTTATAGAAGAGGGAATCAAAGAAATCATTATGGAAACTTAGAGACACTTTGGCTCATTGTATCTTTTTTTGTATATGAGGGTTGGAAAATTAAATGTAATTCTACAATGTTTGGGTTGGGTTTTTTGTTTGTTTTTAATATAGCAAGAATCAGGTCTGATGGTTACCCTTGTAACTTCAGAGGTATCATGTGAAACACATACATTTAAAGAATTCTACTTATATTCTTCCATTTCTGCTTGTTTTCTTACTGGCAAAATCCTGTATTTTCCTGTTTGTTATGGAGGCAGCAGTCAGTAGACAGCCCATCTCGTTTATTTACAGCTTTCCAGAGACTCAGCTGATAGGTAGCTGTGTTACCTTGAACCTTTGCAAAAGGATCCAGCCCTTCACACCTCACACAAAGAATGACTGAAGTACACTCTGCTGAAAACCTCTGCCCTTCTCTTTGTAGCTCGTGTGTTGCTTACAGGGGGTTTGTTTCAGTTAATGTGAATAACAACAGTGGTGGCAATGTCATGTCAGAGGAGGTACTGAGTGGGGGCTCTGGAACCTGCAGAGTTTCCTGGGAGATTGACTGAGACTCCTGAAATCAGCATCTTGTGCGGGCACTGCTGCTTTTACTTGCTTATTCTAGATAAAGGCTGCTGTGGGGAGATTTATAGTGCAGTGTTTCAGACACTGACCCGAGGCAACAAATTAAATGTGGAAGATAAAACCTATTAAATGGCATTTAGTGAAGTACCTGCAGAAAATAGGTGACTTCTGATAGTCTTGAATTGTGTGTTTATTCCCAAAGGGCCTGAGTCAAGATTGTAAGGGTGTCTGTAATACCAATGCTTCATCATTTTTGGGTGTAATAAAATTATATATATATTGCATAGGATAATCACTCCTAATGTGTGCTCTCCTTAGGGCAAGGACCAGTTCCCTGTGATCTGTAGTTAATTAGTACTTGATGTTAATTTAGAGTTTCTGAAAGGCAACCAGTTCAGGATACTTACTAGAAAAGCTGATGTACTGTTTAAAAATAAGGATCAAAGCCTGGTAAAGCAATTGATACAACAGAATGTCATGCAGTTCTGAACCAGAGGTCAAGGTTATTTCATGTTTTGGTAAAAAATTCTGCCCCTGTATTCAAGAATATGTTCAAAGTGCTGTTACAAGCACTTGGGAAATAATAGAGCACGTGTTTAAGCTGGCAGGAACATCAGCCAGCCACCTGCTCAGCCCCTGCCTCCCCAGGCATCCCCAGAGACACCCAGGGACCGTCCCTGGGAGCACAGGCTGGGACACAGGGGCTGCTCAGCCAGGGGAGGAGGCTCTGGGCAGACCTGCCTGTGGCCTTTCAGGGGGTAAGGGGGGCTTGTGAGAACCATGGGGACAGAATTTTAGCAGGGTCTGCAGGAACTGCACGAGGGGTGATGGGTTTGGATTTAAGGAAGGCATCTTTTAAGCTGAGGGTAGTGAAACCCTGGCACAGGGTGCCCAGAGAAACTGTGGATGCCCCATCCCTGGAAGTGTTCAAGGCCAGGTTGGACAGGGCTTGGGGCAACCTGGTCTCCTGGAAGGTGTCCTGGCCCATGGCAGGAGGGTGGAAAGGGGTGAGCTTTAAAGTCTCTTCCAATCCAAGCCACTCTTGTGATTCTCCTTCAAAGGTTTTGGAAGATTTGACCACAAAGAAACAAGTCTTACTCTTTTGATTAAAGGACAGATCACTCAGGTCTCATCTGCAGTGTTGAAAAGGCCTTCTGGATAAGAAAGATTAGTAAATAACAGACATTTTGGATAGTTTTGATATTGGTAACATTGGGCTAACGTTATTGGAGGGGAAAAATGGGTTGGACTGGCTTACAGAAGGGACCCAAACTGTGAAGGACCCCACTTTACAGGCAAGTTTATTTAACATGCTGTAATAATGAAAACTTCTCAGTGACCTTGATAAAAATGAAATTATGTGTTTTGAACAGGTAACTAGGAAATGCTTCACATGAGCTTAATCTTGTGGAATGTAATGGAGGAACAGTTGCTATGACTCTGGAGTTGCTTCAGTCTTACAACAGACAAAATGATCCTCTTGAGATATTCTCTTTGTGTTGAACAAATTCAAGTTGTAGCATTTTACAAATTATTGTGCTGACACATTTCTTTCCCTACCTTTTCCTAATTTCCCCCCTCTTTTTCTGTAGGCAATATGAAACAGTTGTTCCTCTTGAAGATTCTGTGGTGACTGAAGTCACAGCCACGCTGCAGGAATGGGCCGTGCTCTGGAAGCAGCTGTATGTGGTAAGAACAGTGCTCCTCTCCTTGCAGTCCTCAGATACCCTGGGAGAAATGTGGCCTCTCCATTCAGAAACAGTCAGAATTATTATCAGAATTGCTGGATTCCTTGTATTAAAAAAAAAGGCAACAATTTTAAACTATTACTAAATACGTAAGAAATAATATAAGAAATAATGGAAGACTTCTGTAAGTCCCCTCAATGACTTCAAAGGATTATTCAGCACAATTTGTAAGTGTTTGTTTTAGTGTCTAGAGTCTGAAAGGGGAAGAACTCAAACTGTGAGAGGTTTTGTACAATTGTTCCTCCATAAATTAGAAATAAACACTAGGATAAGTGTGGGGGATTTTATACATATGTTTTATATAATTTTCAATTGCTGCCGCATAATGTCTCCTACTTCTGCTTTCCTTCTTCTTCTTGTCTTAACATTTTAATGGCCAAATTCCATGAAACAGCAGATTAAAAACTTGAGCATGTGAAGGTATTTTTTCCTGGTTTTTATTTTCTCTGATTTAGCATAGTAATTGCAAGCCTTAACTCTAGGATTAGGATCAAGAGCTGCAGGTGGTACAAGCCTCCATTGCCTTTCTCTACTTCATTTAGAGAAATACCTGTACACAGAGCTGCAGCAGCTTTGTTTCCTTGTTTAAACCTGGAGTGACAGGAGTGAGACATCTGGGAAACAAACCCAGGAAAGTTCCAATGGAGTGAGTCTGGTGCATCTCCAGCATAACCAGCTGTGTTCTGTAATTCCTTCAAAAGCCAATCAACTCTTATGAAATTAGTTTTACTTTTGCTGATCCCAGTTCTTCTCTGTCCCTGAAGACATTTTCTTGGAAAGGAGATTTGCTCTAATGGAGGAGGGGCAGGGAACACGGTACATACACTTTTTTATACCACTCTTTACACCTAGTACTCCTCCTTTTTCCATTTCACACACTTACCACTCTGGCATATGGGAATAAAATGATCTTTTATGTTTTCTTCTTGTAAGATTTTTTTTTCTTCCCCTCTCCCCAGTGTCAGCTGAAGATGACAACAGTAATACTGGCAATGGTATTGAATTGGAAAAAGGGGAATCATTTTACCTACAAATGAGTTAAACTTCCTTTCTACTAATGCATTTCTTTTTTATTGTTAACACCAGTTCCTTGAGGGGAAGGAGAGAGAAAGCTCTAGCTATAAACTTTCATTTAGTGATTTTTCTTTCTGGGACTGCTTTCTATTGTAGCTCATTATATTTCTTATAACATTGCACAAAACATTATTGTATTCTTAAATAACAGGGGAAAGAATTTACTGTTCTCATAGAACTTTGGAAGGAGGCTTCATGACAAGAAGGATTTGGCAGAGCTTCCGAGTAGAAAATACATTGTTTTGTGTTGTGGGGAGTTTTTTCCCAAAAATGAAAAAAAAATATAATTTTCTAATATAGAAATAGTCACAGAATTGTTTAGATTGGAAGGAAGTGTTTGACCACCTGCAGTGATTGCTTTTGCTCCAGGCCACTGAGACAGCACCACAGCCTTTCTGGCATCAGAACAATTTACACTGTGGTTGAGTGGGTAACAGACACTTGTCTCATTTATGGGCTGTACATGGGAAGTATGAGAAAATGCACCAAGGTGTGCAAATGGCTGTGGCAGAGCTGGGATTAGGATTTTATCCTTGGTGTTCAGGCTGGAAGCTCTGTAAGGTCGTACCTTAAAATGTATTAAAAGACTAAATGGAAATCCTTGCTTGTTGTTGGATCAGCACCAGCAGAATTCTTTATTATTCCCAACTGTAGTAACAATCATCTAAGAAATGTAATTCATGTTATTTATCATGCTGCTATGCTTAGTCAGCTTTGTAGAAAAGTTTGTTACTGCAGAGGAAATTTAAGTGCTGGTTGTTGCACAGACACCCTCAGTGGGTCAGTGCCTGCAAAGGGCCCTTCCCTGGTCAGTGGGGCTGCCCTGGGACAGCTGCCAAACAACGTGGGCAGCCTCTCTGAACATCACTCCACAAGCTGAAATGTCCATCTCATGCTTTTTGGTGAGCTCCCTGCTTGGATTATGGTTTGAAAGACCAAGTTTGTTTCAATTAAAAATTCCCAGCAATTACCTTTGTAGTTTTGTTGAGGTACATTGTAAGGTTTGTATTCAACTCTCAGGTAAACAATAGGAGCTGGGATGTAATAGCCAGGAAGCCTGGAGTGATTAAAACACTGCCTGGAGAGGGATGTTATGTTGTTCCAAGATAAGGAAGCTCAGAAAATCGGAGGGAGGAGGAGAACAGGGAGAAAATGGAAGGGTGAAGTGAAGCACAGCTTTGAGACAGTTGTAGAAAATGAGTTGGTGTAAAATAATGGGAATCTTCCTCTTTTCCTTCTGACCACAGAGAGTCTGTGCTAGTCCTGGGAATAAACTGTGTGTGGGGAAGCTTGAATAGGTTTGAGTTACAAGAGTTGTGCTGCAATTTTAGTTTAGATGTCTGAGAAATATATGTTAGAAAGATTAGCTTGAGATCATTGAAGTACACAGGGCTGTGATATTCTTGTAATTTTTGCTATCAAGGTGAAAGCCAAGTGTTAGTCTGAGGAGGAAAAGGCATTTGTCCATAATGAGTTCACAGAGAAAGGGCTCTGCCTGAAATGAATTTGGAATAGAAGGATGTATGCTGTGTTCTTTGCTTTACTGTGATAACACATTATGCTCTGAGTAGTTGGATTCTGATCATATAACTCTTTAAATGCTGACAAAACAACAAGTTTGAAAATGCCAGAGGTTTTTCTCAAATTGGAAAGTGATACAAATAATACTGGGATGGAAGCTATCAGAATTTGTTATTTATGTTGGGTGGTTTTTTTAGCAATAATGATAACCTAGTTAAAAATTCTATGCCTTCCTAAAAATATTTTTTTTAATAATTGAGTAATCAGGAATAGAACTTAAATATGTATTATTTTATAAAGGAGTAAAGATGATAGGACTTTTATGGTTCTGGGGACAGCCTTTTTAGCAGGGCCCATAATGGCAGCACAAGGGGTAAGGGTTTTAAACAAAAAGAGGGGAGATTCAGACTAGATGCAAGGAAGAAGAATTTTCTGTGAGGATGGGGAGGCCCTGGCACAGGGTGCCCAGAGAAGCTGTGGCTGCCCCATCCCTGGAAGGGTCCAAGGCCAGGCTGGATGGGGCTTGGAGCAGCCTGGGATAGTGGGAGGTGTCCCTGCCTGTGGCAGGAGGTTGGAACTGGATGATCTTTAAGGTCCCTTCCAACTCAAACCATTCTATGATTCTGTGAAAAGAGCATGGTTTTCCCCTATTTGAATATGCAGTGTGTGTGCAGACGATTCTGTGTCATGACACTGGAAAATGGAATGAAATCTTTGCCTTCTGATCTGGCTGTATCCAGGCTGTACCCTGTAGCCAGGCTTCTGAGATGAAACAATAAGATTTAGTAACTACCTTCTGTCAGAAAAGGCCACTATTCTATTTAAACTACTTGGTTTGGGGTTTTCCTCCTTTTACTGCCATTGTAAAAATCATTTGGAGGGAATTCACAGGGCCTGAGTGTTTAAAATCTGTGCTGTGTAACTGCTGGAGTTGCTGCTAGTGTGGATGGAGTGACTGATAAGCACAGCTGGCCAGATGTGTGTGTGCACACACTTGTGTGTTTGAGTCCTGGCAGTAGGTGCACAGCCCCAGTATCCTGTGGTACTGTTTTGCCTGGCTCTAACACTCTGTGTTGTTCTTTAGAGTTGCTTGGACACAATAACAAGGTCCTTTTGTGGGAAGCCTGAGAAATGTAGATGATGTTTTTCTTATTGTTTCTCAGTATTGCAAAAGCAATAAGCAAGAGATGCCAGTGATTCTGTTCCCCAATACTGTGGTTAATGTAGAGTAGAGGAGGAAAGAAAAGTGAGGTTATTAGAGTACCACTGTAAGCAGCTGAGCCTGTCCTTGTGCCTGCTCCCAAGGGACAAGGAAGAGAGAGCAGGAAAGCAAGAGCAAACCTTGGGGAGCCTGTGTGGGCACAGAGGGGGATAAAGATGCAAAACTGCATTTGGTACAGTGAAATGTGTGTGTGCAGCTCTTGTGTAGTTGCTCAGACCAGTGTATTGACTTCTGTTGACACAGCAGAATGATAGCAGTAAGGTTGCTAACTTTCTCTCTTACCCTGTATGTGTTGATAAGATTTGTTATTTTTATACTACTTCTAAATAAAGGATCTGCAAGTTCTCAGTAAGCTTTTGTTAATTAGGTCAAACAAGACTCCTGTGAGTTGTTAAGTCAGCTAAGGAGATCACTGGAACTCACTGTTGGTGCACAGGAGCTATTTTAACTATAAAAAAATTCCTCAGAGTTTAAGATGTGATGTGAGGACTATTTCTGTTGAGAGAGCAGATGACTGTGGAGAGACCAAACATAATTGCCCAATTTAGAATTTGGTCAAATCAATAACGTTCATTCTATACTTTTGTGCAAAGGGGAGCAGGGGACGTGTGGAGTGACTTCTTGTCTGGTTTCAGGAGTAAGGCCTAATGGTGTTGGGAATAGATGGAATCTTTGCCAGCTCAGTGTGAAACCAGTTTCCCATTGGCTCCTTTGAAATTTCCTGAGGGATCCTATTAAGGAACAGAGTGGGTAGCAGGACTTGGTGCAGTTGCAGCTATGTGATTCTGGTGGTTCTGGGTGTCTCTAAAATTGACACACTAGTTAAAACTCATCTTGAAAAATGCCACTCACTGAATCACTAAGGTAGTTACACTTACAGTGAGTATTTTATGAGACATTTTTATTTAGTGAGATGTGTTTTGCTCCCTATCTGATAAAACTGCTCATGGATTTTCCAAAATATGTAGACAGAAAAAAATGTGACATGACCTAAAAATGGATGTGCTGCATCTGAGGTCTGCATCAGAAGGTCTCCCTTCAAGGAACAGAATTCCTT
The DNA here is from genome assembly GCA_013398175.1 of Climacteris rufus. Lineage (NCBI taxonomy): Eukaryota > Metazoa > Chordata > Aves > Passeriformes > Climacteridae > Climacteris > Climacteris rufus. The sequence continues at coordinate 778,642 of VZRZ01000256.1, read as the reverse complement.
CAAGTTGATGCTGAGCATATTTCATACACTCTTAAATTCTGTGCAGGCAAGCTCCAGGAAAGATGAGGTGTTTGTACCAAGACACATGTACAGAAATAGTATTGCTTGTATACATGACTCTCTTTGCTCTTTCTCATTTTCATGTCATTTTCAAGGTTACCTGCAAATTGAAAATTCCTTTGGGGGGGTGATTGTTCAGGCTTGTGAAAGAGACATTTTAAAAGAATCTGAAGAGCTTGTCTGGCCTCAGATGACACGAACAGAGAGACTCAGAGTGATCACTTTAGGAGACAGAACTCTGGATATTAATGTTCATCAGTATTATGGATATTTTTGTATCTTTCTAAGTTTGGAGTGAGGGATGAATCTTCATGGAAGTCAGACAGGAGTTTGAGGCAGCTGATAGTCTCACTAAGTGCTGCACAGCATATAAGGGAAAGTAAGAGTAAATAATTCCACTTCCAGTTCTTCAGTTCCTCAAAGGGCACAGTGCACTGCGAAATCATTTCATTGCTTAGCAACTGAATCTGAGGCTTTTAGCAGATTTGTTTGATTACTAGAAAATACTTGAAGATTTTTTTGGATTGGGTTGTGATGGGCGTGCAGAATGATTTGGAGAATGCAGAATGATGAACACTTCAGCATTGTATGCCTAAGATGGATATTTTTATAATTCAGTATGTTTACTGATGTGGGGGGAAGCTGGAGATGAATCATGGAAGGTCCCAGGTCGGAATGGACCTTGAAATATCATCTGGTCCAATCTGTTGTCAGAAAGGGATCCTACATGAGATTATCTGTCACCCTGTCCTAATCCACTGAGTGGTTGTTCTTACTGTAAGACATTTCTTCCTTACACTGGGATGAACACTCCCCTGGTGCAATTTACACCCATTTTCCCTTGTCTTTTCCCTGTCTCCTTGTGACCAGAGAGCCTCCATCCTCCTTGGGAGGATGTGCTGGCACTGGAACGCTGTGATGAGCTCCCCCTGAGCTGCCTTTGACACAGGGACAAAGGACCCAGCTGCTTTTGTCTTTCCTCACAGGACAGGACCTCCAGCCCCTGCACCATCTTTGTGCCCTTCCTTTGGACCTGCTCCAGTCTGTCCTGTCTTTCTTGAATTGTGGGGACCAGAATAAAGACTTCAGTATAAAAGTGTCACAATGCAATTAATGTCTGCTCGTTATCTTAGACAATGAGAAGGTTTTGTACTTAAAATCAGAGACTTTTGGGCTGCTTAGATGTGTTGGAAGGTTGAGTAGAAACCCTTCTCATGCTTTGTCAAGTTGAGACTTGAATTTACATAAATTTATTAGCAATAGTTTCTTGGAGCTCTTTAGTGAATGTCATGACCTCTCTCTACATTTCTTCCTTGGAAGAGCAGTACTCATGTAGAAATTGCACTTAATATTTATTAGGTCCCTGTTATAAAATAGTCATTTCAGTACATCTCCCCTTAGCACTAACTTGCTGAAGTTCAGTTCAAGTGCTTCATATTTTAAGGTTATAACAGGTTCTGTAATTATTATTTTTTCCTTTCCCTGTCTCAAGAAATTTAATGCAGTCAGTCTCTCATAGTGGTTTGTGGAAGACTCTGAGCTTTAAGGAATTAAAAGTAGGTGTGGGTTTTTAAGAGACTAAGACAAGATTAGTTTGTATGCCAGTCTTCTACCGTTAAAATCTGAGAAATTTTGATAATTGATTTGAAAGTTTCTTTCCTTTGAAGACCACAGAATTTTATGGCAGTTGATTGGGTTTAAAGAGCAGTGTAACAAGGAGCCATATATGCAGTACCTTTCATTTACTGCCACATACAAATTTGTGGTATCATTTAAGATTATTAGGATCAACTAGACAATTATGTATATTCAAACAAACAAAAGGTTGACTAGAAAACAAAAACTGCAGAGTATCAATCAAACTGTGTGGGAGGAATATGTGTTTTGAGTTACCATGGAGATGGATAGATTTTTAATAGATTTTAAAAGTAAAGAGGGAATTAATTGTAAGTCACCTTCTGGTGTCCTTTGCAAGTTCTGCTGTGACAAACTACATGCAGGGTGTGTTTTTATAATCTCTTGCTTCTTAAGAAAATGTTATTTAGTCTTTGATATGGGAGGTTACAATATGCTCTTTTGTTTTTATACAAAAAAAATATATGCTCTTTTATGTTTTTTGTGATATAACAGTAGTTATATCACTGAGACTGACATTCATAGCAAATTGTGTGGGGATTTGGAGGGGGTTTTTTTAGATTAAATTTTGGAAATATTAGCTGGTTGGTAGTTTGTAGCTCTCTCCTGTTAGAACAGGATCTAGTCTGAACACAGTGCTACAGTACATTGTAAACTACCTGTGCAATATTAAAACATGGGAATTTGATTTTATTGAATGTTGGTTTAAGACAACCAACAAGGAAACAGAATTTACTCAGGGGAAACCAGTGACTGACCTGCAGATTATTTCAAACTCTCTTTTGCACTGGAAACACTGAACACTGAATTACATCAGGTCAAGGGAAGGAGTTTTTAATCCAAAATGAACAGAAGTTTGAGAGATTCTCCATCTGTCACTGGAGAGGTTCACCTGGGCTGGTCCAACTCTGGTGATGTTACAGAATTGCATTTGAAATAGAGACAAGTGGTAGTGTGGTTTGATTTTAGTGTCCCAGAGATGTATTTTGAGAAAACATAGCAGTTTGGTTTTTAAAGAACAGAAAATTAAGAGGTTGAAAAGGCCTAGGGGAGACTGGCAATCTGGGTTTTTGGAGTGAGTAAGGTTGTGTGCATGGATAGAGCTTAGAAGGGAAAGACTGAACATCCCTTGTGGGTATTTATTGGAACTAAAAAGACAGTTTGGATTTCATTTCATAGAAGACAGAATTTTTTCTTAGTAGAAAAGCAAAGAACATCTGTCCTTTTGGCAGCCAGGCTGGCACTGCTGTCCATGTGATATTTAGAAGAGTCCTTCAATCTTACCCTGGTTGATGTAACTCCATTGTTTCTGTCCTTAAGACAAAGAGAGAAAAAGGTAGCTAACATATAATAATCATAATTATTAACAATTATTGTAAATTAAATATATATATGTAATTATTTTAATTTGTTTTCTAAGAGGAGTGGGTAGCAGAAAGTTTCTCAGATGGGAGGAGTAGAAAAATCAGTGTTATATGGATCAGGGTAGCACGAGTGGTCTGATCCTTGTGACTGGAGTGACAGAGCACGAACTGTGGCTGCAGCAGTGCACAGCCAGCACTTGGCCTGCCAAACCTGATTACTCTGCATTGGTGCATTTGGCTGGAGAGGAGGCAATGGTTGATAAACAAACAGGAATAAAAATGCATCTTAATTTAAAAACTCAGGAATAAATCTGACAGATGGACAGATACTTAATTTTACACGAGGTATTAAGGGGAAATTAAAATATTTAAGATTAACGACCTGTTTCTTCTTTCTTATTTCAACTTCCAGCCACATGACTGTGGATATAATGTAGGGATAATTAAAACTATTCTAAGGGTATCAGCAGGGTTGCAAGGGCAATCATCCAAGAACCAGGGAAATGCCAGTGTTCCCAGTCCAGGCTGCTTTTTCCTCTGGGAGTTATGATAAGACCTTTAGGTTTGTAGCCACTTTATGGTAATGGGGCTGCAAACCCCTTCCTTGCACATCCCAGCGTTCTCCAGAGAACTGTGAGTGCCTTCCAGAGAGAGGGAGAGCCTCTCCTCAGGAGGAGAAATTGCAGAGTTGTGCCCTTCCAGCTCCCCTGTGGATATTGTAGAGATACCACAGCTTAGTTACACACAATAATTGCACTTTAGTACTTAAATCTCTCTGTGAAACCAAGGTGATACACCTCTAGTCTTGCACGTATTTTCACAGAAATATTGTAGGTTTGTCAGTTATTGTTTATCCACTTTTTCTTGAGTTCTTGGCTTTGGGCAGATTTCTCATAGGGATTTTTTGTTACTGAAAAAGGAGAAATGTAATATAAATTGTATCTTTGGAAACTACTCACACACTTTTTAAAATTGTTGTTACATCTTAGTTTTCAGCTAATAGTGATTAAAGATGTTGGAGAAATGTGTTCTTTCAGAAATTCTTCTGTCTGTTTCCTAAAGTTTTATTGATTAATAGAATTTTTCATGCTGTTTTACACATAAAGATTGCTTAAAATACAAGGAATACAAAGAAAGAAGAATAAAGAAACTGGGAGGTGTTTCTGTGAGAGAACTGGAACTCAGCTTTCTGCAATTTTTTTGTGTTCATCTTCCTGTAAATTTCTTAGTGGTTTTGTTTCATTTTTAATTTAGAGTAGACCCTTGTGCTTGCTGGTTGGTCATAGATACAGCTTTGGGTTTAGTCATAAAATTTGATTAAATATAAAAAAAAATACTGATTGCCAAGTTGGATTTCAAAGTCTTTAGTTGCTGTCACTAACATTGTACTGTTCAGCCAGAAAGATGCTCTCTGACTGTATGTTTATCCCTGAAAATAACATACTGCCTTTGAGAAAAAAAAATAAATCTATCAGATGATATGAAGAATTAACTCCAAAAGACAAATGTATTGATGGCACCCCAACAGTTTATAAAACAAATGTTCATTTCTTTTTACTGCCAGTGCTCACTGCCACTTATAGGTCAAGATCCGGAGTGTTTAGATGAGATCCAATACATATTAGAGAAAAAACTGTCAGTGAAATAATGGAAAATATAAATCATGTGCAGGATTATATTCTTCTGTGATAATAGCCCCTGATATCTGTGTAGCTCTGTGTTTCAGAGGCTTCCTGTGGCTGAGGTCTCTGGCTTGAGCTGCTGCAGCACCAGCTCCTGCTGCTGTCAAGGGCACGGGGAGGGCTGAAGGTGCCCCAGCACTGCAAACTCAAACCCTGCACCTCCCAGGCCTGGGGCTCTGGGGTGCTGCACAGGCTGCTGCAGAGACCCAGAAATCCAGGAACACCCCTGTGGTTGGGCTGAGAGGGGAAGTAATAGTTTTGGGTCCAAAGAAATTGAATTGCTTATGAAAATGGTGTTTAAGGTCCACTCTCTGGTCAAAGTCTTACCCACAGCAGTTAAGATTGCGTGCTCGTGTGACTTGGCACAAGGCTTCCTAGGGCTAATATAAGTATATTAATTCTTTCTTTTCACTGTGTTTTGCTGAGCTGGTGTGAGTTCTGCAATCTTGCTGAGCTGAAAGGACTTCTCATAAATCTGGAAGATGCTGAGCCCTGAGTTTGTTATCTGAAGTGTGTTTGTTTCAGTAAAACGACAGTAGTCTGAGTTCAAAGCCCTTTACAGAGCAGGGCAAACAGTGGTGTCTTTTCTGTTCTTTGCTGTTCAAGCATTGGCTGTTTGATCTCAATTAAGTTGTGGTTGATGGAGCAGATTTCAGTTTATTCTGTCCCATACATCCTTAGCGCTGCCGGGGGATTTGTGAATGCTGCTCTGTAGCATGTGCAGGAATGGAGCTGAGCCTGCATCCTGTCACAAGCAAAGGGACACTTATTTAACACCTCTCTGGACCTTCCACACTGATGTAAGGTGGCACTGCTGCTGAGAGAGGCACTTTGTCTCCTGCTGTCCCTGGTGCCCTGTGACAGTGCCAGCCCATGCCTTGGGAAGCAGCAGTGGTGTGGGCTTGGAGGAGCCCCTGGGCAGCCACTCAGCAGCTCAGGGAGTCTGAGCCTCCCTTTTGTGTGATCCAGTGCTCAGTGTCCTTCCAGTGATGTTTATCAAAGATGCAGGTTTAAAATGACTATATTACTGTAAGTCTTTCTTTGATTTAAGAATAATTTTTATGAGTTTCTTTTATGAATTAGCTTAAGCTCAGTTTATTGTGTACAGGTGCATAAACAGGTGTTAAGGTCCTAGAAGTGATCTTGCAATAACAGATGTAATAATAGACATTTCCATATCTATTGCTGACAGCAGTAATTTTTAAAAAAAATTTTTTTGTTTGAGTCAGGGTAGGCCAGTAGAGGATTGAAGGAAGTAATTTTATTTTGGGAATTCATCTATGCCTTCCTCCATGTTTTTTCTCAATAGCCTGGGAACTTGAAGTAATAATTAATAAAGCCTTTCTAGCCTGTGTGTGACCTGGCAGGCTGTGCAGAGTGCAGAGAAACACAGTTACTATTTTAAAGGAGTAAAGTAGTAACGTTTTTGGTGTCAGAATTTTTGTTTTGACCTGAATAGCTCAAGTTTAATTTGAAGTGCACAGGGCCAGTTACCTTCCACTGCAGTTTCCCTGCAGGTGAGATTCTGCCCAGTGAATGCCTAGTGCTGGTAAGTGCTTTTACTGGTGCTGTCAAATGAACTTGTTATTTCCTCATTAGAGGGATATGCTTGGAAGCCTGCTTAGATAGGATTTAATGAACTTCTAAATTGTAGCATAGAATAGTGGCTCATAATATTAAAAGAAAATTATCTTATTTTCTGGGTAAACAGGGAAAGAGCAGCAGCAGAGGTTTCTTTTAAATCTTTTTTACTGTGTGTCCACTAATGAAAAGGAAGGTGTAAAGAAACAGGTGTGTGGCAGGTTTTCATGAAAGAATGAATCAAATTACTGTAAATAAAAACGTTAATGATGGAATAGTTGTTAGAATGGAAGAGAGGCAAGAGGAAAATAAGATCTTACCCACTGTGTGGGGTTTTTTTTGTAACAACCAAATAACTTTATTGTATATAGCTATTATTAGTATCTTAATTTAAATGTATATGGTGGTGGAAACTTCAGATTGTGGAAGTTACGAGTTGTGCTGGATCTTAGAGAGATGTAGTATATCTTTATATGTCAAAAATATAATAAAAAAAAGAAACGACCATGTCACTTTGAATAGGGAGGTGCCTGTTACAAGATGTGCTTTTTTAGAAGACATCAAACTCTGTCACCTCTGCTGTGCTCACACAGCCCTGAGCAGGGTGGCAGCTCAGTTCAGACTGGCACAGCCCTGGCTCTGTCAGAACTCACATCAATTATTCAATGGCCTCAGATGTTCCACAAACAACCCCCCACCCTGAATGTTGGGAAACTTTGATTTGTACTTTCATACAGGGAGCTCAGCTACCCCATTTCTTCCATCTGACTCTTCCCCATCATCTGTCCCTTTTTGTCTCATTCTTTTCCAGGATCTCAATCTGAGCTTCTCATTAACTTTCCATGTCCCTTTCCCTGGTTCCCTGTCAGTTACTTCTCAGTCAATCCCAGTCTTTATTTTGATGAAACCTTAGTATGTTTTCATCTATTTCCTGAACTTTGTTGGGTATTTGTTGCTTTCCTAAATAACTCTGTTGTTGTTGTTTAATTGTTACTTTAACAGTTATGAGAGGGGACAACAGAGTAAGTGTTGACTTAGTTTTTCCTGCAATTAAGTTCTCTGTGTGATTCATTTAGCTGACAAGGAGTGATGTGAAGAGATGTTTCAGTTCTTGCTGCAGGAGGCAGTAAGGATGGGCAAATGGGGATACTCAGCTGCTTTGTGAAGGAGGAAAATATTGTGACCAATTGAGTGCTAAAAAGATACAAACCAAACAATAAGTTTTCTGCCAGTTTTTGTCTGGTCCTTGTGTCACAGAACAGAAACAGAATGGCAGTTTGTTTTGGGGGAACTAACAGCATCACTGACAAGTTTAGAGTCAGGAGGATGATTTTAATGAGCCACTTAGGCTTGTTGTTGGATTTTGGTGTCATACTCTGAAGTAGCTGGTGAGTGTTCTGTCTGGGATCTGACAATAATTGCCAGGCTTGTCAGCTCTCACTGTGATACTGGTGCTGTCATCATGTAAATCTACATTGGAAACACATCTAAATGCAAGGATTCTGTTTAACACTTATTCTGTTAACAGCATAGTATTCTGGAAGGAACATAATTGTGATTTGATATTCTCTTGAAGCTAGCTCCTGCATTGCTGTGTTAAAGAACAGAATGGTGGAATTAAAATAGTTGCAGAAAGAGCAAAGACAGACATTGTGTACTTTCCTTTTTTAAAAAGAATTCTCCTGTGTGGAGCAATCTAAAATAAATCTTTTCTAGTTGTCAGTTTTATTTATCCTAGGAAAGCTATACCCTGTTTTAAGATATAATTTTTTAACACCTTTAACATATTCCACTACTATCTTCCAAAGGATTTTTTTTTTTGTCAGCAGATCTGAGAAATGCATATCTAGGTAGCTCACAGGCTTTGCCAAAAAAAGCCAGAATTTTCTCACACATGGACAATAAGCTGAAACATTTATACTTTTTGTTTAACATTTATGCATTTATACTTTCCCATGCAAATGCTGGTACTATCTCAGTTGCTTTTATGAGAACATTATTATGCAGTGAATACCACCATTTTCTAATGGAGTTCTTCCATTTTATTAGAGGATATGAGAGAGCTGTGCCTTATGGATCATATTTTGCTAAAGGTCCTCAGGTTGTCCTGGCCAGGACCTTCTGATGGGTTGAATAATCTGAGCCTGCACCTTTCCTTTCCTGCTTTCCTCTACCCCTCTGCCCTGTTATGTTGAACCTCTTAGCAGTTTGAACTCAGTCTAACCAAAAAATTAATTTTCTTGGATATAAGTGACTGTGTAAAGGGAAGAAATGTGATTTTATAGTTCCTTCCACAGGAAGGACTGCAGTGCAACTTCATCCATATTGTGAAGCAAAAGGCAATTCAGACAGGAATTTCTGGTGGGTTAAACGGGCTGTGCTGCCACAGAGTTATGTTTCAATGCCCTGAGTGGTTACCAATAAAAAGAGTTGTTATATTATTGGTAATAATCTGATGGCAGTGTTATTCTATTGGTTACTGCAAGATCTTCTATTGTGAAACTTGATTATTGCTGTGGTTGTTACCTCCGTCATGGAGTTTGAGCTTTAAAAATCAGATACACTGAGGTGAAGGATATTCCCATGGCTCACAGGGAGTTTTACTGCTGTGTCCTCAGTTTTACATACACAGAATCATGGAACTGGATAGATTGGAAGGAACTCCTGGGGGTCTGCAGTACAACCTCCTCCTCAAAGCAGAACCTGTCAGAACAGGTTGGTGAGGATCTTGATCAGATGAGTGTTGAGTATTTGTGAAGATCCCACAGCCTCTCTTGGAAAAAATCTGTTCTAGATTTTGACCACCCACAGTGGAAAAATAGTTTCCTCTTATCTAGCTGGAATTTCCTGTATCTGATGCTATTAACTAACCATCCCTTAACACTATGATTAAAGAAATTTGCAATGTAGAATTAAATATAGCATTTGCTAAGTGGTTTAAAAACAGATGAATTGATAACAAAGCAGTTGAAAATGGAGAATTTTTATTCAGTGCTGCTGCTTGTAGTAGTACCTGCAGGGATGTGTTCTAGACTTACTCACTGGTCTTATTAATAGGAATCAGAATAAATTGGTGCAGATACATAAAAATTGCTGATGATGCAGAAATAGGAAGTTAAACAATGATTAGTTCAGAAACTGCGTGGTTTCTGTCAGATACTTGGCTCATTTAAGCAGCACTGACTCCAATACATCCAAATATAGAAAGGACCCACAGATGGTGTTTGTGTCCTGAGGTGCAGTGACACTTAACATGATGAAACATTATTATGGCAAACCAATCCAGCAGCAGCCTCTTCCTTGGTTTGGACAGCTAAGAGGATAAGAAGTCTTGCCTTTATAGACAGGGGGGCATCTGGAGGGGCTGAGAGAGGAGAATAATTGAAAACTTCTCTGTATAAACTAAATGAGGTGTTGCTGGGCAGCTGCTACTGATTCTGCAGTGTCCTGTTCAGAGTGCAGGGGGAGCTGCCAGAAAGGTTCCAAGTGATCCACGGTGGCAGGGACCCCTGGGAGGGGAGGATCTGCAGCTTCCCTGGTCCCTCTGGGTCCTTTACAGCAAGTTCATTTCCAACCATGGCATTTGCAACGTGTGCTTGTGTCGCCTGTTTAAAAAAAAAAGTCTGCACCAGTGGATATTTTGCAGCCTCTCAAAAATTCAGTACTTTTTGGCCCATATGTTACAGTTTTTTCTCAAGCCTAGGCTCAGTATTCCCTTCTGCTTGTGATTCCTTATCCTGCTTGCCATGAACAAGGGTAAGAGCTCATTCCATTTGTCTTTCCTGTAAGTTTTTGATTTAAAATATTTTTGTAATTCTTGTCATTTCTAGACTAAAAAGTCAGAGTCAATCCCAGTCTTTAAAAGATACCATGTTTTCTGGATATTCTCATAATTGCTTGAAAGAATTACTTGTTTATCCACACCTTCTTGATGTATAATAGATAAAAATAGAGAGATAAACAAATAAATGAAAGTGAGAATAATGTTTCAGCAGAAGCCTGACAGATAGAGAGTGAAAAAATTACTTTGCACATTTGCTCAGACAAACTGCAGAAGTTGAGTGAGGAGTCAGCCTATTATGACTTATAAATGGGAACATGGAGGAGGGTTGCAGGTAGATGATTGATAATTGAGGTAATCTGTCAACAATCTGCCAGTTCTGCCAAAAAGAAATAGGACAAAGCCCAGTATTTACAAAGCAAAGCCATGCAAATTTGGAGTTGAATTGAAGGCACTTTTTAATAATTAGGGTGATTAGCAATAAATTAATCACAGAAAGCAGTTGTTTCTTTATTACTGATATCTTTAAAACAAGACTGGATTGTATTTTAAATGATTTGTTACCACATTATCTGAGAGGAAGTATGTTGCAGCAATCTGTGAGCAGGTTTCTATGGCATGTGCCCTGCAGGAAGTCAGACTAGATAATCACAATAATCCTTTATAGTCTTGGAATGGATGAATCTTTAAATCTGTTTAGTCAGGACCAGCTGTGTTGAAAAACAGCATTACTAAAATACAAAAAAATATGCCATGAGGTAGAGGACGTGCTCCACTGATGTGTTTCATATTCTTTCAGGCAAGAGAATTGTATGCAAAGGACTAATGGTTTTTTAAGAGTCTTTGGTGATGCCTTTCAGGGATGATGTGCTAATTCTTGTACCCCTTTAAACATATTCTTTGTGGTTTTTGATGACTTATCTCCTTGGTGAGGACATGCTTTTTAGCTATTTATATATAAACTGTGGAAATGATTGACATTCAATACTTTTTTTTGGCTTTCTTACATTCCAAACACTGTAGAGAAGAGCAGATATTTTGGCTCTGTCTGAGTGGGAGATGAGCAGAAGTGGCTCAGTTGCTGTGTAAAGGTGTCAGGGTGAGTGAGTAGCCAGGCCCTTGGCTCTGGGGGCAGCTTTAGCACTTGGGACTGTGCAGAGATGTTTTTCTTCCTTCCCCCTTGGCTCTGGGGGCAGCTTTAGCACTTGGGACTGTGCAGAGATGTTTTTCTTCCTTCCCCCTTGGCTCTGGTCTGTGGAGCATCCTGAGCACCAGTGAAACCACCCACCCTCTACCTCAGAAGGTGACCCTATTTAAAATAGATGAGCAAAAGCTCAGGAACTGCCTACACTTCCACACTAACAGGAATGCTTTGATACTGTTCTTTATAATAATGAGATGCCCAGAGTCGAAAAACATGTTTTTGTTCTGGTGTTATTGAGATCTTTGTTTAAAATCTACAGTTTTATCAGCTGCCAGCCACAGGTCCATTGCAAATATTTGCACTGTTTTTGTCACATACATGGAACAAACATTTTAAATTGAAGAGGTTGGAATTAATTCTTTATCCTGGGAGTTTTGCCTATTTTCTCTTAGCTTTTTATTTGTAATTCTGCCTCTCATCTTTGAACTATTTTAATTTTTTATTTATCAAAAACTTGAATGTTTTACAGAACGAGTGAAAGCAAATATTTAAAAACAAGCTTTATTTATAATTTGCGTCCTGTTTGCTGCATTCTGCTTTTCTTTTTTGTGCTTTTTGTTTAACTACTAAATTGTAATTTCTGTTTTCAGTCCTGCTGTATTATGGGATGGCTATCAGCTCAGTGCCAGAGTTTAAAGCTCCTCAGCTTCACATGTTCTTTCAAGGGATGAAGTAGCTTAGCTTGCATTTGAATCAGTTATTATTTTCCCAGTATTTTTCCTGAGGTCCTGTGTGGAGCTGCAGAAGAAATTACTTGTTTATATAAATCTTACTTTGATGGATCTGGCTCTTCCTAACAATATTTCTGGCTGTTTGGAATCCCAGACTGTCTTGTCACAGAGTATCTGAGTTGGTCATACAGTGCAATTCTGTTTGGTTTGGTTCTCTGGAGCCATCATCCCTAAAACATGGAGATCTCTGCACCTGAGCAGAGCCACCACAGCCTGCAAGGTTCAGAAATGTCTGTACTGGGTTCCCAAATATCCCAGTTCTGCTCTCCCCAGCTTTGTGCCCATGACCTCTCTGGATGGAGGCTCCAGGCAAGGGGTGCTGGTTGTTGCTACAACTGATATTCTGTGGATCTTCCTCTTGAGGAAAGATGTTATTCATCATGTGTAAACACTAAAATCCAGCCTTGAGCAAGGGAGAGGACAGTTATTTAGTCACTGGTAAGAGCTGCTGGTTTAAGTGTGTGCATCCCATGCCCTGCCCTTTATTTCTTCTCCTGTCAGCTCTGAAGTAGCAGCATCAGGAGTGGTATGCAGAGAGAAGAGCTGTGGCTCCTGCATGTGTTTTTCTTTCTTTCTTTCTTTTTTTTTAATAGTGGTGGGAGTCATGAAATATCTGAGCCACCATTGAGCATTACTGTTAAAACTGTTGATAAATCAACAAGAATTTGCATGGATTGAAATAACTCAAAGAGCCATAAAGGATCATTACTCCCAGTAGTGAGAAAATCCTCGTGTAAAGGAATTCTGGTTTTCATTTTCTCACAACTTTGTGTTTCATATCTGGTGTTTGAACAGAAATAACTGCATTATAATGCACAGCAGAAACAGAAAATTTGGAAATCCGTAGATTTTTTAAGTTGGAAGGTAATTTGGATGATCAGCTTATCTTCCAAAAAGTAGGGTGTATATAATTTCTGTGCATCTTGGTCTTAAGCTTAGAAAACAGTTGTGTTATTTTCTGAACTCTGCCAAGTTATTATTTTCTATTTGTATTTTCTATAGACAAAATTAAGGCTTCCAGGAAGGGTTAGGGTTGTGCTAAACATCTGTGTGGAGTAGTCAAAATGGATTGAATATTTAAATTGCTGGGTAAATGGGCTACCATATCCCTTCTAAAGGATTTTCCTCTGCTGAACAGTGGTCTCAGATTTTGCAAACCCATAGACTTTTTACTTAGAAGTGTTCATTTGCAGTTGAAAATCTCTTTTAGAGGAGTGAGGATTACTGGGACCTGTCTATGAGAAGTGTAGTTGAAATGTGTTTGCAGTTGAACAGTATTGAAATGTCTTTACCCATCTGAATTTGCATTAGACACTTGAGTTGAAAATCCAGCCAGCAATTTCTTTTAGGGCTTCACAGAAATGTTGTGCAGGACAAGTGGTGGCACCGTGCCCAGGATCATTAATTACAAACTGCGCTAATCAATCCGGTTTGCAAATAACGCTCTGTGTTCTGTATTTTATGGGGATAATGGGGTGTGGTTTACTTGTGGTTTTCTTCCTTAACATTTTAAGTGCCCCTAATGCAACTTTAAAACGGCTTTTGGCAAGATCTTCTGTAACCTAATGAACTTGTATTGCATGACCTGCATGGATCCTGACAGAGAATTGTTAGAGACGCTCGAGATGACTTGTCCTGACCCAGTCCTACAGACTCTGGGACTTCTTCTGAGCTTTTTCCTCTAAAAAACTGCTGTGTTTGTCAGGTCCAAAGCAGTAATACTCCTTTTAGAGCCCTTCAGCGTGTGAAGGAGAATATTAATTTTGTGCCCTGTGGGACATTGTGTGAGAGGAGCTGGGAGAAGGGTGAAAGTATCAGGTTATGCCCTTGAACCCCCCTGGATGTGAAGTTTCCTGTTAAGAATGTAAATAGCTTTGGAAGAGCAGATGTTTGATTTAAATGCAGTGGAAGTGCTTTAGGGAGAAAGTATTTTTCAAGTTGAGAATTTGGCTCACCAGTGTAAGGAACTGCTAAAGGGAAACTATTTATCTGGCAGAACTTGTAATATACTGTAATCAGTTTGAATTTCTTCAAAGATATTTTTCATGCAAGGTCTAACTTAGACACTATGACTGTTATTAATTAGTATGAATGTTAATTATTTATTAACATGACTTCAATAAATATATCATGTTTATTCAAAATGTAAACAAAAAGCATTTAACTCTACTTTAAAACTGATGTGAAAGGTAATATAATTTCTCTGTCATGCAGAAAATAACCTTAAAGTACTGATTTATGTGGAGGGATATGTTGTATTTGCAAAAGAATGTAACCATTTAGTTATGGGTAGGAAGCTTTCTTCTGAATGCTTTAATTTCTTTTCCATTTAAATAATGGTAAGAAGTCTTCTGAAAGTATGAAATGTCAAGGCTTCCACATTTATTCAAAACTGCTTGGGTTTCTTTTAGAGCAGAATGTTTTCATTTGTTACTTGTCTCACAGGTCAAGAGCACCAGTTAGTGTCTCCCTCAAGCCCCCCAGATTTCTGTCAGTATCAGGTGGAGGCCGCACAGCTTCCCCTTTCCCAGTGCAATTGCTGGCACTCAGTGCTTCCAGCAGGTGCTATTCAAGTGGCTGTAACCAAGATTGCAGCAGGAGGTTCAAAGTGCTCCTCTTTCAGCACATTTACCAATATGCCAGGCTTCGTGGGACCAGAACTTCTGAGGGGAAAAGAAATACACTTGCTGTATTGCTAAACCATCAGTTCTTCCTCTGGAAGACCACGATTCGGCAGATGTGTTCTGGAAAGGGAAGGGCCATGATGACTGTGAGTTTAATGTAAATAGGGGACACAAGTCTGTAAGAAAAATGGAAGGTGATGATGTGAGCAGGGAACATTTGGTCCCAGTTTTAGTTTGGCTTATTAAAGTTCCATCACTGCTGGGACCTCGCATTTACAGACAGGGAGGGAAGGGCAGCTTGGGGGTGTGAAGGTCAAAGGCATCCTTGGCTGCAGTGACCTTGAGATGGGAGAGCTGAGGATCCTAAGGGGAGGGAGCAGGACAAAAAGCAGGTTCACAACCTGAAAAAAACCTACATTGTGGGAGAAAAAAGCCCCTTTCATGTTCTTGGGCTCTTTCCTTGGTATGTTATCTTTGAGAAGGCTGACTTTATCTAGTTTTACTAGTAATAGAAACATGATAAAGCAAAATGTGTTGCCTTCTTGTAGTGTCCTTTTAACACTTCTGTGTCATGGTGGAGGCATTCAGAACTGGGGGAATCATCCTTCAATAGCAAAAGCCTTGCATGGATATTTGTTTTTCCTCAGAATGGAAATTTATCCTAAATTGTACATTCTTAAATTTAAGAATGTCTAGAACAAGATGTTCTTACAACATGAAAACAAATAAGTACATTTAATATCCTAAGGATTTGGAACTGATTTCAATAAATGTAATAGGGATTGAAAAGGGGTGTTAATGTCACTTGTTTTGCAGTATTATAGAAATGAAGACTTAAACCTCTAAGTTTATCCCCTTCAATTCCATTTCCTTAAGCTTTGTTAAAAGTTTATGATGGTGTTAAGAAATGAGGTTCATGTTGCTGTTGCTCCTAAAGATTTAGGAAGTCAGTTCAATCTCACTAAAGCTGGTGATCTGTAGGTTTTTCCAGCCCTCAGCTGTCATCAGTGGCAGCCAGGACAGGAATGGGCTGGAGACAGAGGGCCACTTCAGAGTATTTCTTCAGCCAAATTTTTCCTCTTCTCACAATAATTATCCCACAGAGCCCCTTATTAATTTTCCTGGAGAAGACCAGTCTCTTTTCTTTGCATCCTGTTTTTTCTGTTAACCAAAAAAAGCTAGACAACACTAATTTAGACCCCAAGTACCTGTGTCATGCTGGCCATGTTGCATTTCCAGATGATGATGATGCAGAGCTGAAGAGTAACAACAGCACATGAGTACTGATAGCATGAAGTCAGACACCAGCATTGTCTCAGATTGGTTTAATTTGTTTCTGTAACTGTTAAATGTTGTCATCTTGTACTTGTCCCAAGTTGCTGTATTAGACAAGTCAGGCATCTGAAGTTGTAAATAAGGAAGAGATATGAGAGTCAAGGTAGACTCACTGGCAGTGCAATAACTCAGAGCTATTTACATGTGTGACATAACTGATGTTTAGAGTGGAGAAGTTGTTTGTGCCATACTGAGTTACTATAAATAAAAACAGGCTCTGAGTTGCATCTGAAGTTAAATATTTAAGGTCTGTGGGGTGATACAAACACATAGGAGACAACTTCTCTTCTTGAAGAACAATAGCTTGGGACTAACTCTTCCTAAAAATGCTTTTCTTCATAAAATTCTATGGAGAACCCTGAACTGAGCTGGGTTGATTTATTAAGTACAGAGAATTGTGACAGCAGGTTTAAATGTCACCCACTGTCCTTCACAGGAGATCTTAGGGAAGAGAACAGCTTTTTTCAAGGCAAAAAAGCTTTGCTAACATGGTGAGGACTTGTTCTGTTTGCTGTTGTACCTTCAGTGCCACCTGGGTTCCTCTCTGTGTGGGGTTGAAAGCTGAGAAAGGCTGCAGGGTATTGGTTTGGTTTGCAACAGATAGAAGATATCACCAGGTTTTTGGATGTGTTGGCAGATAGCTTTGATTTAAACACACCATTTCAGTTTTGGAGCACAATAAACAATTGTTGTTTTCTGTTTATTGTAAAGAATTTGAATGCATTTAATTTTTTTTTATTGTGCAATCCAGTGAAGCTCTGAAATTATTTTGGAGACAATTCAGCTGTTGCTTTGCTGCACAAGGTTTCTGGTAAAGCATATTAAATGCTCCTAAGGAGTGGAGGAGGTCAGCACAAGCTCTGCACAAATGAAATTTCTAATACATTTAGAAGAAATGGGAGAGGAAAGGAGGGGTGAAACGTTTGCATATACACTGCTAGTGTGAGGTGCTTGTATGCAATTAGCTTCTCTGTAATTTAGGGCTTCATATCACAGGCTTCATTCTTTTGAGAATTTAGTTTTATTTTGCAGCTCAGGCAAAGAATTGTTGTAGTTTCACCTTGGATTGTTGCCAAGAGTGCAAGGAACCTTTTTGTGAGGTTACTGATGTAAATTCAATATATCTTTCAGCTCTTAGCTCAAGGATTTGAGCTCTTTGGAAGAAGCAGAAGGACATAGCATATCCAGAAAAAACTTACTGTACTACTGAAGTATGATATATGGCAATTCAGATCTGTCATTTAGTCTAATATAAAGGAAAAGCTTGTAGCAACACCTCTGTTTATCTTGAACAGGCTTTATTTTGCTGTTTTTTCTCTGCTTTTGCTTTCATTACTGATGTTACATCGTTCTTTTTACTGCTTCAGTTCTTCCCTTGTCATATGTCAGTATTTTAAGCTATTTTACTCATTTTCAATGCTGGAAGTCTGAAGAACTTATGTTTTATGTCACTCTGATTTACTGTGCTTTAATACACACTATAAATTAAAATGCTGTCTGTGAATACAGTAGAAAATCAATTTAAGTAGATTTTTATTGGAGTAAATAATTTCTGTTTGAAGCTAGAACCTATGAATATTCATGAGACAAAATAAATACGATTCATGATAATGCATCTTTATGAATAAATTGAGAACTAATATATAGAGACTTTTAGGCTAGAAGAGTGAAAATAAACCTAAACTGTGATGCCTTTCTCAGTCTGTTACTTGATTTGAAATATTAATGTTGTTTATTGGACTTGATGATCTTAGGGGTCTTTTCCAACCTTAACATTTCAATGATCCAGTGACTCTGACTGTTCAGTGGTGCCCTGCCAGAGAGGGGTGAGCTCAAACCCAGCCTCTTGTGAAAACTCCAGGATGGTACCTCAGCCCTTTGAAAATGGAGTTTGTAGTTCTAATTAGGAGAAGTTGTAATTTATTAACTATATTTTTGCTTCATGTTATTTCCCCCTGTTTGTTGTCTGTGTTTTTTAACTGTTTTTAAAGTCCATTTTAGTTTTGTAATGAAAGAGAGGACCAGATGTCTAGGCACATACGGAGAAGAGAAGAATATGTGCAAGTATTAATTGTGTTCTCAAATTGCTTTTTCTGTGGGTGCCAGTCAGGACACCTGTGTGCTGTCCACATCTCCCACACAAATTTTGGTTCTATTCCTGAGACATCCTTGTATTGACCTGTAGTCTGACCTTTATTATTCAACTTGATGAATACTCTCTGATTTGATAGCTGGTGTTGAAAGTTTGCATGGTAATAATATTACAGATTTTGAGTAAGACTAAACCACAAATATGGCACAAATCTTTGAATTCCAACAGAGTTTTAATATAAAGTAATTTGCTTAATTAAAAAAAATCCAGACAAAACTGAGAAGAAAGGCAGGATTTTTATGTTGTTTCTAGCTTTAGTATTTCCTTTCATGTGCTGATGGTGCTTGCAGGCTTTAATATCTAATGTAGATACCAAAATCCATAACAAGGAACCTGGGAAAAGCTACTCACTTGCTTTTATAAGGGAAATAATTTTTTGTGCCCCTCTCCTCAGTTACAGCCTTAAGGCAATTTTATAGGAAATGTCTTAAGGGACTGCTCTTGAAAGAGGCAGAATCCTGACTTTACAGTGGTGTTAAATGAAGTCATGGTAACAAAATTACTGTAAATAGGTCACCTACTGTAATATACCAGTCTGCTATATATTTTCATATTCGTGGATTTATTCAGAGAATCATGACAGAGGCAGCCTTAGTGTTTTAAAGGCACTTGGGCAATTGCACTGAAGCTGGATCAGCTCTGTGTTCAGGAGTGTGGGGTTTATTGTCCATGGGGACAGTGTCAGGGTTTATTGTGCAGGGGGACAGTGTGGGGTTTATTGTGCAGGGGGACAGTGTTGGGGTTTATTGTGCAGGGGGACAGTGTTGGGGTTT
>VZRZ01000256.1:624834-759189 GCA_013398175.1 Climacteris rufus | reverse complement strand
CAGGGCCGGGCGTTGGGCTGTCGCCGTGGTGATGGCGCTGAGGGAAGGGGCCCGTTCCGGCTGCTCCACAGGGCTCGGCCCGGCTGGGCTGGCTCTGGGACTGCACCTCTGGGGAGGGAGGATGAGGGGGAAAGGGGAGAAACAACCCCCTGGACACCAGAGCAGAGCAGGGGGAGGAAACAAGGAGATGGAGTGGGGATCCTCTCTGGAATCCATGCTGGGATCCCTGTGGGCAGAACCCGTGGTGGCACAGGGGAACAGTGGGAGGAGGAAGGAGGAGCTGCTATGGACTGACCCAGTCCCCTGCCAGTGTGGAGAGGGGAGGGAGGAAGTGATTCTGTGAAGGATGGAGGAGTTGGGAGTAAAGGAAGAAAAGCTGGGCTTGGGAAGAGGGTGGTTGGGGACAAGGGGCTTTAGGGTTCTTTATGTCTTTGTATCTACCACCCAACTCTGTTTTAATTGACAAGAAATAAACTCCCCCCAAGTGAGGTTTGTTTTGCTGGGATGGTGCTTGGTGAGTGAGCTCCCTGTCTTTATTACAACCCACAGATATTTTCATTACCCTCCCCTGCCCTGGTCTCTTGGAGATGGGAGAGAGCAGCTGGCTGGGGGAAGCTCTGCACCAAAACCAGTTTTTGGCTTTTAAACTCCACAGATTTAACATGGAGTCATTAAAAGAAAAAAGAATATTACCAGAATTCCACTTTTTGATGCATAGCTGCACATCTGAAGATTATCCAAACATTGATTAGTGTGACTTGTTAGTCATAACAGATCAAAGAAATACAGCAAATGTTTTTGTATCTGGGGATAATAAAATAAGGCAACAAGACATGTTACAGGACTTGTGCTGCTTGGGAGGAGAGTCCCAATTCACTAAGGCCATCCAGGTTCTTTGTCTGTGACATATCTTAATTATTACCGTAAAAGTTTTGCAAAAACACTTTTATCTTCCAGATTTGTAAACATAAAATATGTTTAGAAATGCACACAGCAGATCATTCTGGATGGGCTGATAAAGTGCTCATTGCTCCGGAGCTTGTGATAAAGCCAGCTGAAAAATGTGAGGTTAGAGGTTGTATAAAAATTTACTGTAAAACAGAAGGAATGATTACACATCAGACTGACTTGCATATCTTTTCTCTAACTACTAACAAGATGATAAAGTTACAGGTTTTTTTATGGTAAGACTAAGTAAAATTGAAGGGTTCTAATGCTTAAAATTAGGGGGTTTGTTTTTCTGTAAACGTGGTGGCTGGGGTCATCTGTTTCACAGTTTTCTTTATACAAGGGTAGGCATCCTGATTAACTTAGCTTAATGTTGAATTTTGAAGGGTTTCTTTTTTTTTTCCTAATCTTGAAAGAGAGAAGTCATTAAAATGTGGGCATCGCCTTCCTTCCTTGTCTCCCAAATGAAGCTCATTAGTCCTGGGCTCATATAGTGTGAGGAGGGATGTTATAAAGTGGGTTTTGAATGCTTCAAACTCTCTGTTGCCTGGAAGCCTGGAATTAAACCACTTTCAACTCTGTTGTAGCTCTCCTTTCTCTCTCATGAGTATTTTCCTTCACTGGCATGGATCTTGCATCTGAGGTTCTTCATAACAGTTCCCCTGAGATCACATCCACAGCTCCTCTGGTTTCCTACTTTCTCTTCCTCCCTTCCTTGCCATGGACCTTGTATTTTCTGGAAGGACACCCTGTGTTTAGCTCTCTGTCTCAACTTGTACACTCAGTTTAAAGCAGGTGAAATACTTGTATTCTGTAGTCTCATTTATTTGTATTTAAAGTAAGTACTTCTGGTACTTTTGTAAAAAATGGCTGTTTATACATAACCATAGAATATACAGTAATTTAACCAGCATAGTGTTCTGGATCTGAATGCATTGATAACCTTGAACCATCATTACAGGAATGGGGAAGTGGCTCTCAGCAGGTTTATTTGAGAAGTCTGAATGTGATGGTTAGAGACCCGATTCTCATGATAATTTCATTGGCAACTATCTTACTGTTACAATATACCTAATTTACTTATTGACAGTCCCAAGCTTGGTTCTCTTTGCCATGTGTTTAAAAAATGACCTTTTCTTTTTCACATAAATAGCATATAAAAATGGATGTTTCCCATACCTACCATCATCAGCAGCTTATATAGGATTTACTTTTGACCACATTTAGTGATAAAACCTAAACAAAATTGAGTAATTTTATACTTATCAGCTATGCACGATTATCTTCCTTGCATAAATATTTTTTCAGCCCCAGAAATTTATGCCTTTCTCTTGGGTCTGTGTCTGTTTTTCTTTCTTTCAAGCAGGACCAGAACCATTGTTGATGCAAAGTTGAAAGATTGTGCATCTTTTCATCTCAAAATTGTTTGATAAGAACAACAGATGATGCCATCTGTGCTTAACCTGCTTCAGCAAAACAGATGTATAGTCAGGTTCAGAGAAATTAAAAAATTGCTTATCAAAATGGATTGCATTGATGTCTGTTTTCCTAAGTCATGCAAATCTAGTGGTCTTACAGGAAAAAACCTCAAGTAGGTGGAAATTCTTTTTTCATCTCATCTCGGCTATTTTTGGTAAACAAGCGAAAAACACTTGTTCTAATAACGTGTTGCAGTAGAAAACACTTCTGTTTCTCTTTGTGGATGTTCCTCTGTCAGATGCAGCCTTGGTAAATGCAGGTGTCTTTATTTAGGGGCATTTATAACCCACTCATGTACCAGCAGCTCCGTGACCAAGGCAGCGCCGGCTGGTGAAGGCTCCAAGTCCCTCCATCTACTCAGTGTTTTCCCAGGGGAGATTCAGGCATTTCAGGCTTCACAAAGCAGTGGGAATGGAGCTCAGCTGTTTAAAAAACAGTGTCCAGCTGCACCAGCTGATCTTGTTTTTCTTCATGGAATTCTGTTTTGTTGCACATGGGCAGTTCTGTGCAGTACTGGAGACTCTGTGGACAGGAGCCCTCTTGACACACAGTCCTGACCCAGCACAGAGTGGAGTAGTCTGGACACATCCTCATCTTATTTTATGGGTGGCCTTGGTTGTTGGCCTCAAACTTTCCTTTTGGGGAACTTCCCATTATGTTATTTCCTGCAGGGGAAAAAAGTATTTCCACTTCTGTCTGGTTTTGGGGGATTTGTTGGGGTTTTTTTTTCTGTAATTAAATAATACTTTTTCTTTTGGAAAGCATTACTGTGTTAGTGGTTTCATTTGGGGGGGATTTTTTGTTTGTCTTTTATTTACTGATGGTGGCGTTGTGGGGGATTTTATTATCTATGTTAATTTTTCTCTTTCAAAGTAGTTTTGCTGGTGGATTTTATCATTACTTGCTTTAGTCCATTTTAGATTGCCAGATAATGAATATTCATACTCCCTCCATACCTGGGTAAATTTTAGTAATTGGAATATCACAAATATGTTTTAAATTTTTTTTGTTGTGGTGACTCATTGCTGCTGACTGTTCATAGCCATTCACTTAGCTGCTGACAGAAAAGCAAGCTTTTCCACCTCTCCATCACTTTAAAACTTTGAATTTACTGTATGATTGGAATAAGAGATTCCTGCCGTGCATAATGAATCCTCTTATTTACAGCATTAGGTTCCATCAGAAAATGGGCCTCTTAGCAGATTGAGCCTAAACCTTAGGAATAAGAAATTATTTACTATGAATTGCATCAGTTAACACTACTTTCTGATGTCAATATTTGAAGGCTCATAAGAACTGAATTGATGTTCCTCTAGGATAAATAAATGAAAATTTGGGAACTTATTAATCTCTCTCTTTCTCACGCTCTCCTTCCAAACTTACTAATCTCTCCTCCTCTCTCTTTCCCCTGGTGTTTCTCTCTCCCCACTGCCCTGCCCTCCCCGAACCGTGCCTTGCAGAAACACAAGGTGGATCTGTTCTACAAGCTGCGGCACGTGATGAACGAGCTCATTGACCTGCGCAGGCAGCTGCTCTCGGGCCACCTCACCCAGGACCAGGTGCGAGAGGTCAAGAGGCACCTCACGGTGAGGCTGGACTGGGGCAATGAGTGAGTACCTGCGTCCTCTTCCTTCTCATTCTGCTTCACTAGCTTCTGTTAACAGAAAAACATGAGTTTTGAGTGTTGACTTTTCTTTCCAGCAGTATTCATGCACTTGATTTGAAAATCGAGTATAATTTTTCCAGTGAGTTTATTGCCTGGTTCTGCTGTTGGTGTGCAATGAGCTGTTTACCAGTAGGCCTTTTCTAGGGATCTCTGCACTAGGAAAAGGATTAGGTCACTTTACTTACTTGGTATCCATCTAGACAATATGAGGCCTGGGAGGATGTGTTCAGAGATACTAAACTCGCTATTTTTTTTCTATTGAAAAATTATTTTAATGGTTGGTGCAAAAATAGAGAAGCTCACAGTTAACAAGGACATTGGAGCTGAGGCTGTGATATTTAGACTTTTTATGTCATGACATTTCTCAGAGGTTTAGACTCTCCTTGGTCAGTTCCATGGTGAATTTGTGGAGAGCCAAAGGCAACTGCAATTCATTCACACAGGAATGGTAATAAATTGCCATTAGACCAAAACTAGCCCTTAGCCAGAATTGCTCACCCTGAGATGTGGGTCAGACAGGTAAGTTGTGCATGACACACACAACTCTCACTCTGAGACATACAGTGACTGCTTTTCCACTGGGAGGGGGATTAGTGCTAATTAGCACGTGGGAGTGGGAAGGAGCCCTCTAAATTAATGACTAAGGAAGAAAATCCAGTGTTTTTCATTAAGCTGTGTTAGATTCTGTTCCTTGGTCAAAGGAACCTCAAAGGCCTCTCTGAGGGACACCCCTGAGTGCAGTGAGGAAGGTTCAGCAGCCCCCTTGCTGCACTCCCTGTGTGCTGTTGGAAGCCCTGAAGGACACAGACCAAGAGACTGCACCGAGTTTTGCTCTGCACTGCGCAATTACTGATATTTTCCATTCTTATTCCCACTAGAGTAAATGGGAACCAAGAGGCTGGTTTTGAACATTATCCCTGCCTGGTTTTGCTCAGAGTTTATGGATGAAATTAGCAACAGGAAGCTGCAAAAATGTTGTGAGACAAAAAAGGAGAGCAGACAGCAATGCAGCAGTGGAGAGGATAGGTTGTTTGATGAGGTGGCTGTAGACCTTTTCTAATGTAAAATCATTAAATAGTAATGTAACTAAAACTATAAAGGTAAATCTACTGTGTGACAATTACGGAGAAGCATCAGTGAAATCAGTAAATATGTTAATGATTCTATTAATCAGGATGCTTGTTTAGGAAAAAAATTCTCTCTTTCTTACTATGGGTATTGAACTCCCTAGAGAAAGATGTGCATGATATCAGAGATACATGTAGCATTTAAATCTACATATCTGGGAGTTTGAGAGTATTTCTGCAACATCACTCCTGTCCATAGACTTTCTAGAAGAGTTCTGCCACTTTCTTCTATCTCCCCTCTCTGAGTTTTATCCTGAAATTTATGACCACCTGTCTTAATCTGTTGAAAATGCTGCAGATTTTAATATTGATATTTATGTATTATAATAGTATTCATTGCTTGTTCTGTCATACTTGAGATTTGCAAATAAAATAAATGAAAAACATTGTTATTAATGTGCATTAATGTTACCTGAGATGATTAAGTACCTGCAGTGTGAGCAGGGCTGTAATTACTCAAGATAGTACAATCTAGGAGGAGAGATTCCATGGCCAAGTAGCTTTCAGGTAACCTTACACATCTAATATATATGTTTGCTTATTTGATATAAAGCTACTTTTATACTGACCTGGATCATTAATGAATCGTATTATTTGTGAAGGAGAGATGCAAACAAGAAATTCACACTTCCTGTCACCACCAGTTGGGGAATTTTTTTCAGTTTATTAAACTGGTATAATTTTCCCTTAAATACACTGGCAGTGGCTCTGGAAGTTACCCCTTGTGTCCTCGTGGGAGATGGTGGAAATCAAGGGACAGAAACTCCTTGGATCAGTAGTCACAGATTTCTCTTTTTGTGAAAGAAGTCATGGAGACTGTTTTCAGAGCTACCACGGTGCCTTTTATTTGCTTAGTGCAAATTAAGAAGTCTTGCTCTGTAGTTCGGGCGGTTTAAAAGTGGGAATATTATTTTACAATTATTGCTGCTCACTGTCTGTATTGTTGCTAGTCATTCTTATAACACAGCACTTACTGTAGCAATTCCATTTGCTGTTGTTTACATGTTTTTTCTCCCTGATACAAAAAAAATTCATTCTTTTTGTGATGATTTGCTCCTTGTTGCAGTTACCCCCAGGTAGCTTGGGTTTGTACCCATGCAGGGACTGGTATTGCTGCTACAAAGGTTTCTGTATCCTCCAGTTGCTCAAAAGAGCAGAATTTGCTGCCTTCAGATGAGCATTTTGCTGGTTTTAGACTTTCACTTTTAAGCATCTTTCTGTGTATGTTTGCACAGCCAAAATCTCATTTACTGTTTTCTTTCCTGCATATCTTGCTGGGTTTTATACAGTGTTGCAATTACTTTTGTTTTCTACAACTGTTTCACTCTCATACAATTGACCATGATACTGATCTGTGGAGGCTGAAATGTGGTTGGAAGTATCCAGTGGTCTGTAAATAACAAGGAAAAAGTTGTAAAGCAGGAAACAAACATTATAAAGCTGAAGTCTGCTGTTTATCATCTAATTTAAATCATGTTATAAAGTGGAATCTTCAGGTTTTTCATCTAATTTTCTATCATGTTTCAAGTAAAATAGAAACTTGATTTTGAAATGTTTGTTTAGGTTTTTGCTTTTACATTAATGGATAAGTCTTTTGACTTTTACTATTGCTTAGAATGGGAAATCAGAATGAAACTTTTTTGCTAACAAAAAGCTGTTTCATTCTAGAGACTTTTGCATCAAAAACAGATGAAGGAATCTGCCTGACAGAGTTTCTATTTGAAATGTGAATCCTCTGCTCCTGCTTCAGTGCCAAAAGCTAATTGCAGCAGAATGTGCAATACCTTGTGTGCCAGAAAGGCAGATGAAGCTTTCTTCAAAGTAATTCAGCTTGAAAATCAGAGGTCATCTCACATGATCTTCAGGATCAATTCTTTCAGATTCATGTAACACCTGTCAGGAGATTCACAGAAAGCATCCAGGTTTTCTCTTATACTGAGGAAAGATCCTTCCCTATAATTGTGGGATAGATCCTTTCTGTTTGCAGTCAGAAACAGAGTAAGGAGGGGGAGCCACCAACACCTTGAGATTTTTGACAGATAAAAGCCATAAACAAGATGAGTTTGTAAGCTTATATTACTTTTTAGTCAAAGGTTATTCTTTTTTCACATAAAATGTTATTACAATCATGCCATTAAAAGAAATCTTCAAAATAGTTGCCATAAATTCTACACAGAAAGATCCACAGGTAGCCTAGAGGTACAAATGAGTATTTAAAAAAGAAAAAACAAAGGGAAAATATTAGAAATAAATTTTCACACTGTCATATAAAGAAAATGAAACACTTTTAAAGTCATGATTTTCCTTCTACCTCCAAATTGCAGTTGGAAAGCCAGTAGCAGTTGCAGTGTTAGTACCTGCTAACTGCTGACATGTGTAGCTCTGGAGGGGAATAGTGTGGCCCAGGGAAGTCAGCACAGGCTTAAATTTCAAAAAGCCCCAGATTTCAGTGCTCACAGTCTAAGATTATTTTGGGGCTTTCAGTGATTTTCACTCTTGTCATATTTTCTTGACATAAAAGGAATAATAATGACTTCTTGGTAATGTTGCAACAATTAGCTAAAGTTAGTAAAATGCATCTGGAGATATGAATTCAATGTATATATGAGGTCATAATATCTGTTTCGAGAATTAAAGGGATTTTTATTGAAGTAGCTGTCATTGCATCAAAGGGGATCAAAATAGGAGTGAACAATTTAAACAGTCATAAAGAAATGCCTTTAAGAAGGTTGCAGAAAGAGCAGCTGCCATTTCTGTCTGAATATTTAGCATCTTTCCCTCTTCTCAATATGCTTGGAGTAATGGTTGAATAGGGATTAAAAGTGTAAAGAACTTTACTGAATGTCAGTCTTTGAGGAAAACCTGAATAACCTTTCTCTGTAGCCTGATATTACCATGCTCAGAAGTATTTGCTCCAATTCCCTTTTATCAGTTCCTAACTAAGATAACTCACCTTCATCTCATCTTCTTCATTTTAAGCAATACTTTCCTGTGTAGCATTACATCAATACTTTACTAATTTCTTTATAGATTGCAGCCCCAGCAGTTTTTTCTGTAACTTAAAATAACTTAATTCTGTCAAGGAAAAGTATCAAGTTTTGTTAGTAGAGTCTCATTTTGACAAACATGTTTTTTTCATGGATTTCATTTTCCATGGATTTCTATATTGTATTTCCTTCAAAGTCTATTTTAAAGTCTGTACATATTTTATGTGAATCACTGCCAGGATCATTTTCTTTCCCTTCACCATCTTTATTTGTGTAAGAGAAATACAAATGATATTAAATGACACTTTGATATACTGAGAGAAGGAATACAAGAAAAATTTGGGGCTGTAAAATTAAAGCTGAAAAGGTTGAGATAAAGTGGACATTTTTGGAGCAAAGGGGATGAGATCTTGCACACTCCAGAGATGTGATGAGCTCTCCCAATCTGTTCTTTAAGATTGAGTTGGAATCTTAAAGATTTTATTTTTTTTTAAGTCAAATGACAAATTTCTGCAAGGTTCTTCTAGAGAGATTTGTCATTTTGTGATTGCATGGATTCTAAATACTGTAGTGATTGTATTGTATAGAAAAGAACACACTAAAAATTAGGACCACTCTTCAAAATTATCATTAAACTCAAATTGATTTTGTCTAGAAGCCCAGTTAACCTTGAGTTGTGTGTTCATCCCTTTCAGTATTAAAAAGGCTTGTATTTCTGTCAGTTGGCTTGATTTCATGTTACTTGGGAGAAAATTGTCTAGAGATTCTAGATTCTTTTATCCCAAAGAAAGGCAAACTGAAGACTTTTATGTAGAAGAGACAGAATGTCTAAATGTTAGCTGGAAGTATCCCAAATGTGTTATCAAGAGGTAATTGATAGGCTCAGGGATATTTTGTAGGTATACTTGGGAAATATTTTTAAAGGGCAGTTCAGTGTGAAGGCAGAATAAAAGAGCACAAGAATTTGCTTGTAAAAGACAGTATTGTGAAGACAGGAACTGTCAAATAAACAAACCAGCACATTATGTAATTTTTATGCATGCTCTGTTTTGGAGAAATGCTGCCTGGCAGCTGGGGCTCCTATATTCCCCCAGTGTTTGATAACAGAGTGAAAGTGGGCCACTGACTGTCACTGCCATCTCCAGCATTGTGCTGTCAGGCCTTCACAGGCAAAAAACTCATTGGAGCAAATGGAATGCACAAAGCTGAACTTCACCTGCACAGTCAATGGCTCTGTGGTTGTGCCCCAGCCAAGACACCCTGCTCTGCTGGGAGCCAGCGTTGGGCAGGATTAACAAAGTATTAGAGAATGAGAATCTTCTGGGCTGGAAATCCACGGTGTTAAGGGATTTAACTAAAAATAGGATATTAGATAAGTTTCACAGGGATGCTGCTGCAGTTGTGTTGAACATTATTAAGCAGAAGATAATACATTTGTCATGTAGTGAGTAATGAGTCCAGGCACTGTTTGACCTGAGCTCTCCAGAGAGTTGAAATGATGTGAACAGAACCTCATCAGGCTGTGATTGGCTTTGCCAGGTTTTCCTGTGGAACTTTAATGGAGCTCAGTGAGTGCCCTGGAACTGCAGTGCACACACAAGTGGGTTTGATAATGTTACTGGTAATAGTTTATTCATATCTGTGTGTTGAGGGGAAATTCCTTATCAATGCACTTTAGGGGTGGGTGTGTGTACACATGTGAATGACAGAGTATTTTGGAGGTTGTTTAGATACTCAGATTCAAGAAAGCTTCTGTGAGTGAATTTGATGAGCATGAACATTTTTTAAAAAAACTTTGCCATGATCTCTTACTGGTTTTACCAATTTTTCCATTACATTTTTTGACTTTCTGTGATAAGTAGTCTCAAATGGCAGCTGCAGGTAAGGATTACCTAGTGTGTCCTTATTTTAATCTTTTTTGTTTGGTAGATGGATACAGTCATTTTCATCTTCACAGCTGCAGTTTTCAGATACTGGTCCTGGGCCACAGATAACTTGTGTTTGATGGGTTTAATCACAACAAAGTGTGCAACAGGTGTTGAACCATCACTTTCACAATGCAGCAATAGAATTTAGAAATTGGTATTTGACATGCAACTGCATTAAGGAACACTGTTCCTTTTCTCCATTAAAAATAGAATTGGTTTTAGCAAAGACCTGGAAATTCCAGTTTGTCAGTAGGGCATTTCAATGACCATGCAGTGCTGCCAGGACAAGAGAACCAAGGCTGAGCTATATTTTTGAGATGTGATGGTTTAGGGATATAAATAAAGAGGGAAAACCTGATTAGGCAAAGGTTCAAAAAAAGAGTTATGGAGTTTGGAAACTTCTGGGTACCCTTTAGAAGCCCCGTGGTGAGCAAAGGTAGCTGAGCTTCCTCCAAACTGCTGCTTCTCCCTGGCTGTTGTTTTAAGCCAATTGCTCAGAAAGAGACACTGGATTGCCTGGAGCTCTCTCTTATTGCTCCACACAATTACTCTGCAGTACCAGAGAGGTTTTTCTCAATAAAATTTTTCATTTGCCATCAGGAACAAGTCTGTGCAGAATGTTTCCCTCTCTGATTACGAAATTAAATTGGCTTTTGCTTTTCTTTTATGGTTAGTGACAGAAGGAGTGCAAAGGTAGCTTGAAAGGGCACCTCTCCTGAGTTGTTGTTTCTTTAAAGCTATTAAGTATTTCAATATAAAATATCTATCAGTGAAGTATCGAAGTTGCATAAGACAAAAGCAGGAAAATATTAATTCACACAGGTTTTTTTTTTTTTAATTTAATCCTAATATGTGTTTAGTGTAGCTTTTTATTGTAATGCTCAGATCTCTTTGTGCCTCAAAAACTGAAGATCTACAGAGCAAATCTTGGGTTTTGTCACCTTTAAGGTTGTCTTGTTCTGCAGTCTACAGCTCTTAATTAATCCTTAGCAGTTTTCCATTTCTTTGTCTGGATGAAAAGTATTTTATTCTGTCTGCTGCACATCTGAAGAAGCTGTGACCTGAACTGCCACCTTTGCAGCTGAATTCCTTAACTAGTCATCTTTGCCCCCATATAATTTTTTAATAGTTTGTGTTTGTTTTCAGCCAAAATATTAATTCTGTTCAGAGTCATTGAAAAGATTTGTGTGTGTTCTACAAATATGGATTTAAAAATCTTGTAATTGCAGCTATTGTTTATTATTTTTAAAAAGTTATGTTTACACGATAGTGAAGTTGAGGGTAAAGTTGCCCAAACACCAGAACATCAAAGCAGCTTTGCAAGGCTCAGGATCTGTTGCACATTTGAACAGGGCAACTCATGGCACTTTTTCATTATATAGTGAGGGAACTGACTCAAATACTGCAGCAGACACCAGAGTATGAACTTTATTTGCCTGCTGCTTTTCCATGTACAAAATAAACTTGTTTTGGGTTCTGCACCAACATATTGGCCAAAGCTTCCCCTGCATTAATTGCTGGAGCTCCACTGAAGTCAGGGAACAAAAAGTAATGAGTTCATGGTGAGTTTTAGTTTGATATTTGCATTTAATTTTTGGAGAAGGATTGTCTGTTTCCTAGCTAACAATTGCAATAAGGCTGGAATCCTGCAGTGTTTCCTTGTCCCTGCCCTGGAGGAGGCACGTGCAGGAGGCAATAATGAACATTAATGCACCACACTGACCCTGCTCCTTCCTTCTCTCTTGCAGACACTTGGGCCTTGATTTAGTTCCTCGCAAGGACTTTGAGGTTGTGGATTCAGATCAGATCAGTGTTTCAGATCTGTATAAAATGGTAAGAAATTCTATGGGAGATTCCTCTGAGTTTTCACTGTGGGATGGAAAGAAGGGAAAAAGTTTTTATTCTGTACTCTGACAAGTTTTCTTGTTTAGAATGGTGTTATAAGCTAAATGTCTTCTTCATTTGCACCCTGACCACCAGAACAGTGTCTCTGGTACCCTGAGTACCCTGAAGTGGCATGCTTAGATACATTCTAATTTCAATTTATGAAGTAACGTGGTGTGAAAACTGTTGGAAGTTTTTCTGAGTCCAGAAAATCCAAGAGAGCTACTATTGGATTTTTTCAGCAGATTGCAGACGAAGAATACCTAAGTGAAAAGTCTTGGTTTGGAAGTTGCATAAATAAGAAACATCTTTGCCCTCTTACAAAATTTTTTGTGCTTAAAAAAAGGGGGAGAGAGGCACAACCAATGAATAAGTTAATTTAAGCAAAACTAATCCTTGACCATCAAGGCCATTGCTGTTGTATGTCAGTGCTCCTAGAAAACATGTGGTGCATTTGAAGGAGGATGTTTGGATTTTCAGGTAAAGTAGTAGAATTCCGAATTCTATCATTATTAGTCACTTGTACAGTCCTATTAGTACAGAATGAAGTTGTTTTGGAAATGTGAATTGTGGCATTAATGAACTGTAAAGCCACTGATGCATTTTACAGCTTAACTGTGTTTGGATTCTCTGTTTTGTTTGGGATTGTGATGTAACTCTTAAAGAGGGAAACAACGCATTATGTTCAGCATGTAAACAGCATGCAAAATTCAGGAAGATGAATGAAAATCCTTCCTCAAATGCTGTTTTATCTGAAAAAAAAAAAGTCAAAACAACCCAAATAAAAAACCCTCAGCAATTATTTTTACAATTCCTTTGCTTAATATCTTCCAAAGAAAATAGTGGCTGTTCTACATAATATTGTTACAGTGTCACTTCTACTGAGCTTTCAATTTCCTATTTTAAAATAGTTTTGACTTTCAGCTGTTTAAGATAGGGGGAGAGAGGTCCATGTCTTGGTGATGGGTTTTGACGTGCAAAATAAACCTTTCCTTAAACCAAAGGCATGTTTTGTAAACAGGCTGGGTGCTGTTCCTGGTTTGGATTATTTGCACCATGTAACAGTGGATTTCATGGAAAGAAATAAGAATTGTTGCATAAGAAATATGGAAGCACACCACTCTATAATGCTAATTTGTAATGTTTGTTCCTAATTTGCCATGCTCTGAGCAGAGTTTGGTGTTATTACAGCAGAGTTTTCCTTCAGGACAGTATGGAAATAACTCAGTACCAAATTCAATCAGTAAGCACTCAGAGAGTGCAAGATTATTTACTAAGTGAGGATTGGTTCATTACTCTCAGGCTTATTCTGCACATTTTTTTTCTCTGAATATTTGGTGTACTGCAAATAGGCAATATTTGTTGTCAGAGCAGTGTGATTGTGTCAGCCCTCAGTCCTGTGACCGTGTCTGTGCTGCTCCGTTGTGGGCTGGGCTCAGGACACCACCCTCAGCCACTTCACACCTCACTGCTGCTGGACTCCAGCGATGCAAGAAGACAGTGCTGTCTAATCACATCTGCTTCACAGGCAGGAGGCAATTTCAGGAAGCAGAGCAGCTGCAAACCTGTTACTTTTTTTAACTTAAGTTTGGTAGAAATTGGAGGAAGGGTATGGTGGTGATTTAGGTTGTGTTCGGGGTTTTTTTAATCCGGTTTGGGGATTGTTTTTATTATTTAACAAAAACCCAGGGAGAGAATCCTCCCTGTGGCAAAATATTTAATGGATTCTCAAATGAGCAGTGAGGTTTTACATTGTAAAATAATCTTGCAGGAATAGTTGTGAGAGCCAAATTACTTTCTTATGTTTGCAGGATTGTAGGATGTTAAATGTAACGCAGAAACAGTCTCATATTAGCAGAGCAATGGATGAGGTAACACATCAGACTTTCTGTGACAACAAATTAAAGCATTTTATACTGAGCCATTAGACTTAGCACTACTCTTCTTGATAAATTGTAAGTTGTTCAATTTGAGCCTTTTTTTTAGCTCTCATGTTTCATTGCTGAGTGTACTTGTGACTGCTGGGTGATGCTCTATTCATCTCTTTGGCAGAACTGTTGTGCTCTGAGGCCTTGTACATCCTGCTTCTCCACGTTACTCATTCTGAAGCTAAATGCCAGTGGCTGCAGGAGGCACAGCATTTGTCAGGAATTGTTGCTTTGCTCCTGAAGGAAAGCAAATTGCCCTTTCCTTGTGACAATGTTTGTGACTTGAACCAATATGACAGAACACTTTAAAAAATACATATTACTTTTGAATGGTGGGAAAATATGTTCTCAGGATTCTGCCACAGAGCTCAGTGCTGGAGTTGCCACTGGATTGAAGTTGTCATTTAGAAACATGAAGTCCTGCAGAATGTCAGGAACACTTGGATGGCACTTTTTAGTGGAAGGGGTTACAAGACACAAATGTCTGAAGTAGTTTCACAAATCAGAAATGTTGAAAGCTGGTGATTAAAGAGATTTAGCTTTTCTATCAATTTATTGAAGTGGGTATTTGTCTTCAGGATGAATTCAGGAGGCACAATAAAGGTACAGCTGCTGGCTGTGTAACTGCTACAGCTTAGGCATTTCTTCCAATTTTGTGAGTGCAATGCCACAAGTTCACCAGAGTTCCTAAGAAAATAAACAGAGTTCCTAAATAAATAGCTTCAAATTCATGCTGCCATCACCTCATAACTGCTTATTCTTTATTCAAATGGAAAATGGGATTGGTAAGAAGGAATAGTCATAAAACTTGAAAATAAGAATTCAGTTGCCCAGAACTCTACTGCATAAGGAAAACAGCTGGACACAAACTGTGCAGGAGGATCTTGACATTTCTTTGTTGTGGTTTTATTTTGGTTGTTCTTTGTTTAACAAAGCAGAATGTCAGAGAACAGGTTTGTGCACACCCAGTAAGAAGTCAGATGAAAATATGAAGGTGCAAAGCAGTTTGACTTGGGAATGATGGGATTCACTTACCAAGCATCGTTAGGAAAGGAAAGAGGAAGAACAACACTAAAAGCTCATATTGGTAGATAAAGGTATCATGAGAAAGAGGCTTGATGGGGAAAAGGAGGTAAGGAGAATTGATAGCTCTTTCAGTAAATTAAGAACAAAACCACAAGATGCTCACAAAGAGGCCAAGCTGGATAAATTAAGAATTCTTCATTTCCTTCAGGCATTAGAGTGAAAGGGAAATTGAGATTACCAAGAACAGAATTATAGAGGAGTATAATAGAATAGCATAAATGGGTAAATAGAAAAATTAGGCAATGCACAAATTCAATACAACAAGCAAATATGGTCAATTGTAACAAGAAACTTTTGTATAAATCATTAGTAGCAATGGGGAAACTAAAGAAAAGTCTGGGGAAAACCGAGTGGCACTCGGTGCAAGAAGATAATGTGGCATTTCATGTCCTGCTTGCCCTGCTAAACTGTGGTAAGGCTGTAACTTTATAAAGAAGTTCTCAGTTCTAGGGGACTTAGAAATAGATAGATTTCAGTTGGGATGTCTAGAGGAGCCATATCAGACATGTTAGTGATAATCATTGGGAAGCTGGGTAAGGTTCCAGAATATGGGCAAAGGGCAAGGAGCTTTGCACCTTAGAAAAAGGTGATGGAGGAGGAGCTAGTAATTGTTCTCTCCCCATAAAAAATGCTGGAAAATAATAATAATTTAAAAAAATAATTATTTGCAGCAAGGAGATGAGTAATAGTGAGTGTGGACTTCAGAACAAGCAATTCTTAAAAGCTGCAATGTACTTCCAGAACATGAGTCTAGTGGATAGAGGAGAAGCAGCTGATGCCATATTTAGATTTCAATAAAGGTTTTTAATGTTTGTTTTAATTTAAATTCTCCAAAGGTCATTATTTCTAGATTAAATTACTGTAACGTAAACACAGAGCTAATTAGAAAACCCATACTCAAAAAAATGAAGGATGGTTGTCAATAATTTGATTAAATAGGAAGAGGGATGAATCAGCTAAATTTCTTGTGCTCATCCTCCATTTCTGTAGTGCTTCAAGTTTCATTAAGGACTGGATGCTGAAATAGGGAGTCTGCTTATTAAATATACAAATTCCACAGAGTTGCAAGTGGTATTTCTGATTCTTTCATTGGAGGGAAGGATCAGAATTCCAAATAATGTAGAGAAATTGAAGAAATTGTCGGAGAAGTGTAGTATACCGATGTGAATCATAAATGTAAGGTTTTAACCCCTGCAGTCAATTGTTGCCTCTGAAGTATGGACTGGGACACTACAGGCTTAGGTGGTTTTGTAGAGATTTGAGTGTTTTAATGAATCACAAACTGAATTAATTAATCTTTTCATCCTAATGATGAATAAGAAAAGAATCAATAGGCCTAGGTTTCAATAGCAAGCAATCAGTTTAAGCATCAGAAAACACTTTGGTGAGGAAAGATTACTGAAAATCTTATCTGTTAAAGTTTGCACAACCTTAACAGAGAACTGTGTTTCGAAAAACATAAAGGTAAAACTGGTTTTTTTTTTTTTTTTAGAAGGAAGAGGGATAATTTCTTAACAGTCTTATTTTCATATCACCTTGGAAGGATTTTTGGGTTGGAAGGGGCCTCAGAGAGATCTAGGCAAGCTTCCTGCTCTCAGTGCAAGGTCAATACTGAATTCAGACTAGGCTGCTCAGAGCTTTGTCCAGTTGGATGTTGAAATTCTTCAAGGAAAATTACTGGATCCCTGTTTTAATGTTTGGCTGCCTTGATGGGGTTCTATTTTTCCCTTTTGGAAAGCTGGGATATCCTGGGTTGTACTTGCTGACTACAGTATTTTGGCCAGAGCTGCTGTGCAGCTCTGTGGAGAGCCTGGCTGCCTCTTGTTGCTGTAATTTCATAGCTACAGAAGGGCTGCCACAGGTCACCTACAAACCTCCTCTCCTCCAGACTCAAAATGCTGCATTCCCTCCATCCTCCTCAAACACCTTGTGCTGCTTTGCTGAACATGGAGCAATATTTCAGCTGTAGTTTACTGAGTGCTGAGTAAAAAGGAATAAATGTTATTCTCAGTCTACTGGCTACATTCCTGATAATAGAAAGAGTAAATTGTGAAATGTCCCTGCTGCCAGAGTGCTCCCCTGACTTATGTTTGACTTGCTTTAGTAGGACCCTGGCAGCCTGCTGCCCCCAGTTTAGGACCAGCTGGGAAGTTGTGAGGCACACAGGTCTCAGGACAGACCCCTGAAGAACACACACCATCAGCCACTGCCTTTGGAGCCTGAAAATCCTGCTGTTCACTGGGGTTTTAACCAAAGAGTTCTGTCCACCCATGCAGGTGGAAGCTTGCAGCTCGGGTACAGGAATGCTGTGAAAAACTGGTGAGGGCCTCGCTGAGCAGAGAAGAAACAACAGCCACTAATCTTCCTTCCTCTCCTGATTTGGTTATTTTACCTCAGGGGAATTGCTTGATCCAGCATAATTTACCCCTGATAAATCCATGTTGGCTATTTTCAGTCACCCTCCAGTCCAAGTACCCAAAAATGGCACGTACCCTCTGGGCACTTTGCCTGGCCAGAGGCAAGGGTACATAAAATTCACTCAGTCAGTGATTGTATTGTTATACCATGGTCCTGAAGGACAAAAGCAGGGAGTTAGTCAAATCTAATCTTTTGGTTGTGGAAAAATTTAAAACCGGAGGTTTTTCCCACTTCTTGTTACAGATTCACCTCAGTGTAGACTCTGTAATCAGCAGTGTTTGCTGAGGAATCTCTTCAGACCACCTCTCATATTTGTGTTGCTTAAATGTTTCTCCCACTTTCTTACTTGCATTTAGAGATTAATTTAATCAAAAGAAGTCAGGACACCTTGAATAACTTAAATAACTGGTCTTTTCTATGCCAGCTGATTCTGAGTGGTTGCAGGTGACAAAAACATTAAATAGGCAGCTCAGCCAACTTAAAGGCTTTTAACATTCAGAAGATGATGCAGTAGTTAGGCAAACAATGGAGCTGGAGATCATTATTTTTCTACTGACAGCGTGAAAGAGGACATTTTTATAACTGTGAATGTAAACAGATGTCAAAATATGCCATTTAGAATCATAGAATTGTTCAGATTGGAAGAGATCTCTAAGATCATTGAGCTCAACTATTCCCCCAGCACCCATGTCCCCAGCTGGCACAGCTACACATCTTCTACATCCCTCCAAGGGTGGGGGCTCCAGCACTGCCCTGGGCACTGGGCCAGGGCTGGATAGTGCTTTTGGTGATAAAATTTTCCCTAATAGCCAATCCAGTAGTGAGGGGCCCAAAACTGAACCCAGGATTTGAGATGTGGCATCACCAGTGTCAAAGACAGGGATGTTCTTGGGCACCTGGTCCCACTCCTGGCTCCTGTTCCTCCCCAGTCCCCCAGGACAGCTGGTGAGCTCTTCTGCCAGCTCCCTCAGTACCCCAATATCTCTTTGATTTATTCTTATTAGGAAGATTCTCTCTCCTTTTGTGGTATAAAGCCTTATTTTTGTTCTGTGTGAAAGGCAGTGTCATAGTTTGAGAAGAGTATTGCCAAATACATTTTATGGACAGTCTTTTACTTGCATGTCCTTTGATCTGCTTATTCTGCTGCAGGGTGTAAATGTTTGGTCATAATAAGTTGTTGGGTTTGTAGTAGAAGGAGAGAGTTGGGGTGGATGAAGAGAGTATTTAATAATATGCAGTAGTGTCAATGTTAATATTTCAGTTTAAAATGCTAATGTTGAGATGATGTGCAGGGAACAGGCATGGCAAAATCATTAATGATGCTTTTTTAAAGCTCTCTGAAACCTTTTCAATTTAGATTAGTATTTAAATCTCCCTTTGGAGATTAAATGGCTTCAGTGAGTCTTGCAGTCCATTTTCTGATTGTAACATCTCCTTCTAGCATAAAAGGCTTTAAATACAACATCATCCTCTGAGTTTTCAGCCATGTAGCTCTTTATACTGATTCTTCTTTACAGGTGTTGGCAGCTGAAATTGTAGAAGGGTCTTTAACCATTTATCAGGATTTCAATTTATTATTACAGCAAAAGGTTTAAACAACGTCTAAAATCCATCTTTCTTTCTGGATGTCTGTATTTTTTAACAAATGTACCTTTTCATAGACAGCATAGTGGGAGATGAGGACTAGTGCTGAGGTATCTCCCCATTTAGCAAGAGAAGAGATTATACAGAACAGGGCAATGAACTTTTCCAACACTGCCATACAAATTCTGTCTAACTTGTGACAGCCAATTACTTTAAAAGCTCAGGTAAATACCCCCTGTAAATTCAAGTAGGTAGCCTAAGAAATGACTAACTGAGAAAAGCCTTCAGGAAAGCAACTGATCCTTGTGAGTGTGGAACACTGGAAAAAAAAGCCATGAAGGGTTGGTAATAATTTCAAGAGTCATATTTTAGAGTTACTGTTTTAATGCTACACAAGTATAATGTAAATATTTCTTACTTTCAAAAAGGTTTAAATTTTACTCTTTTGTATCTCCACAGCATTTGTCAAGTAGACACAGTGTCCAGCAGAGCACATCACAGGTAAATACCATCCACATTTGAATTTTTTGTTGTCTTTAAGTCTTTGGCAATGTGTGCAGAATGGTGGACATTACTGGGCAAGTCCCTACCCATGGAACACTTCCTCAGAAGATTCCCAAGTATTGAAGTCACTGAGGTCCTTCTTCACATGCTGTTTAGGTCTCTTTTCCTGACTTGTAAGTGTTGTTCTTAAAAGATCAACTTCTGTAGTGAGATCAAAAGCCTCACTCTGCCAGTGTGACCGTTCTTTCTACCTGCTAACACATGGCTTAGTGGCTTCTGTTTCTCATATCCTTTTTGTACTGATATAATCCATTCCTGGTCATGGAATGTGGCTTTGATCTTTATAGAGATCTGTGCTGCCACAGGTACCTGTCTTTAAAGAATGAGGATTTTCTTGGATTTAATTGAAGATCCAGAACAAAATTCCTTTTAAACCAGTACAAATCTGAATTATAACTCTAAAATTTTAAGATTTTCATGGTTGGTATGTACCTGTACCTGTCTATGCATTCAAAGGAGATCAATCTAGTGAACTTTAGATATTCATGCAACCTGTTTGTTAAGATAATTAGCATAAATAGATGCAAAGGGCTATAAAAACTAAAAGTATAGATTTGCTTCTAATTATACTTTTTTTTTTGCCCCCCAACATTCACTGCTGTAAATAGATCTTGATATGTTGAGTGAAAATGTAAACCTTTCCACTGTTTGACTTGATTGGTTGGTCACATTATCAACCTCGTTAAGTATTGTTACACCTGCAGGACAAACTGGCCTGTGAAGCCTGGTTCTAGTTATGGATTGTTCAGAGTGGAAAATGTCCATGAGATTGATCCAAATGTTCCCCCAGCACTGCCAAGGCCACCACTAAACTCAGTGCCTGAGCACCACATCTGCATGTCCTTTAAATCCCTCCAGGGATGGTGACCCCACTGCTNTGAGGCCATTTCCTCTTGTCCTTGCTTGTTCCTTGAGAGAAGAGACCAACCCCACCTGGCTACAGCCTCCTTTCAGGGAGTTGCACAGGGCAGTAAGGTCCTTCCTGAGCTTCCTTTTCTCCAGGCAGAGCCCCCCCAGCTCCCTCAAATGTTCATCAGCAGACTTGTGCTCCAGACCCTTCCCAGCTCCATTCCCATCTCTGGACAAGCTCCAGCCCTTCAATGTCTTTCTTGGAGTGAGGGGCCCCAAACTGACCCCAGGATTCATGGTGTGGCCTCACCAGTGCCCAGTACAGGGGCACAGCCACTGCCCTTGTCCCACTGGCCACATAAATGACCTCTATAAGTGAATTGCAGCTGCTGAAAAGAAATGATGTAACAAATGTTGTTCTTAAAAATGCTTTGAAGTCCATCTGAAATCATCGGAAACCACCCTAGCGCCATCTTATAATTCATTTTCAGTACCAGAATCAAGCCAATAGTTGAGAAATAGGATTGACTTGGTTTACTTGATAAAATCAGATTTCCAATGCATAAACCATTTATTTTGTATCTACTCGGTTATCACGGTTTCATCAATCTATTCAAATCAGAAGCGTTAAAAATAGAGGAAGCAAACTTAATCTAGCACATTATCTCTGAGGCAGAATGCATTTGAGATTAAGCTTTTGCTTGATAGGGGAGGGCAGAATCTCAGTGGCAGTGATGGAGCTGGTGTGTTTGTGCAGCAGTGCCAATGGCTGTCCCTGCTTTGGCTTAGGTGGACACGATCCGGCAGCGGCACGGGGAAGCCTGTCGGATGCCAGTGCCTCATCACTTCTTCCTCAGCCTCAAGAGCTTCACCTACAACACCATTGGAGAGGACACAGATGTCTTTTTCTCTTTGTACGATGTGAGGGAAGGCAAACAGATCAGGTAGGAGTGTGCCAAGCACCTGAAAAGCTTCTGGGAAAAGAGTTGTGAACAAAGCAAGTAAATTTTGAAAATCATGTGGTGAGTTTGTGTGGGCCAGCTGGAAGGACAGCGCTGGTAAATCAGGAGCTGCCAGCCCTGCAGTGCTGATGTGGGAATATCAGAAGTACTGGTCTTTGCATATGAAATGTATGAAGCATTAAGGGCTCAGAATGGTTGAATTTCTTTATGTTTCTGACTTTGCCTCCCCACATTACTGAAGATTTTGGTGTCTTGTAGCTTCCTCCTTAGGGCTGTTGGTGAAGCAGCACCCATAATGCAGGGCCATGCTGTGGGGTTGGTTGGAGAAGAGGATTGTTGTGTGCCTCTTTAACTGTCCAGCACTCCTTGCCCTCCAGGCCTGTCACAAAATAGCTCCTTCTCATCACTGTATTGCTCTCAGCATAAACTCTTCACATTCTTTCCTATGCCTGTGCTCTCAGTACATTGAGCTAATTGGTACCAGTGTTAGCAAATATGAGGTGAGCTGGGTTTTTCCTTTACAAACGTGTTTTTAAACATCACAATACGTAGAAGAGTATGGCAGCATTTATTTTGTGTCTTGGAAGTTTAGTAGGTGTAGCTTGGTCTGATCTGAAGGAGCAGCATGTTTGTGGGGTGTTCTGAGTTTTGGTAAAAGCATGTCCTGACAGTCATTTGCTGCTGTAGTCAGAACTCTCCTGATTTTCAGCAAATTAGATTTAGATTTGTTTCAAAGTGAGGGAAGAGCCACAGAATGTTCCTTTCTCTCTTCAGAAGAACATTATTATGTGAATAATATTCATCCAAGAAAGTTCAGAGTAGAATGATAACAGTTTTGTATCTCTTGAGAGTACATCCTACTAAAAATTAGTGTATATTAGAAAGCTCTGATGATTTGATTGCAATTCCTGATATCCAGCTTAACCTGCCCTGACACAGCTCCAGCTGTTCCCTTGAGTCTTGTCCCTCAGTAAGGGACAAGTAAGGGATTGGCACCTTCCACTCCACTGCCCTTGTGAGGATGGTGAAGGCCCCAGTGAGCTCTCCCCTCAGTCTCCTCCAGGCTGAACAAATCAAGTGTCCTCAGCCATTCCTCGTGGGGCTTCCCCTCCAGACCCTTCCTGTTTTTTCAGCTCTCTTTGGATACTCCAGTTGATGTAGTGGAGGATGTGACTATGATTCCTCTCTTGAGAGAATTACCAGAAAATAACTGTTGGGAGGGAAAGGTGAAAATGGCAAACCGAAACAAAAAAATGTGCACAATTAGTTCCTACTGGGAAGCACTAAAATATTAATTGATGTAGATGAGGAAAGCTGCAGCAGAGAGGAAGGGACAGGCAGACAAGCTGCTGCCAGCAGAAATTGCTTTGAAAGGAGATGAATTGTCTTGGGCTGCAGTTTGTAAACACTGAGTGGAGAGCCTTAAGGAATGGGGTTTGCCAGTGATAGAAAAAATAAAGAAAGTAATAGTTATAATGAGAAAAAGCACAAAAAGTGGTTCAAGCAAATTTAAATATATATAGTAATCCTTTTTCATTCAAACAGTTGCTATTACTTAGCTCTTTATATTAAGCATCACTGGTCTGCTGTAGTGAAAACAGCATAATTTTTTACATTTTCTTACATCCCAGAGAGTGCTGGGGAAGAAGTGTGTAATGAGGCTGAGCTCTGTTTTGGAGAAGAAACTAGAAAACAGACAAACACATTCCTACAAATTTAGAATGATGTTTTTATATCTACTTTAAATCATTTTCTTTCCTCTCGGGAAATTGTACATTAAGGTAAAAAACCCAAGCAAGGCTTCTGCACACTGCACTCTAAATGAAAGGGACAAATTGACTTCTGAAATGGTTTGGAGGTTGATAAATTTCTTACCCAGGCAGCTCTTGCTGGAGGCTGAGTGGCTTTCAGCATTACTGCCTCGGACATGTGCTGGATTCCAAACCCCACTGAACCTGCTGGTGCCAGGAGTTATTTCCCAGTGAGCTGAAGCGAAGAATTGGTGAAAGTTCCAGGCTTTTCCCAGGGCTGAAGTAACAGCATGCATCAGTTGTGGATTAGCAATCAGAAGGCTGGAGCAGCAGCTGAGATACAGTTTGAGATGGACCCAGGTTTTGAATACAAAAATGTTCCTGTATTGTGTTTAATGGTTGTCAGAAAGGAGGAGCAGACAAAGGATGACAGTGGGGAGCTATGGACAGCAGGAATAACAACACTGCCATCAGAGGTGTCAGACCTGGAGGTAAACACAAGGAAAAAGTTACTTCATTTTTAATCTGACAGAAACATAAAAAGTAATACTTGTAAATAAATAGAAAAGGGATTAAAGTTTATTTCTTTTAAGTATTTGGGATTTTTTTTTTTCAATACAAAGACTACTAGCCTAGCAACAAAATCTTTGTGACTAAACTTTAATACCTCAGCTTGTTTGCTGTGTGGAAGTTACCAGAAAATAATGTGATAATTGATCCAGTTTTGGTTATTGCCAATGGGGAAATACAGCCCCACTGTGAGACATACCTTGGGATGAATGATCATGGAATGATCGAGTTGAGAGTCATGGCAAAGGAAGGAAAGAAAATGTTACTGTAAAGATGGTGAACTCAGTGAGGAAGGTATCAGTAAAGGTCAAACAGAGATAAGTGAACTGATATGGAGAAAAGAAATTTGAGAGTTGTTGGTTTCTGAATGATACTGTTGAAGAGCACAAAAGCAAATTGTTTCAGGGTGAAGGAAAGATTAAATATATGGCAACAACAGGAAGTTGTATCACATATTCTGTGGTGAAATGGAGTCTGGAAGACAGTATAAAAAAGGACAAACTAATGAAATGGCACAAACAGGGATAGGAAGAGACAAACTTGTAGAAAATTAGCAAAAGGCATCAGGGACAAAAAAAAGAGGAATAATTCTATAATGCTTTACAAGAAAAAAACTTTTTTTTCAAAATGGAGAAATAACTGAACAGATGAAAGGGGACATTAAGCCATGAGCAGATGTTTCCAAGATAGCTGCAGTATTTAATGGCTGTTTTGCCTCAATCTCCCTAAGAAGGTCAACTGCAATCCGATGACAAATGCGAAAAGTTGTGGAACAAATAAACTATTTGTTAGCACTAAGAAGCTAACAAGATGATAAGTAAAAGTCAACATAGATTTGTCAAGAGCAAATCACATCAGAGCCAACTAATTTTGTTCTGTTGTATGGGAATGCACCTCCTGCCTCAGGAGAAGAGAAGCATTAAACTTGATATAGTAAAGAGGGAGATACAGGCTGAATAAAACTGCTCTAAAGGAGCTGGAAACTGGTAGGAAATTTGATCCAGAGTGGTATTTGTGCTAGAAAGATGCAACAAATAAGAGATTTCTTTCAAATTTTTGACAGTTTTTCAGCATGATTTTGATGGGTGAAACTAAATTCAGTAAAGCAGTGAGGTTTAGCTAGCTATACAATAGCTCTCTTTTACTAGGAAATGCATGGAATTATGGATAACTTAGAGAAAATACACATTCCAAAATGTGATAGCAGATTTTTTTCTGAAAATAAGCTTGGAAAGTCCACTAACTATCATAGAACCACAGAGTGGTTTGGATTGGAAGGGACCTTGAAGACCATCTCTTTCCAGCCCTGCCACAGGCAGGGACACCTTCCACTGTCCCAGGCTGCTCCAAGCCCTGTCCAACCTGGCCTTGGACACTTCCAGGGACGGGGCAGC
The DNA here is from genome assembly GCA_013398175.1 of Climacteris rufus. Classification (NCBI taxonomy): domain Eukaryota; kingdom Metazoa; phylum Chordata; class Aves; order Passeriformes; family Climacteridae; genus Climacteris; species Climacteris rufus. The sequence goes on along the minus strand of VZRZ01000256.1, from coordinate 734,064 downwards.
CACAGCTTCTCTGGGCACCCTGTGCCAGGGCCTCCCCATCCTCACAGGGAAGAACTTGTTGCTGGTATTTAATGTAAAGCCACTCTCTGTCAGTGTGAAGCCATTCCCCCTGTCCTGTCACTCCAGGCCCTTGTAAATAGTTTCTCTCCATCTTTCCTGTGGGCTCCCTTCACATACTGGAAGGGACAGATAGGTTACCCTGAAGCCTTCTCTTTTCCAGGCTGAACAATCCCACTTCTCTCAGGCCTTTGAGTAGGGAAAAGGATAAATAAATTTCAGTCTTATTTTTTCTTTATAAAATTTGTTTAAACATGTAAATGTTTTTCATTCTGTCTGCATCTTAAACCAGTTACCCTATTTTACACACCACGGGGATTTAAAAGTTTCTTGTCATCTAGAAATAGCCTTAATTATGGAGAGTGAATAGAACAAAAGAGAAAATCTGATGTGATTGAATTTGAAGATCTGTGGGCCTAATCAGTAATTATGCATGCAGAAATGGTGTTGTGCATATTTCTGCTTGTAGCTCCTCCACCTGCTTCCTCCTACTCACTGAGCCTTAGCCATGCCCATTGTAACAGGCCTCCTCGTGACTGGAGCTTTTGGAAGATGTGCTGACTGCCTGTGGTGGTGTTGGTAGGATGGACAGAGAAAATCTACGTGGACATTTCTCATACAGATGTGTTCAAACCTTTTGTTGGGAGACCAGATGTTCTCTGCAGTGTCTGTTTTAAATATCTGCCATATCTTCAGGGTGGGACAGGTTTGCATTCTAACCACTGCAACACAGGGCTAGGAATTTGATTTGGAAACCTATTTCAGTGTTGAAAAGCAATAGTCAAAATGAGAATAACACAAGTTTGCTCTTTAAAGCTCTTGCCTATAGGTGATACGGAAAGATGTTTTTTGTGGAAATGTTCTCAGTTTGTGGGTGGATGATGGTGAGAATGTGAGCGGTACAGTCTGTCCCAAGTCTTGTCTTGGGAATTTAGCACCATTGACAAAGCAGTTCTCAGGAGAGAAACATGGTTTGGAAACATAATTATGGACTGAAAAAATGCTCTTGGTCTACGTCAGGATAGCTGGATTCAGCTGCTCTAGAGTCATCTGACACAAAATCATCTGCCCCTATTTTTCAAGGCTGAGTCAAAAAATGTTCAGTGGCAATGTTTCTGTTAGTCCTGCTCTGCAGTAGGGTTTGGTGGTAACTGCAGAGGGAAGGTAGGCAGTGATTTCCTGTGTGTGACTGATCTCTGGATCTTGGGATACTTTCCAACTAAATTATTTTCTCTGATAAAAATAGAAGAGAAATGTGTAAATAGTTTAAGACACTAAAGGGATAAAAATAGATAACATCATTTTCAATTTGGCTGTCTCCTTGGCTGTGTAGACAGGTTAACTTCCAGGGCATGACCAAGCTGGGTTTGGTTTGACCAGTGTGTGAGTGTTAGAAAAGGAAGAGTTTCCTCAAGCTGCTCCTCACCTGGACAGGCTGGTCCTGCAGAAGTCACCATACTGCATTTGGGTGGCAGAGGGGGGCTGTAAAAAGAAAATATTTGTGACAGTGTTTAGATAGAGTAGAATGAAATGCACCACTTTGGAACACTGGATTTAGAAATGATGAATTTGTAGGGGATTTGATTTTCACTTTCTGTAGTAGGAGTTTGCTCTGCCACAGTATTCCCGATTCAGACGTCAGAGTACAAATCTCTACCGAGCTGCTGAAGGCCACCTTGACAAATTTGACAGGAATCCTTCATCTCTGTTTGTATTTGATGATGGCCCTTAGCTCCATGGTTCTCACCATCATTTGGTCAGATTATTTTTATTTTTGAACTGTCAATAGGAAGGTGTATCAGCTGCTAAAAAGCGTTAGCAGGAAGAGTGTAGCTAAAATTGCATTGTGCTTCCATGTGTCATCTTGAAGAATTCTCCTGTAGCACTTCCTAATGCAGACAGTTACCACCATCAGGAGCTTCCAGTTCAAACACTGAGCCAACTTGTTAAAATGTGATAGCAAATTTTCCACAAGTCCTGTCTGAGTAGGGGTTTGAGTCCTCTCAAAGCTCTCGTGCAGGATCAGCATCCTTAAGGTGAGAACACCCGTGCAGAGCAAGCCTTCCTGCCCCAAACCAGAGCTGTGGAACTTGGACGTGTTCTGGACACCACATTCTGCTGGGGTGGAGGGAGGGTGGGCAGCTGAGAGTGGAGAGAGGGGGGCAGGTGAAATAAAAAACAGTAAGACTGGCATTAATAAGGTCAGAAGCAGAGAAGACAGGTCACTGGGTAGATAAATATGGTTGAACAGCTGAAAAAGAAATTGTTAATTACTGTGGAAGGATCCAAATTAAAAACTGTGTCAAACCACTCTGCCTGCATTCTCTCCCAGGATATGGAACTGACCTGAAGACCCTTTTTCTGTATTGCTTCTCTCTCAAATAGTGGCTCTGGGAGTGCTGGGACGATGTGTGGGCATTTATCACCAGTTAATTGCTTTAAAATATTATCATGTTCCTTTATTGCCAGTTGCTATGTAAGGAAGTAGAAAATTGTATTTTACTTTTATTGCGCAATATGTGCTAATTTTTCCTTTTGTTATGTTTTTAATAGCATAGCTATTTTAAAACAGAAAAGTTATCTCATTCACTGTCAGTATAATGATTTGTCTGCTGGGAAGAAATAACTTTGTATCACTCAGAATGATTTCTTTAATATTCAGAGAATTTTCCTAGGGATTAGCCTTACCAACTAATGAGTTTTTTCTTCTGCTTAGTCATGAAAAAAGCCCATCTTTCAATTGTAACCTCACTTCTAGCAATCTGATCTGTTGAGATAGTTAATCCTCCATCAGCTTCTCCTATACTTCAGTTTGGTGTGGTTTTAGTATTTCAAGGAAAGTATTTCTCGGAGTTTTGTGCAATAGATAATCGGTAGCAATAGCAACAATAGTAACATCAGTTTTTCATCCTACTCAAGATGGATTTCCACAAAAACTAAGCAAACATTGAGTATATTGCTACCTAGAGCGATGGCCTTGTTCTGGTCACTCCAGTGAACATGGCAAAGGTGTGTGTCTGAAGTCTGCTGCACACACACAGCTGGGACAAAGAGCCTTTCTGATAGACTGCAGAACTTCTGAAAAATACAAGTTTTGTCATCACTGGAGGCAAAACCTATGGAGTATTTGATAAGGTTTTTGCTGTGTAGATTTTTAGAAAAGGGCACAGCAGGAGTGACACTTTTTAATTTTCTCTACTGGTTGCTCCAGCAGACTTTCATTCCCTGGATCTCTCTCTGAAATCTGCTTTTGCTTGATTTTCCTATTTATCCCCTGTCTTGTTAATAATATATGTAAAAGCAGCTGTTACTATTGGATTTGTATATGAAAGTTGCTGTAAGAGATGTAGGTGGTATTAGAGATGATAATTCTTTCCTGTACAATTACTATTTTTCCCATTTCCTATAAAATTATTAATATGTATCTGTTACAAACCAACAGCTTTTTAAAAAATTCCCTCTTACTTTGTATCTCTCACCACCATCACTCTCTTTCCCCAAAAACAATTTTTTTCAGGTTGAGGATCAAGTATGGTGTACAAATAGGCAGGGATACAGAGTTTTCTACAGGGATATTTAGATTTTTTTAGCTGTTAACAGGAAGAAATCAATTAGTTGCAGGCATCAGAACTGCTTCCCTTTTCCTGCTCAGGAAGAATGACAACGTGTCAGGAACACACACAGCTGGAAGAGACTCTGCTGTCTCGAGGGGCAGGGGGCAAATCCACGTTGTTCAGCGTGCAAGGGAGCTCAGAGAAAGCAGTTCTGAGCAATTTGCTGTCTGCAGGAAGGCCCAGTGCAAGGAGTCCTACTGGTTACACCTGAGCTCTTTCTGTGGCAAAATTCCCTCTCCAAACCCAGTTGTGTGTCTGACAGAACCTGTCACGTGCAAAGCTCTTGTGGAGCAAGAATTAAATGTGGCAGCTGCTGTATGAGACCTCAGAACCACCAGCTTCTCCCAGGGCAGAGATGGTGATAAAATCTTCATTCTACAAAATACCTGTAATCCAAAATTAGAAGTCTTCCCTGCAAGGGTTTTCTCACCTGCCACCTGGCAGGGTCAGTCTGCCTTGCTTTTCATTAGATGAAATCACCATCACTGGCAGGCACTGGGGAATTGCACTAGATGACTAAAGTATCTTTTTTTTCTTTTTCTGTTTCTTTTTTTTTGAAATAGAAACCTTTTCTAGCTAATTAACAGGATTCCTTTCAGGAACATAAATATGTACCTTCCTGATGAAAATAACAGAAAAATCCTCATGACAGTGTCAAATGTTCAAGTGTGGCAGAGTCATGAGAAGCCAAGGAGAATGTAATTGGTGCTTAGCTCCCTTTCTCCTCCAAGCTTCAATAACGCTTTAGCATTGTGGTGGTTTTCCCTTGAACGTGGCAAGAGAAATGACAGGTAGTTATTTTCACTATTTTCTGTTTCCATGGAAACCCAGTGTTTGCAGTAACAGTCTTACTGTAAGCTCTGTAATCCTCCCCTGGGGCTTCTCACCAGTGTGGTAATTTAATAATTCATGAGCGTTAAGCCCGAATTTGCTGGGAAGCAAACTGTGTTGCTTGGAGCCGTTTTCTCAGGGCCAGATTCATTTCCCTCACAGATTTGGTGTTCTTTTCTCTAAGATGTCTCTATAAAATACACTCCATAAACCAAAGCAGTGTACTTTGCTTCACTTGTTTGTGGAACCGGGGTTATTGCAGATCTGCTGGATAAGACAGCTCGGGAAAGAACTCTCCTTCCTCCCCTGACAAAAGGAACGGCTGGAAAACCAAACACACTCCGTGAGCACTCGCTTGAAAAGGAAGATTTTTAAATAGTCCATGAGTCATTGTTGAGCCACTGAGCAAACTGAAAGTTCAGCAGAGGTGATCCCCCTGTCTCGGGCTCGGCAGCGGCCGCTCCCCGTGGTGGATGGATTGCTCAGGGGCTGCTGAGCCCCGGGAGCTGGGGCACTGCTGCTTTGCTCTGGCAGTGGGGGCTGAGCTCTGCACAGACACTGGGCTGCTCTGTACACGTGCTCTGCCTTGCTCTCACACTCACACTGGGAGTGAAGGCTCATTCTGTGGAGCTCAGGGAGATTGTACTATCAGGTCAGTCTTACAGCAGCTGTAAGGACCTGGATTTTTTCAAGAGGATGAGCAAAAATTAGCATGATAATCATGATAAACAGAAAATAAACTTGAAAAGATTTTTACAGAGGATACTCCTCCTGCTTAAATCATCTTTCAAGAAAATAAACCATTATTTTTGACAATGGGAAATTACTAAAATGTCGCTATAGAGGCATTCTTTCTTCATGAACATGAGACCATGCTCATGCAATAAAGTTCAGAAGGCCTGCAGGGAAGCTTCTTTGCTTTTTAGAAAGTTCTGACAGGGTGTTCTCACAAGCATCAGGCTGCAATGCTGAACTGGAGTGACCGTTTCCATCACTGACCGTGGTAATGTTCTTGCAGTTGACAAACCCAAGTGAAATTTGGATGAATTTGGCCAGTGGAGTGAAAATGAAATTCTGGTTTATTCCTGAATCTTATGTAAAGTTGTGCAAGAAGACTCATATTATTATTATTGACTGTATTTCAGGATGTACACAAATGGACAGCCAGGGCAGGAGAGCCTGGTTTTCTCTTATCCTCCAAGTAGGATGTTGGAGAGCAGTAATTGCTTTCTTGGAGAACTGGCTAATGCTGCTGCCCTGGGGCTTTAAACTTCTGCTGGGTCATTGTACTTCCTCTCTGATACAGGAACAGCTTCCCAAGTTAATCCATGCAAATATTAGCTTGGCCAAGCTGTAAGGTTTAGAGACTGAGTTCAGTTTTCTCTCCCCTCCATGCCCCCACCAAACCCCAGGGATCTCTTTCATGGTGTTTCTCTGCTAACTTAATTAATGCTTTGAAACAAGCTCCTTTTTTTGCAGAAAAAGGTACTAAGAAAGTACTTTGATCCTATAGCAGTAATTCCTAGCATAATTCCATTCATCTGGTCAACATACTGTCCTTGTAGAGCTTGTACACACAGGGGAAGGAAGAATGCAGTGTTTGGTGGCACTGATGAAGTAAACTGCCCAAAACGTGGCATGCACAGCAAGACTGGGATGTTTTGAAGGCAAATGTTGGCCAGGTTTCTGTTGCCATAGAGAGTGACCAGCTCATCCTGAGCTTTGTCCTGGCTGACCTGCCCTTGCAGTGTTTGGAGATTGTTCTGGAGATTTATCTGGGACCAAAAATGGTGCTTTTACAGTAGCATTTTAAAATGTTAATGATACTCACGTGTCAATTCAAATGTTACTCTGGAATTATTGTCAGTCATATTAACATTCATTAAAAGAAGACACTAGAGTTTGTTTTTTTTTTTAATGGGGAGAGAAATTAAATAGTATCATGCTTATCACCATTTCTTAACTGGTAGGACTGAAAGGAGGTGAACTGCCCTGACTAGGCAGCTGTTTGTAGTTTACTCCTGCAAACTTTCTGCTTCTGTGACAGCGTTTTCAGATTGTTGTCCCTGAGTTTGTATTTTGCATGCAGCTAAGGTTTTACATGATGTGAAAAGTGTCAGAAAGAGACCTTGGAAGACACCAAGAGAAGATCAAAGTCTAAAATATGAGTCATTGTTTGATCTTTTCTGCTACCATATGACTTTTCCCTGGGCATTTCTACATGTCATGGGACCAATATGTATTTTTTAAATAACCTTTATACTTAGAAGGGGTTGGCCAAATTCTAGGTTCTGAAAACCCAATTAAATACAGCTTATGAGAAAGGACTGAGGTGTTTGTAATAACATTGGGGGTTTTCAGTGTTCCCCCAGTTTTCGCTGGAAATAAGAAGCAGTGAGGAAAATAGGAAAAATGAGGGAACATTTGTACATTTGTACCTTTTCCCTTTCCAGTGGCACAGTGGAAGGGAAGGAGGTTTTGTTTCTTGGAGAAATGACTGCTGAACCATTATTTAGGGCAAGGGAAGGATAGAAGATGAGAAGTTTCTCCTTAAGGAGATTGAAGCCCTAATGTGCTGCTGTCCCTGCTTCAGAAAACCGATCTCCTATACTTTGTTAAAGAATTAACTTTTTTAGTCCGTGTTCTTTATCACCAGTCTCCAATTGAAACAGAAAATTGATCTGCAGACTGTTGCCAGACCTTCACAGCTTTGGCATTATGCATCTATTAATGCTGTATCCACATTCAGAAATTGATGCTCAGTCAGGATTTTTACCTTGAAACACCCCAATAATTAAACATGCCCATGAATTAATACAAGGGCTTCACCAATCCACCCCAAATCTTTGCCAGGCCTTTCCTTTTGTTTTCATCTTCACACACAATGCAAAGAACATCACAGACCTCAACAACAAAAACTCCCCATGGGCATAGTGCAACTCCTGCTCACCCCACAGTGAATTTTGTCCCTGCTTGCCCCCTTTTTCATCCTGAAAATGTAACATCCCAAACCATTGATGGCTTCCTTCCTTTTTGCAGAGTTCAGTATGGTTCTGCTTTTCAGTCAGTGTGGGGAAGCCAAGAAGTGAGACACTACACTCCTTTCATTTTCCCTCCTTTTCAAGGGAACAAACAAGAAGCTGTTTGACTTTGTTTGCCAGAGCAGTGCTTCTTATATTTGAGTAGCTGCAGCAATTACTAATCATGAGAGTGATTGTAAACCCTGGCTTAGTGCTGCACAAGAGGTGGTTTCACTATGATGTGAATTAGCACAGGAGGAGATCCTGCAATTAGAGTAATTGGAGGTTGCTTATAGCATATAGGAGCAAGAGGAATAAATAAGCTTTTATTTAAGATAATGCTCCTAGTGTGGCACGTCTTGGGTCTGAGCTCAGCAAGGTAAAATGTTAATTCTTTTCTCTGTTTTGCTGCATTTATCTCAGATTTTATGCAAGAGACCTGATTCTGGTGTATTTTCAGAATGGCTGAAAACTTTTATTGGGTTGGTGGTTTTGGTTGTGGGGTGTTTTTTTGGACAGTAGTAGGAATAAGCAGTCAAATTGCATCTCAGTACCTCCCCATACTTCATTTCTACCACTCATTTGGCAATTATAACTACTGGGGTTTTTAATTAATTTCCATGTGGAGCTTATTCAGATTTGGTATTTTGGTCTTACTACACTGGACTTAATGTTGTCTGGATTCTGTGTATGTCTCTTGTCCTTGTGCAGAACATAAGCTTGAGGAAAAGACACACTGAAGACTCAACTTTTTCAAAGGACGTAGCTCCCAAAAGCAGAAATTAAGTTACTGAATTCCCATTAAGTTTTTTGACCCTAAATGTGTGTGTTTATGTATGAAACCAGAGCTGCAATGCTAGATGAAGACAGTGGATTTTCAGGTTATTGAAAACAGGGTTATTCTTCCAGATTTGCTTTGACATAGAAAGAAATTTGCAGTTGTAAAATGGGAAGCAGCTGGCTAACTAGTTCATAACATGGGTCACCAGTGGAAAAAGGTTCCAGTCCCGTTCCAGGGATACTGAGAGTATCAGCACTGGTGAGATCTTAGCAGGATAATAGTAAACTGCTCTTGATCAGTAATATCAAAGATGAGGGGAGTGCTGGAGATGAGAAACAAACCCGCAGGTTTAGAACTGACGTGCAAGGAAAGGGGGGAGAACTGGAGGTGGCTTGGTCCCTTGGGAGGGGCTCCTGGCACTGCTGCCCTCTCATTGTCCACCTCCTGTCCATGGATCTCCTTTGGCCAACTGTTCCACAGTTATCAAATGATGCAGTTCATTCTATGTCCCCTTAATTATTTAGTCAAGCTCAAGAGGCCTTGAGGAAGGGCTGGAGATTAAAGGGTGGAGTGTAGAGGTTGTTACTGAAGTGGTGCTGGAATAAGGGAGCAGTTGATCAATAGGCAGGTGAGAAAGGTGGTGGCTGCTTCGTTTCTTGAACAGCACTGGGACAGGAACCAGCTTTTCTCCATGGCTCTAACAAAGAAAAGATGAACTGCAATTTTTTAAAGATTTCCATTTATTAATGGAGAAAAGCCTCACAAGAGACTATCAAGTGAGTCCCCAGAATATCCCTCTTTGGGTGTTTTAAAAGCAGACTAAGCAATACAACTTTGGTAATGAATGAAGTACATGCAGACATCAGAGCTCAAAGACTTGGCAGTCCCTTCCCTGCCATTGTCAGAGGGACGGCCTGCACAGGACTTTGTGGCACACAGTATTGGATTCAGCTTCTGTATGAAAATGAAATGCTCATTAGAGCTGAAATAAGTTTTTAAAAAAAGCAAAAAGAACCTGGATTGAAAGTTCAAAAATACATCTTACTGGAAATTTAAAATATTGTAATGTAACATTGATTTCTCTGTTAGATAGATAGATGTAGCTATGAAGATGTAATATTGTTGTTGCAATGTAACTGTCAGTGTAATGTTCTGAAGTTGTAATATTGTCCTGCTCTTCATTTAACATGTCCCAAAACTCTTACTGAAAGAGTGGATTATACCATGTCATTAAAGCATTTGCTAAAGCATCCTTAACTTACTAATAGACAACTCAAAGTAGTTGTAGGTAAAGAGTCATCAAATATCTGTTTCTTGTGGATTTCTTTGTGGCATTTCAGCACTCTCTGAGGTTATAAGCCCTGGTGGCAAATTAATTAAAATTATAACTGAATGGGGTTGTGGGATAGATGGAGATTGAAGTTATAGTGAGTGACAAGGGAGAGTGAAAGAGCCAGAGAGGATGATCTTGATTTCTGACCATCACAACCTTAGACAAATAGTCATGCAAAGATGTCATGCTTGAGAATTAAGGACCATTCCAACAACAGTAATAATTCTGACAATATATCAGTATTTATAATGGACAGGTCACATGAACTCAGAGCATAAAGCTGGAGTGGCAAGGCCAGTGTGTGATGTGTGATAAATTAGAGTTAGGATGAGTGGGGACTTGGCTGCACACGAGTGGAACACACAGATGTGTGTGTATATTGATGGTGGAGGTGGCATCAGTACTAGACTGTTACAGTCTTAGCTTTTTAGAACTGGTCATGAAATGCTGTTGAAAAACTGCACCATGGGGAAGTTCTACAAAATTATTCCAGCACTTTTTCTTGGATTTCTTAACAGTATTAAATTGTTGACTTGTTTGGGGGGCTATCACTGGTATCCCTACCCTGCAAGAAAGGAGCTTCTCTAAAGGGCTGTTGAACAGAGAGGAGTGACAAGAAGCAGTGGCTGTGCACTGAAATCAGGCATTGCCAAGCTGCCCCGGTCCATGTGGCTGAACAGCAGGGCTGAGTGGCCTTTGGAGCAAGCTGCCAAAGGAGCTAGTGTGACACTGGGTTTTCATATTTTTCAGGCCAGCAGTGGATAATAGGCTGGCAAATGTATCAAATGAAGGTTACTGGAGTTGGTGCAGTCATACTGTCTAGGATTGAAAGGATCTGTGATTTAATGGAAGATTTAATGATGTGCTCTTGCTTTATTTCTATGAAAATGTAGGAAGAAAACTCTGGTCTATACTCCATGGGCTGTTGCACAGTAGGGAAATAAATGCTCATCACACTTCCTTTTACACATAAATTCTCTGTCTTAAGAAATAATATGGATGTCCATGTCTTACTGTCCATAGTGAGGATTGTTCATTTTGCAGACTGGCTTTATTCATCAAATAAAAGTTTTATTCATCAAAGGGCTGCTTAATTTGATTGGTAATAGCTATATCACTTGAATCTTAATGTATTTGAATTAGTATCTTGCTTCTATAAATGCTCTATGTTGAAGGAGATTGCTTAATTGGTATTCTTGTTACTTTTAGTTTTGAGTGGATTTTAATGAACTCCGTTTTACCAAAGGCAGTGTACCCCTCAGCAAGTTTGCCTTAGCCTTTGCCTGAAGGAGTTGTAATGTGTTCAGTTTCTGTGCTTCTTAAACTCATATTATTTTAATGTTATTGCATCATGAATATGCATCAACACAATGTTTTCATGTGCAGAGTACTTACTATTTAAAATTATGCTATTCCATGTAATTTTATGTAGACCGGTGAGTACTGCTTCATACTCTTTGGAATTATAATAACCACTGCACCTTTTTTTAATAAAACCCATGTCTACCTGTATTTTTCTGTTGAAGTGTGTACATGAAAAGCTTATTATTTTTTTAATATTGTTTGTTTTTCAGTGAGAGGTTTATGGTGAGGTTAAACAAGAACGGAGGCCCCAGGAATCCGGAGAAGATCGACCGAATGTGTGCACTTTTCACAGTAGGTGTCTGTTCCCTTTCTTGTCCCCTTGCAGGAGTGGCATTGTGGGTTTCCTGAGGGGAAAGAAACTCCATTCTTCCTCTCCAATATATTCAGTAAACCAGAAACCATTTCAAAGTTTTGTTACGGTTTTGACTAAACGTTAACACAGAAAATTAATGTCCTTCTAAATTATTTTTATGGCTAAGTGAATATTCTGAAGAGCGTCCTTTCAAGTGCATTTGTTCCTGCAAATACTGTGAAATTTTGAATATTTTCATTGAATGTGCTGTGCTCTTACATAGCTCTGTAGGAGAAGGCTGTGATGGCTTGAACATAAAACAAGGCACTTCTTTCTGAATCAAAATCAGACAAGTGTTATCCCTTGTCCTGTCCCTACACTCCCTTGTCAGAAGTCCCTTCTGCACTGGTCTTAAGTTCTGTTTAAAATTCCCTCAGAATGAAATGTCAGACCATGATTTTATCTGACACTTTTTCTCAGAAAGAATATGAAAATCTAGAGACACTGAAACTTAACAGCTCCTCACAGAATAACTGTAAGGAATATCAGATCCCACATGTGATAAACACCTTCCATCATGACTCACCTTTAGTTAGTGCACATGCTGAAAGCTCTGTGACAGAAGTATTTTTACCTTCAGTGAAGAAAAAAGATGGCAGAGCTTTGGTTCTGGCAGTGACACCCTCTAAGGTCAGGCAGGACTGGACACTGTACCAGACATGGTTCCAGAACTGTTCCCTTCTCTCCCTTAAGAAGAGAGCAGAATTTCTCCTCTCAAGGAACAGAATGTATCCAGCCAGGTGTAAGGATGCTCAGTTCTGTCTCCATCTGGATCTAGGAGATGCAGGTCAGTGCAAAAGTGACACTGACCTGGATGCTGACACCAGTAGTAGTTCTGATTTTGGTACCATCAGTGAAGTGCTACCAGGTGATAAAACATCAGCAGAAGTAAGAGTGTCACCTCCCAGCTGGTGACTCAAGACCCAGAGTCTTTCCTTGCTAAGAGAAGGTGGGCAGGGACTGGGGTTCAGCACTGGTGTCTGGGTCAGGTGGAAGGCAGGAGTGTAGGATTGAGAGTTGCCCTAAGGAATATTCCCAAAAGGCAGCACAGTCTGCTTTGTATCAACTCTGGCACTTTCTGGCCTCTGAGGTTCATTCTGGAAAAGATTTTCAGCATCAGACTTCCCCACCCACACGACTTGGGGTCATGGAACAACCATCCTGTGTGGTGAACAGTGTGAAACTGTTTTGTTCTGGTGACCTGCAAACCAGCCTTTACAGCCTTTAAAAAATAATGCTACACCACAGCCAGGGCATAACACAGTTCCAGGAGAGACCTGCTGCATATTCTGAAAAGGGCCACTGTAGCCTGAGAGAGGCCAGCCCTGGGATTGCAGACATGTGCCACTGCAGCCCCAATCCTGACCAGGCATCACTCCAGAGCTCCCTTCCCTACCACTACACAAAAATACCAAAGCTGCTGCAGTGTCAGCTCTCTGAGGTGCTCAGCCTCCATCACTGTCTGGTGGAGGTGCTTAGACTCTCTCACTCATCTGCTAGAATGTGTATTCTACATAACAGGAATTATAATTGGAAAAAATATCTGTGCAAAAAATCTCAGATTTCCAATACAGTATTTTTCATCAATGTCTTCAAAGAACTTAGCAAAGTGTGTAGTAAAAGAGCAACAAATAATTGCTTTTTGAATAACCATTTTATCTGCAGTGGTTCTTCTATCTTATCATAATTTCTTAATTATGAAATGCTTCTAAGATAAGGTAATTCTATGATTTTCAGGTTGTTCCCAAGCTTGTGTTCATCTTGACTTTAAATCTATTTATTTATTTCCTTGCCCTCCCTCACCACACTGCAGTAGCTCTCTCTCATTTTTTCCCAAGGCAAGAAGCCCATATCTTAGATAATTCAAGGGATCCCTGTCTTTCCCTGCTGTCTCTGTTACTTCTAAGGGTTCAGCTGTCTCCTTGTGTAAGACATCAAAATTACCCAGGTTTTGGTTTTACATCTCCTGTCATATCTTAGCAAAGGTGAGAAACTCCTTGCTCTGAAGATCAAAGCTCACTCAAGCAAACCTCAGCCTGTGCACACTTTAGAGACATTCCTGGGTCTGAATTGAAATGTAACAACACCACATAAGCTTGTTATCCTTGTTAAATACCTTCTTCTCTGGCCTATGAGGTTGGCAACTGAATTAAATAACCAGTCAGTGGCAGACAGGTACCCTTGATTCCAGTGGTTTGGGGGTGGTTGTGATGGTGTTTGAGGTTTTTAACATACAATAGACCTTTCCAGAAACCAGCTTTGTAAAGAACTAACCATTACTGTAGAGTAACTCTTTTCCATACCCAGTACTGGGGGGAAAATGTAGGGGTGATTTTCTAAAAAGCCATTCAGTTAGAATGATAATGAAATTACTTCGTTTGTCAACCAGTATCCTTCAAGAAGCTCAGAAGGATGTGGGAAATACCCACCCTATGGATGCAGTCCTAAGAACACCTTTCTGTCTTTATTTATATTGCACACAAATGATCAATAAATGTAGTTTGTCCTCTCCAGGTCCTGAGCCATGTGCATGAATTCTCTGCACAGGACTCATCTGAAAACTTCCCTGCAGGGGCTGGGGCTTTTGGTTGTTTGGTCCCTGTCATAGTAAGAATTTCTTGCCTTGTGAAAAGCCTTTGCTGTACAAACTGAAATACAAGGCCATCTGGGCCCATATTTTTTGTTTTTTGCCTGTGACAGTGTATTTTTTTGTGAAATTGAAAAAGCATCTAAAGTGTGAACCCATCAATATGTTCGTGCCCTGCCGTTTTCTGATGTTTTGACAGCTGCCCTTTGAAAAAATAGTTCATTAAATTGCTGTTAATTAGAACTGGTAATCTGATAGTATAATAAAATCCCCCTGTCAAAGCACAGATATTTTCAACAATCTATTGCTCTCTAGAGCATTAAATACTGCCTCCAAGTTTTTTTGCTTTTTGAAATGTCTTGTCAGGCCCTAGTGAGATTAAAACTATGTCAAATCCCCTCTCAGTGTGGAACTTCATGTCTCCAAGACATGCAAGCTAAAGGCTACCATATGTTACATGGGTATGTTGGGTGATGAAGAAAGCCTAGAAAGTGTGTTCCCTTACTGTGCAGCAGCAGAATAAAACTTGAGGAGAAAATGCTAAGGATGATTTATATAGCTTAATTTTTTGGCTCCAGAGAGACACGATCTGCTGGTTAGCAGCATCCCAAATAGTGGATTGCAACTGCCTGCATATGCTGCCCTGGGAAATACAGTGCTGCTTTTAGAGAGCAGGGAGGTACAGCCATGCATTTATTACTTGCCTGCTGTAGTTTAGCAATATAACACCGTTGGAAAGGGATTGAAAGCTCTTCTTAGAATAAATTCCCTTTATGCCTGGTTCTGAGTCACTGTGCCAGCTTTTATTGTGCTGTATAGCACTGTAATCTGGAGTTGCATTGCCATCATCATCTCACTCGTTGAGATTTGGGTTCTCAAGTCACATGGGAAGGAAATTTGCTGTGTGCCTTAAAGTTCATGTTTTAGCTTTCAGCAAAATGCAATTTTTAATTCTAAATTGGTTCAGATTAGGAATGACAGATTTTACATGTCCACAGTTTAAATTTACTCCCCTCTTTATATAAATTTGCATTATTTCCATTTACAGTAGTTATAATACCATGTAGTTGAGAAGCTTTTTAAAGACATCCATCAGATTTTATAGGAATCTGAGATTGTTCCAGTTCATTTTTGCATAAGTAGTACCTGACAGTGAGATGACAGCACTTAGTAGAGAAAGAGGCAGCAGCTGTTGCTGTAGAGCACAAGGAGCCTTTTTGCATCAGTCTAAAACAGGGATGGATGTTCTCACAGTACATAGGATCTGTTTAAAATCTCCTTGGCTGGGAGGTTAGAGGCATAGAGAAAACTGTTTAGGAAGAAATGTTTCTTAGACCTTTCCTGGAATTAAAAAAAAGAAATGCAGGAGGAATGTCTCAAAAGTTGATGTTTGTTTATGAAGTTATCAGTGAAAACTCCAACGTGCCAAGGAAATTACAATTAAGGCAGCTTCTACCATGTGAATGCAAAATGCTGCAATGGTGAATTACTGAAAAGTGTCCTACATGTGTTTTCTTAATTTATTTCTTTATTATTAAAGTTTTCTCAGAGTCAGTAACACTTATTTGCCTTCATTAAGTTCAGCTTTCCTTTTGCTCTTCTGTAGGTTCTCCTTTTCCTGCCTTTTGGTTTTTCTTCTAGCTCATTTTTGAAAGTGTTGACCTGCTTTTCTGTGACATGGGATGTCAGTTTTCATCCATGTGGACAGTTGCAGGCAGGAAGTGCAACGTGTTCCTATTAATGTCTGTATTTTTTCCAATCTTTCAGGATCTCAGCAGCAAGGACATGAAGAGGGATTTGTACATAGTTGCCCATGTAATTCGAATAGGTACAGTATGATTTAATGCTTGAAATGTATATAATTAACAATGCTTCTAGAGTATTTTTAAATGTATGTTTTAATTAGCTGACTTTATAATGATTTATACATTTAGAAAACTCAGTCATAGACTGATTGACATTCAGACCATATGGAGCTAAGTGTTAGAAAGTTACTGGTGACTGTTTAACAGGGATTTTGTTTTTCAGAGTCTGTAACTGAATACTTGATTAAACACCACATTTAGGAGAGAGGAACAAACTAAAAAGGCTTTTTGTTTAATGTTTAACAATTACAAATGAGGTCTTTTTACTGGTGATTATAGCTGGTTTACAGGCCAGGACATGAGCTTACCTGGCTGTCCACATCTCATAAATCAGAGGCCATTAGATGAATATATCTCAAGGCCTGTTTTCTGTTGTAGGAATCTGTGGTGCAGGTACATTTGTACCTATGTTAAGTATAATTTATTTTAAATGTTAGGGCTAAAATATTAACACCATATAGTAGGAGTAGCAGACAGTTTCCTCAGTTGTGTTATGTAAACAAGTGACTGGTGCAGTGCCATTCATGTATTTCAGGTTTTCAGTTGACTGAAGAATGGCCAGGCAGTGTTTGCGATGAAAGGGTTTTTAAACCAGCCAAATCACTGCTAAAACCCATTGCCAGCCACAGACACCTTTTGTGAAGTACAGCAGCTCTAAACACAGCTCTGTGTTGTCCTGTGCATGACAATGTGCCTTCAGAGCCACAAATATGTTAGAAAGGTCAGGGTTTCATTATCTGACTTGACCATGTCATCCGTGCCTAAGAGTCAGAATTGCTCTGTTATCTCTTGAGGTGATAAATGAAGCTTGTAGAAAGATGTGCTGTATTA
Organism: Climacteris rufus; assembly: GCA_013398175.1. Lineage (NCBI taxonomy): Eukaryota > Metazoa > Chordata > Aves > Passeriformes > Climacteridae > Climacteris > Climacteris rufus. The sequence goes on along the minus strand of VZRZ01000256.1, from coordinate 717,428 downwards.
ACCTTGGTGCAAGAAGTGCTGGACAAATTATTATGTGTAACGTTACAAGTTCACTTAGATTATCATAGTGATTTTTCTGGCCTTGGCATTTTTTACTCTATTTTAAAACTGCCTTAATAATAGGAAGTTAATCACTGAGCAGCTTTGTACCTCAGAATTCTCCTTCCTGCACTCCAAGGCAAAAATGGTAAATGACTAATATATAATATGATATATATGATATACAATATAAAATGCATTCCCTTAAAGCAATTGCATAAAGTGGAAGTTTGAGTAAAGACTGCACCGTAACTAAGGAGCACAGTGAATCTGTGTGGGTCAGCCTGGTGAGTACAAGCCGTGTTCTTGGCTCATTCCACAGCTGATTTGTAGTCAGCCCAGCTGGATGCAAATATGTGTCATGGAGCTGCAAATCAAAGCTGGCCAGACATGATGCTGTTCTCTTTGCCCTTGACTGTGTTTTTGGCTGAGGTGTAGGTTCAAATGGACCTCTGGGTTTGAAATAGTTTGAGAGTGAAAAGCTGTGTTGGATTGACCCCAGCTGGACACCAGGTGCCCTCCAAGCCCTGCCTTCCTCAGCAGGATGGGGTTGGGGAGGAAAACAAGATGGAAGAAAATTCATGGGTGAAGATAAAGGCAGTCTGATAAAGAAAAGGTCGTGTGCAGAAGCAAAGGAAAACAAAAGATTCATTCTCTACTTCCCATCAGCTGTCAGTGCCCAGCCACTTCCCAGGAAATCAGGCTTCAGTCTATATAGAGACAAACCTCACAGTAACAAATGCCCCCTCTGCTCCTCCTTTCCCCTTGCTCTTACTGCTGAGCAGATGTTACATGGTGTGGGACATCACTCTGGCTAGTTTGGATCCGTTCTGGCTGTGTCCCCTCCCCAGACCTGCCCCCAGGCTCCTGCTGAGGGGGATGTTGCAGAGGCAGCCCCGGTGCTGTGCCAGCAGTGCTCAGCATCCCTGGGTACCAGCCCAGAGCCCAGCACTGCAGGGCTGGGGGCAAAGCAGCTGCAGCTCCTCCGCAGCCAGCGCAGGAGCCTCAGGCTGCAGCTGAACCGTGCTGCAGGCCTGTGTTCTGAGGGCTGCTGAGCACAGCAGGCAGGCTGGGGCTGTGGCCATCGCTGATGTTGTGCATTTCCCTCTGTTGCAGGCCGCATGCTGCTCAATGACTCCAAGAAGGGCCCCCCCCACCTGCACTACCGGCGGCCCTACGGCTGCGCCGTGCTCAGCGTCATGGACGTGCTGCAGTCCCTCTCGGAAATCAAGGAGGAGAAGGACTTTGTTCTCAAAGTTTACACGTGAGTCACTCCTACATTATTCCAGCAGCTCAGAGAAAGTCATAAATATTGTCCACAGATGTTTTGGGTGTGTGAGATGTTTCAGGAATTATTGAATATTGCCCAAATCTGTGCGACGTGCAAAGCTGCTCTTTTATTAATGTGATTTATTTAAAATCTGCTGAGCTCAAACCCAGAGATATGTGCTGTATTTCATCTGATGAAGGGAATAATAACTCATGCCTCATCTCCTATTCCTTACCACTCATGGTGGTAAGGAATCTTTTTCTACCAAAGAAGTAGAAAATAACTGAAGTCAACAGTGTGTGACCAAAAAACTCAAAACAAATCAACATTTTTTGAGCAGGAATCTGTCTTCAGTTATTTGTGATTTTGAACTTTGACCTAACAAATTCTTATTATGAAATGTGGTCTCACAGTTGTAATAAAGAGGCCACAGACAAACTGTCTGGGGACTGCAGGGCATATTGAAATCCCTTGTCAGTGAGGATAAATACTGGCAAGATCTGCTTTGCAGATGGGCTGAGACACAGCTGACACTGCTTTCATCCACTGCTGTCATCTCATAGTGGTCTGTGGCCAGTATTCAGAGTAATAAGATAATTTGGTGAGTTATAGAACTTTGTTATTCTGTGAGAAGTACATTCAGCAGCATAAAATTTGACCTTCAAGGGAAACTGTAAATGAAAAAATGTCTTTTACTGTTCACTGAGGATTCTTGGATGTCTCTTCACATACTAGAAATCTCTTAAGTCCAAACAAAAGTCTCTCAGAGTCAGCTCTTTCATTCTTCCTTTGCTAAAAGTTATGAAAACTGTAGCACAAATGTCAAATTATATGGAAGAAAATGGTCATCTTTCTTCACTCTATTGATAGAATCTGGATAATCTTGGCCTTTTCTCACCAGCTTCAGCTTATCTCAAACCAGTGGGTTCTGGTTGTATAGTTCATGTTAATATTGGCCTTGTAGATAAGGTGTTAATGTATTGCAACTGCACCATTTTGAACATTTACAGAAATGGAACATTCTGATTATCAGATATCTGGTTTGTTAACCTTTTAATGCATCTTTAGCTTCTGAAAAAAATAGAAAAAACTTGTTGAAATACTGGAGCTTGTCAGTGACAAGTGGAGTTGCTCAGCCAGTTGGAGCAACCCAGAGTCCTGGGACTGCTCAAATAAAAATCACAGGATGCTGAGCTTCCCTTTTCTTGCTGCTGATCTGCAGTGTCTTCTTAACAGGGGTTCCCTCCACAGCACCCAGAGCAGCAGTTTTTGCCCACATTCCTCAGAGGTTGGTGCCAATTGTTCCTCACGTGGGCAGGGAGGGCCCATGACTGAATTCAGCCCTGTAATCAGATGTTTGTAATTCTTTCTCACTGTTATCACTCTCTTGGGCTGTTAGAAGTCTTGTACATCATTCTTTTAAGTTGCTGCTCTTTGGAGTGTTCTGTGTAAACCTCCAGCAGAAATATTCAGGGGGGAACATGGATCTATCTGAAGGGCACCAGCTTATCCCATTTGCAGCTTTGATAGCTCTTGGTCCTTCCTGACAGAGTTTTCACAGGTTTATCTCTTCCATCTTCTCTTTGCAGATTCCTTTAGCTAACCTGCCTTTTCTTGCTCTGTAGGCTAAAATTGAAGTGACAGGCTTTTGTCCTTTGTAAGTTGAAAATTGAATATGAGTGCTTAAACAGCCCTGAACTGATTTTCTTACCTGCTGCTCTGATTTTGATTACTGTTAAAATGCCTCAGGCCAACTCCAAAACATCATAAAGATGAAATAAGGAGAGAGGTGTATTTGTATTTTTCAAGGAGCAGTAAAAAGCATTCCTTTTATACACTATGTGGCCAAAGCTTACAGCTGCCACAAATGAGGCAGCCAGAAAAGCCTTTTCACAGGGAGAAGCTGGAAAAAAATTGAGAGACTGAAAACCTAACAAAGGCTGAAACAAATACATGGTCTTTCAATGGAGACTTTTGCTGAATCCACAACAGAGAATTCTTATGGGAGGGGAAAAAAAATCAATTTACTTCACCAGTCTTTCTCAGCTTGCCTTATTTTTGTTAAAGATTTATGCCTGAAAAATATTTCTTTTTCACAATTGAGATTTTCTTCTTTGTTAATCCCACAGTCATGTTAAAATCTCCCTAAGAGGATATAGTACCACAGCTGTAGTTATAAGCTCATTATGTAAAAGCATAAAGGTTTACTTTTATAATTCTTTTTAATATATATGTAAAATATTTAAAAAGTGAGATGGAAATTAAATTCTCAGTCCATTTTTCTGAAATCACTTGATTGAATATTTTTATGTTAATTTTTATCTTTAGTGAAAGTTTTTGCTCATAGAACATTACTCTCTCTGTCCATCTTACCATTCCCCTAAAAATTTCATGCATTTCTCTTTCATATTATCTTTTTCTATTTCTTTTTTTTTTGTCCTATTTTCTTTCAATCCTTTTTTTTTCCTCCTTCTCCAGCACCAGCTCTTAATATGCTTGCCCCTTAATGCCTGAATGCCTTTCCCTTTTGATACCCACTGTTGCTGTTTGCCCAGCTGAACAAGAGCTCCCATCCCACTGCTGACACCAGGGCTGCTGTGGGATGGAAAACATTCCCAATGGTGCATGAGCTGTAGGACCAGCCAGCCTCAAAAGGTGATGGATGGCTCAGGAGAAAATGCTGGTTTAAAGGAGGAATTTATTCTGTTACACATTTGCTATTTGGACAAGTAAGATGTGAACACACTAAAACACATTCCAAACAAGTGTTTCCAGGCCAGCATGTCAAACCTGGGAGAAGATCCTCCTTCTTGGCACTCAGGAAAAGCAAACTGCACTTGGTACAAAACTGGCTTTAAGCTGCCTTTACAGTTGATTTTGGGATAACTTTATTCCAGGTTAATTTACAGGCATAAGTCATCAGAGGCTGAAAGCTATTTTAACTTGCACTCCAGAGGCTGGTACAGCAACTCAAAAACTATCACAGCTTAGATTTTTTTTGTATCTGTGGGGAGGGCAGATGGTGTAGAATTTGTGCTATAGGTTATGTCTCTACTTCTAGGAGAATATTATTTGCAGTAGGATGAATGACTTTTAAATTCTTGGCAATGTGAAGATCATTAGTGCTTTTTCTTGATGAGCAAGCTGAATTAGCACAGAACATCAGAATTATTGACAGGGGTTTTGTACTGTCCAGAAATGTCTTAGCTCTGTTGTGTTTTGGTTTTGAGGCAATGTTTTGGGGAGTGCAAATACAGTCAGTTGGCCATGCCATGAAGTTTTGGAAGGTCACTTCATTGCTGCTCTGCCTGGAGTGAGTGTGTGGGTGACTGAGGGCTCCTCCCAGAAGGGATATAGTAATTACAGAAGGTGGGGAGTAGAGCAAGTGAAATGTTTAAGGCCATAGAGACTTTTAAAATGTATTTCCTTTATTCCAAGTTGTCTCTGTTCCTTTTGCTGTTATAAGAACGTTTGGGGGTGTCAGTAATTGTGCCATCACAGGCTTTGTGGGTTAGCTCATTACTCTTGGCAGCACATGCTTTTGCAATACTGAAGCTGTAGGAAATTACCAGCTACTATTTGTTGTAGATAGCCAAAACTCCTTTTGCCATGCTGTTCTTCAGTTACATAACGCAGCAAACAAAAACATCCCTACTGGCTTCACAGGAGCTGGTTTGTATCTTACCCTGGTTGTGCTGACGTGGTGTACTCCTGGGGGGAAGAAAAAAGGGAAAAAGTTCATGTCCTTGGGAGAAGTTTTACAGAGGGACTTATTTCTCAAGACTCCTGCAAGCTGAAAGCTTAGAATATTAGCTTTTCTTTTTTTTAACCTTTAAGAGTCAATAGGACAGAAGTTTAATTAAATTGTTTAATTCAATTGCTTTTCAGGAGAAATAAGATTCACTATTGCTGCTGAGTTAAAAATTGCTGACTTCATGGGGAATCACTGAATCTTGCAGTTGTGATTTAAATAAAGCACAATTGAATTTAAAATGCAGTTAGACTTGATCAACATATTGGTTTTCCTTTCTTTTTTAACCAATAGCACTGTGTGTGGTAAAGGTTCCATTTTTTCACATAAGAGAAGATTGTGGCTCATCTTTCATGTAAAAGCTTAATCAAGAGGGTCACTTCAGCCCTTTCCCTCTCTCCCCAGTCTGGTGTCTCTCTCCCACAGCAGTCTGTGGGCTCAGGACGTGGGGCTGGTTTCCTTGCTTCCTTTCTCAGTGGCTCTGCAATTCCTGCATGGTGTGCTTTGGGTCCTAAACAGAAACTCATTTGCTACATGCACAGAATTCAAATAGGACACCCAGAGCTTTCTTCATTCTGCCATCATCTGAAGAGTGGAACAGTGGCTTTGATGGCAGAAAAGTCACCACCAGCTCCAGTGTCCATTGAAAGGACATAACTATTAGGGAATGTTTGGTTTCCTTCCACTTTTAAAAATAAGAGTTATGTGGGATTTCTGTCATTCATCCAAACCCTACATATTATCTCTATAACAAAGTTGACTCTTCTGCTGTAAGATGGCTCAGCAGAAAGCATTTCACTTGAATTAGTGTTCTTTTCTTTCAGGTGTAACAATGAAAACGAGTGGTGCCAGATCCATGAGAACATCATCCGCAAGTCCAGCACCAAATACACAGCCCCCAGCTCCAACTATGGTAAATATTTCCTTGTGCTTGTTTGTCACTGCAACAGCTGAATGTTGCCTTTAGGGAGCTGCTGATTACTTGTAGCAGGAATTCAGTGAGATGTGAGGTTTTACTTTGTAGCTAATGACAGATAAATAGAGAAAGTAAATCCTGTCTTATCTGTTTACTTCATGTAATGGTGTCTGTAGTTGCTAATTCAGAGATATCACTGCCATCCTGTTCCAAATGAAGCAGCTGATAGGATACAGTTCAGCTTCATTACAGCCAGTGCTGCATTCATTACCAAGGCAATTCATAGTGATGTCCAAATAATGAATTTGTCTTAATTCTGCTTGTTTGCATATTGAGATACTGTAGTGGAATATGCACTTCACACTCCCATAGAAGATACCAAGCACAGCAATAAGCAAATAAAACATATTTCAGGTTTGGAATTTTACTATGTGTAAAGCTGATCTCCTTCCCTGCTGCTCTTCTTGTTACAGTTAAAGTTATCCAGTAGTTATCATTAAAAAATGTTCCTGAAACTTTTATAACTCTGAAAACTTGGACAACATGTTTGCATTTATTTCCAGTGCCAATTGTCTGCCTAAAAATGTTGTGGGTTGGTTTTTTTTCCAACATGAGCATATTCAGGAAAATAGATTTATTTTTTTTACCTTTGCCTTGGGCTTTTTAAAACAGTGATTTCAAACCTTTCATTAGGATGTAGTGCACCTCTGGAATAGGAGGCTGTGGCTTGGCAGAGGAATTGTGCTGTGGGAGAGGCAGGGTTGCAGGCTGAGTTGATTTAGGAGTAACAAACACGATTTGGACCCCTCAGAATCTGCTCTTGCAGTGGGAAAATGCTCAAATCCCAGGTGTGATGTTTCCCTGGAGAAAAGCTCACTGGCTCTTCTTCTCACCACCTTCCCAGATCTTGTGTAACGTTTGTCCTTTGGATCTGCTGGAAGGAATAGAAACAATCAGAAGGGATATGCTGGGTAGAGAGGAGAACTGGAGAGTACAGAACCTTTGGGGCAAGCAGGGAGTTAGGCAGAAGTTTTTTGGGGTGGAATATGTGGGAAGGTATCACACAAGTATTAATATGTGTAATACCATGATGGAAAAATTACATATTCTATTACCTATAGTGACTGACTCTAACAGATGATTGATTAATTCTGGTGCTTTTTATTAAGTACTGAGAAGTCTGAATTTCCAAATTGGCTCCAATCCTTTTATGCTGGAATTTTCTGAATTTATTTTCGTGAGGTTTTTTTTAATAGCAAAATAGGATATAAATTGAGCAAGTTTTTCTGTAAGTGGCAAAAATAGTCAAGACTGATTTCTAATGAATGTGTGTCTCTTGTGTGCTGGGACAGTTCTGTAACACACAGACACCCCCTCATCCATGATATTCAAAGGGTTTGGATTTTTTCCATGGATTCAAAGCCTGTGTTTTCCCTGCAGTGCTCTCCTGCCTACTCAGCTGGGCAGTTGCAAGTCCATGCTTTGGCAGCTTTTGAGTACATACATGCTGACTGTCCAGCTGGCTGGTTGGCCTCCCTTTTCCTTCATTTTAAGGCTTTGTGCTCTTTTTTTTTCATCTCAACTCCCAGTATTCATTAAATTTATGCAATCTTCATGTAATCTAGATATCTGCTTATTTGCCAAATTTGTCTGAAGCCAAACAACAGGCTTGAAAATTATTTCAAGGGGAGAAGGCAGGAAGTGGGTGGGAGGTACACGACAATCCCAGTTTTGTTCCCCTGGTAACTTGTCTGACAGAATGGTGACTAAATATTGGTCACAAAGCCCGTCTATTGAGCTTAGGGAAGAGCAGAACTTTAGATGGCTCATGCAAGAATGTGCTTCCAAGGCAGGGTTTGGGTTGGTGTGTGTTGTTCTGGGCAGTGAACAGAGAGGATAGAAAGAACACTGAAGGAGATAAAGAATGTGGCAAATTCCTCAGTGAAGTTAATTCTCGCGTATGTGCTCAGCAGGTGAGGCTGAGCTTCACTGACTGAGCTCCATCCTGGTGTTTTTTGGTATGGTAATCCTTGACTTTGTAGTTTTACCAATACACTCTCCTCATGGTAGGGGTGTAGCATGCTGTAAATTAAAAGCCACTAGAGAAAACAGCTGGATTGAGATGAAGTGTGTGATTATTCCTAGTCCAGCTAGGACTAGTCACCTGATGCACTGAACAACAGAGCTGGTTCCTGGAGTCAGTTTGGCCAGTTGGTACTCCTGAAACATATTGAGGTACTGATGGGAATTTCATTAAAATCAACATCCCTCTATGAAGCAGTTAAAAAACCAAGTGGAACAGATAAACTTTGAGATTGAAGTTCTTTCATGGTATAAAGCAGGGTTAAAGGCACTTTGGTGATGTTCTAGAGCTTTGTGTGGTTGGTGGTCACTCAGACAGAGGTGGCATTGCTCATACATGTGCTAACCTGCTGCATGTGAGGAACAGAAATAATGTATTTGCTGTGGCTTGGGACATGTCTGCAAAATTAAGTATTCTGATTTTTAAGAGTTGTATTTTAATGCAATGCTGTGCTCTTAACTGATCCCTTATAACCGTTTTGTTTCTTCCATTTCAGTTTTCAATTACTCCAAGGGAGAAGAGAACTCTGTGTTTATATATTGTATTAAATTAACTGTGGAGCAAAACATTACTTTATCTGCATGCTTTGTATACACAGCCATCTAATCATTAGGTCAGAAACAATGAACCTCTTTGGTTTTTTTCCCAGGGCTTATAATATCTCTTCAACTTCTTCGTGGAGACATGGAGCAGATCCGAAGGGAGAACCCCATGATCTTTAACAGAGGTGTTTCTGTCACCAGGAAGCTGGGATTTCCTGATGTTATAATGCCAGGTAAACAGAGCAGCTCCAAGCTGAAAATATTGGCCTTTTTTTCTCAGACTCTCCCACACAAGTGTGTTGAGATGGGCACTTTACTTGGGGGAGATTTGTAATAGAGTTGCCTTATTTATCAGTAAATGCCAAAGTTGGGGAGGCAAATGCTAAAACATTGTCAGCAACAGACATCATAGTGATAGAAGGTGCTACATTCACATGGATAGAAGGGGATCTGGGAAGATTGCTCTTATATTCCCCACAACCCCTGTTAGGTATCCCTTTTGTATGAGATGTTTCTTTTAAATGCATGAAGTTTCTTTTTTTCCAGCAATCCAAAGCCTGGAAAAAAAGAGTTTCTACTTTGCAACCCTGATGTTTTTGAGTTTGTGTGATCCTTTTGCGATGGCTGACAGCAGAGAAGGTGCAGATCTGGTCAGATTCTCCTGCTGGCCCTACAGAGCACCTGGTTCATGCAATGGGTGTCTTGGCTGAAGCATTGCTGTGCTTCCTCTGCTCCTCATCTCTGGAGCAGCAGCTGGAGATGCTTCTTGTTTTGGCAGCAGCTGAGGCAGCCCCAGCATAGCCAAGAGTTCATTTAGGGAAGAGCCCAAAGTGTGGCCAGTCATGCAGGCACATAAAACCTGGTGTTTCACTGGCTTGACTTTTGCAGTGTGGTAAGAAATGGATTTGTTAAATATATTGCATGGTGCAGCATTTGAACTATTACCTCATTGCTACAATAAGCAGGACCCAGGATGACTTCACAGAGATGGGAAATTTGATGAAAGCATAATGGGAAAAGTATCAGATTTAATTACTCATAAGGGTGCAATGACACATCAGTATCAGAAGTAGTTGTTGTAGCCTCATTATGGAGGCTCCTCAGCAACCACAATAAAATAGGGAGTAGGTGGGAAGAATTTCTAGAAATTAAAGCCACAGGATGTAGAACATGTGTTTTGTTTACTAATGAACTTGAAAATGGTAGTAATAGAGCAGCAGAGGATGTGGGCTATAAAGCCAATTATAAATTTTGGTTCTTAGTGACCTTACAGCAGTTCCAGTCCTAAGCCAAAGCAATGGAATGGTGAGGAGATGAATCCTTGCAGGTTCTGTGCAGACACAGCAGCTGCACAGTGACCTGCTGTCATTGAGATCTCAGCTGGATGTGGCACAGGTACACACCTGTGTAAGGGCATTGATCCTCCTGCAAGAACTGCTGGAGCCTCCATTTCTGTGGGTAGAGCTGTCCCTCAGGTGCTTCAGACTGAAGCTGGAGGAACAGCTTTGTGTCCTCAATGCTCCCCTGAGCAGTGTTTTTTTGTTTTCTGGGCCCTGGCCCCTTTCTGCAAAGTGCACAGTGTGTCCCCTGTATTCTGCTGCTTTGGGCAAGGCTTTGGGCCAGGGCTTGAGCAAACAGGTCAGCAGTTTTCATACAAAAATTCCTCACCCTAAGCTTTTAAAAATTCTCTAGTCATTGCAGCTAATTCAAATTTCAAATTTTCTTTGTGAGAACCACAGTTCTTGTTGGAGAAAATCCTGGGGTTTTGAGATGATAATGTGTTTGGAATTGGACTCATCTCTCTGCTCGAAGTGCTGATTGATAGAGACAAATGTGTGCAGGGACCACCATTCTGCTGTTAAATGCTTCTGCCTCTCTGGAGGAGCTGGACACACAGAACTTGTCCTTGCTTCCAGAGGAGCTACAAGAGGGTTTTGTATACAGAGCTGAGATGCAAAGCTTTAGGCATTTGTATTTGGAAGAGAAAAATGCTTCCATTTGTGAGGAAAGGCACTTTGTCCATGTCTGTAAACACCAGGTAAGGAGACAAAAGCAATTGAGGAAGTGTGAATGAACTTCCTTTGTAATTATAAATGAGGACATTGCCAGAGTAGAGATGAGCTGTGAAGAGAGAGGGGGTCATCAACGGGGCTCTAAACAAAGGCTTTTTCACTGTCTTGGGTACTTTCCAGAATAATGAAATAGCTGGAAAATTAGGAGATTGAGATGTAGTGGAACTGATGCAGCAGTGTTCACTCTAATTACTAATCAGGGGTTTTTTTTGAAATCAAAGTATGTTTGACATATTCAAGTGACAGCAGATATTTGCCTGTTGTTTGCTTTTAAAACAACAGATCCATTTGGGGCTTGACTTTACCTGACATCCAGGATAGAACGTTTGGGTTCAGTTACCTTCCAGGTGGAGTAGCCAAGCTACATGAACAAGGATTGTCCATGAATTTACTTTGTGCTTATGTTGTTACAGCCAGGATCAAACATTCTTTCTTAGCTTTATGAGTATTGTGTAAAGATGAAAAATAATTCAGTGGGGACACACATGACCATAAAAACAGAAATGGAAAACCCCCAGCCACACAAAAACTGAAGGCTGTCATACACATGAACACTCCTCAGCCATGTCTGCTGCTTTAATAGTCTTTGTCAAACTCCCTTTTCCTTGCTTTGCTTCAGAACTGTTTCTTTGTCATTAAACATAAGATTTCCTCTTCCAGAAAACAGCAAAGAAAGTTCATGACTTGGATTTTGCACATGGATGTAGATTTTTCAAGGCAGTGTGGTTTAAAAATGTTTTTTATAAATAAATTAATAAAGCCTATGTCACCTAGTACAGTTAAAATACTCGGTGATCATTTTGTTGAACCAAGAAATGTATTTTTAAGAAAGTAAATAGCTCTAGCATTTCAACAAAAAGGACTTTTTTTGATCACAGGTTTGAACATTTTAATTTTCTTTTTTAACAGGAGATCCTTTTACATGTACACATCTTAACTATTAAAATTCTGTAGCTGTGTCTCATTACACAGTTTTCCTATCCTGTTTTGTTTTCCCAACTGTAGCATTAGCTGCCTGTATCAAGCCCTCTTTTTCTGTCCCTCAGATATGAGCAACATCAATGGTAGATGGTCATCATTAAGAAACAAAATGAAACTGGTCTTTATGGGCTTATATCTTGCATTGTTAAGCAGAACAAGCTTAATATCCTACAAAACAACCCTTCCTGTCTTCTTTTGTAAAGATAAAATGTTCTTTGTTTCCTACTGTGTTGTGATCTGAGAAGAGCATCATAAAGACTTCAATTATCTTTTTTGGCAAAATCAGAAGGGATTCAATCAAACCAGCCTTATGAAGAAGTTATGGTGGGGTTTTGCTGATTTGTGGTTTGTTTTTTTCTTTAATTCCTTTTCTAAATTGCTCCTGGGTTTAAGTCCATGTGTCTGCTCCTGTCAAATGCACCTTTCCCCAGAGCTGAGAGCAATGAGTGGGGCAAGTGCTGCTCCTCTGGGACTGCAGCTGGCTTGTGTGCAGGACTTGCTGAGCACAAATCTGTTGCACAGGCTTGGTGTGTGTCAGTGCCCCAAGGACATCCCTCCCCTTCCCCATGTGCTGATGAGTGTTCTGGTTTTTCCTTTGATCCTCTGATGAAAAGTGCATGCTTCATCTTCGACTCGTGAGTGATGTTTCTTTCTCTTTTTTCTCTCTCCTTGTCTTAATTTCCTGGCTTCTCTCCCGTTCCTTTCCCTTTATTCTCTCCCTTTTGTTTCTGATGCAGAGATGAAGATTGTTGGGTGTAAGTTTCTGCTTTTCTGTGTCTGCTTATTGCTTGCTTTTTTTCCATTTTCATGTCTTCCATGGAATGTTGGGATTGGTAAAGACAGAGAATCATAACATCACAGGGAAACTTTGGTACCAGGAAGGTGGAGACTTTGTCTCTCTTCATACCCCAGGGTTTCAGGCAAATTTAGTGGCTGTGACAGGTGAGTCAGTAGCAAAGGTGAGAAACATCTCAGCATCTGTTCAGTGAGTGAGCACAAAGTCATGGCAAAAACACATTGAGAAAAGAACATGGTAAAATCCATCAGCCATTCTCAGAATGTTCATGGCAAGAGTGTTAACCAAAAGACATAAGTAATAATTATCACCATAAAGTGTCTACAGGGAGAATAAAAAGCATTGTTGTCATAAATAAACTTGTGGAAATGGAAAGTTGGAGGAGACAAAAAGCATTAAAAAACAACTTCCCACTACTGAAAGGCAGCTATTCCAGGGAAATCACTGAATTTGAAAAGGGCATTGTATAAATTCTTTTCTATACATAGAAGTCAAACAATGGATAGCAAATAACCTAATAAGTATTGTTTGTCCCTTTTCTTTGGAAGAATTTTGCTCTGCTCATTGAAAGCTGGAGAAGCACACGGAGTTAAACTTGCATAATGTTCTCTTTAGAGAAAAAGAAAGCTAATTTAATTTGCCATACAGGCAGAAGATAAAAGCTTTGTTTCCCTTGCTGTGTGAGATTGCTCACAATTATGTTAATAGTTGCTCACTATAGCTATTTCAAGTATATAGGCCTTAAAAAAAAGTTGCTGCCTGGCTGGTGAAGGGGCAGAGAAATGAGCTGCTGAAATGGATGGGATGTGATCCCCAGAGTGTGGGACTGTGCCAGGAATGCAGTGGGAATACAGCAGGGCTGTCCGAGGGGCTGCCACTGTTCAAGGCATGGAAAAGCACACAGTAGGAGGGTGGGGTTGGGAACAAGGACCCGCAACCCAGAGCTGCTGGAGACCCTTCCCACTGACCCTTGGCCAGTTTGGCCTTGTCCCTGTGCTTTGTGAGAGTGATGTGATGAGCACAAAGCTGTTCCTGTCAGCCTGAGCTGTGCTGAAAGCCCTGCACTTCTCAGGTAGCCCAGCAGTGTGGCTGCACTGGGAGGAAGCTGCAGCTCCAGGTGAGGGGGAGTTTGCTGCCCTAGATCAGGGTCCCATTAGTGGCCCCCTCCAAAGCAGCAGCTTCCAGAGTGTTACAAAGGAGTGTTTAAGATTGCTTAAAAAATATCTCAGATTGCAGTGTGGCCTGGAAAAAAAAGGGAGTGGGGGGAGGATGCAAGAGCACAGAGAGCTCCTGCAGGGCAGGGCCGTGCAGCAGGGAGTGCCCGGGGTGACAGGACAGTCTCACCAAGGGAGCAGAGCAGTTCCCCCTGCAATGAGCCTGAACAAATAGAGCCAGAACATGTGGTAACACTGCACATGAACAGCAATCCTCTACACTTTGTGTTTCAAAGATTTTCGTTGCTGGACCAAGCCCCTCAGTTTGCAGTGCTGTCACTTGGCTCAGGTCACTGGGCTGATGGGGTGATGCCGATTGACTCTGCTCATGGGGATGGCCACTTATAGATGGGACATAAATGCAGGTTTGTCTTCAGAAGCCATTGTGGAAGGTACTGTGATTTTCCTGCTTGCCCATTCACTCTTCTGTGAAATGCCACTATTTTTGAAGAGATGCCAAACCCGGGGGTGTTAGAGAGTCCAGCAAACAGTGCATCACAGTGTGGGGCCCTGAGTGAATAGGACCAGCTCAGCAATTTAATAAATATAGACCTAAATACTAATATTTAGATATTTTATTTTCCCATGGCTGCCTAAGTTGTAAAAGACTAAGCTTTCAGTTTAAAAAATCCAGTATTCTCTGGATAAATAGTTACTTTACTAAGTCAGTTGAAACTCAGCCTACACTTGCAGACTGCTGGGAGCTGCCACTTTTCTCCAGCTTACAGGGATATCTTACATGTCCTTTACAGGTCCACGAAGTTACAAAACATTGACAGCTTATAAAAAAGTTTTAGAATTGAGATTTTAGAAATTTGTGTCTCTTTCTTCTATAGGAACTTAGGTGAATTATGTGCCCTTTTTTTCACACAGTATTCTCCTGCATAAAACAGGGACCATTCCTCTCCTCAGTGTCCAAAATCTTTTAGGATCCCTGAATAAAAAGTGTTAGATTGAATGCAGACAGTTTCTGTCAATTGTTACTACTTTGAAGTTTAAGGAACTGGTCAGTCTTCCAGTGGAAAACCTACACACCTTGTCAGGATAAATTCACATTTGTTCTGCTGGAGACTAAATAATGAGTGGCTGTTGAACTACTTCATGTTATTAACTCTTGAGAATGATAAATAACTATTTGAAAGTCTTCCAGTGCATTCCTTTATACTGCAAATGCAAAATCAATATTTGGCTCATGTAGCCTTTTCCTTCATTTCCATTAAAATAATTTCAGGTGATATGAGAAAGGATTTCATTTCAATACAAGCAAACCCCTCCAAGTTATAATTTATTATTTATAGTTTGAACAACTGTACATTGGACATTAGGTTTTGTAAACAGGTTAAAACAAACAAAATAAAACCCCAGTAAAGGCAAAGGGAGTTGATAAATTAAGAGCCCCATAACACATCAGAAAATGATTTTTTAATATTATTGTGAAGAATACTGTCCTTCCAAGCATTTCCTAAGGAATGAATGTCAGTAACCATGTCCATAAAAAGTGCATGGATTATGCTAAAAAGCAGTTGACTTTTGTTTTTAACTGGAAAACAATTGGAGAGAGATGGGCTTTGAAACAAATACCGTTGTGAAAACTCTCATTAGGTTTTTGGTTCATCTCTGACAGCCATCCAGCACAGAGACCTCAGCTTAAACTGCCATCAGCAGGCATTCCTCTAGAAAAACCCATGGCCCACTGGCCTTTTAGCACTTTTTATTCCTGTTCTGAGGATGGGAGGCCACAGCTCACAGTGTTTCATGCTCTGTGCTGCTGTTTGGGCAGGTGTGAGGCCTCTGTGGTCCAAGCTGAGCTGCTACCCTGGTTTTCCCTCAAAACACAGGATGGGCTGTTTGTACAGTCCTTTGGCACGACTGCATGAACTTAAACAAGTTCATTATTTACCTTTTTTTTCTTTTTACAATGGAATTACTCTGGGAAAAGCCCTGTGTGCCAAGAGTTTTGACTCAACACTGTCAGTGTCATTGTGGGTTAGAGCTGCCAAGGACCACCCTGGCCCTGCTGAGCCCCCTGCCAGCTGCCCCTCGTGCTGCTGAAGGTTCTCCCTGGCCCTGCACACTCAGAGGAGAGATTTGAATAAACTGCTCTGTGTTCAAGCATCTGCACTGGGTTCTGTGCAGCCCAGCAGAGCTCAAAGCCCTGAAAACCACAAGCAGATGGAGAAGAAGAAAAGGCTGGCGAGGCCTCAGCAAGAGCTGTGGGTTAACTTACATGTTGGGAAAAGGAGACTGCTCCTGGTAGGAAAGTTCTTGTACCAAATTAAACAGAAGTGTGTGAGTTTGTAATTTTAACTCCACATTTTCAAGAAACTCAAGGCCTCTGTTACCTAATGGTTCAATGCTTTTTGTCTTTGTTAGATGCATTAATTTCCTATTTTTACTATGTGTAGTGAGCTTTGCTAATTTTTAAGATCCAACAGACTATTTTTGCAAGAGAAGATGCACCATTATACTTCACTGTAATACTTTTTCCCATCTTTTTCCTTAATTTTTATGCAAATCCACTGGATTTTAGATCACTCTACCCCCCACCCCAAAGGCATTTTTTTTTAATTAGTGCAGTAATATCCCTCCTGTTAAGCTTAATAGAAGATAAGGTGCTATATATAACCAAATGCTGCCTTTAATTTGGGCTGGAAAATGATTTGCTATCTGACATTGTATTTTGTGTAGCCAGACTGCCTTCCAGAAAAGAGGTCATAAGTAAAGAGCTCCAAAATGCTAATTATAGTGAGTACAATTAATTTCTATCAAGATTTATAACATACAAATTGAAACCTTTCTCCTGATCATGCAAACTTCTAAGAAAAAGGACCGGGATCTGTTCAGGAGGATTTTCAATACAAAAGCCCAACTTAAACTTTATTTTGTGATGAATTTTGTATTTCCTTGATATCCCTATGGTCAGGATAGAGGTAGCTCAGCTTGGCTTTGAACCCCAAGATGATTTCCTGTTGCTGTGGGCCGTGGATGGTTGCACTTGCTGGCTGTTGAGGTGGAATATCCAAGGTTTTTCACCAGGCTTTTGCTGTCATCTTGTCCTGTTAATGAACCCTGGCAGCTCAGCCTGGGGCTGGGAGGTGTTCCCAGCAGTGAGCCTGCAGCACAGGGAGGCTCATGGAAAAAGGAGGATATTTTGCATACAGATTCCCATTCACAGAGAGTTCCTAGTGGGAAGCTCTGACTGGCAGCCACAGAGCTGGATTTTCCATGCTTAAAGAGCTGTACTGATCTCCAGAATGAAAATTGAAAGTAAAGGCAGGACTGAAAGCTTCTATTGTTTGTCCCTCCAGTAGATTAAGGAACAAATTCTGAGGGGTTATAGACTTCAGGAAGAATTGGAAGCACTGCTTTGAGGGACACAAAAGGATGTCCCTCACTGCCTGAAAGCAGATGCTGCCTTATTTCATTGTGCTTCTGATTAATACACAGATTTAACTACATCAGCTTCTCCAAGTGGAAGTCAGACATTGTTGGAGTCTCTGCTCAGCTGGATAACCATTACATTGTTTTGTTGTTTAGTCTCTTGACTTAACAAAATACTTGCCTTGAAAGGGTTTAAATTTTTATTTTAATTTTTCTTGTATTTTTATATATTGCCCTTTAGCCTATTTGCCTTTCTGGCAAGTAGATAAGAAGTGGTGTGTGTGAACTATCATGAAATGGTGACAGTAAGTCTTACAGAAAAATAGGTGTTACCTGCTGTCCTTCTGGTGCAGGCCTTAAAATTGGCTACGTTAGGTTTGAAAGCATTCTGCCAAATCAGATTCTAAAAAAAAAACAACCCAGTGAGCTAGTCTGTGAAATTCAGGATAACAAGATGCTGAGACACAAACATTTCTATTTCTGAATACAGTAATTTGCTCTGAAAGCTCCTGAAAATGACGTAGTGAGAAGTTGGCAAGTGTCCATTCTGCCTGCTTTCATATAGCCATGCATATGGATACCAGAGGCCAGCCAGAAATCTAACAAAAATTACATTTATGATTCCTTCTTAATCCATCTGAACTGAATTATGACCAGGTTTCCAAAAGGGCTGCTTTTATTTTTTTGTATGATAAAAGGAGATTATGAAAATATAGAAAATCCTTGAAGAGCTAACTGAACATAATGTTCTGCTAATTGTCACAAAAATACTTCTTTTTCTTAAGATATATTGGAAATAGGAAGTCAGATGCTAATGATGTTTTGTCAGGCTCAGCCTGATGCTTCAGCTCAGCTAACCAGGCAAAATAGAGGAGTAAGAGGTTTTCTTCCCTTCCCCACTTACCCAGTTAAAGGCAGTATTGATTCTGAGATCACATTATTAAAGGCATTACTAACAACGGTCTGATTTGACGCACTGATACTGAAACGTTCATCCTTATTAACAATTAACTTGCTGCTTGGAATGATTTGGGCATCAGCCACGGTCTCAGAGAACACAGAAGGATTTGCAGAGTGGAGCTGAGGGTGTGGCTGCCTCTGTCCCTGCAGGTGACATCCGCAATGACCTGTACCTGACCCTGGAGAAGGGGGACTTCGAGAGGGGCGGCAAGAGCGTGCAGAAGAACATCGAGGTCACCATGTACGTGCTCTATGCAGATGGAGAGATCCTCAAGGTGAGTGCTCCTTTCCCTGCGAGCCTTGGCTGCTGCCTGCTCTTGTTCCAGAGCCTGCTGCAAGGGAAGAGCTAAAATAAAACTTGCTTTCTTCATTTATTTATTCATTTTTTATTATGAAGTTTGTAAGCTCTATGTTATGGTGAAGGAAGTGGTCAGTCGTAAATCTGAAAGGGTTTGGAGCACTTCCCTTATCTGGGAATAGAAGGCACGGAGAAAATACTTGTAAACTGAAAAGCCTGTGTAATTTCCAAATGTGATGTCAGTGGCTAAAGTAAAAAGGAAATTTAGAGTTACTGTAATCAGAAGTGAGGAGTACATGGCATATCTAAAATTAAATAATGTGTCATACAACAGGATGAAATGTGATTCCAAGGGAGACCTTTAAATCTGAGTTATTGGAGTTAAAGTAGTGAATGTAGTTTTGGAAAATAACTTTGAATAAAATTTCACTCTGGATTTGCTCCATTCCAGCTGGGGATGGGAATTGTTTATGGTTTATGTTTTTCTTCCTCTGTTCTTTTAGTTTTATTGAAGAGAAGAAGGTGGGGTGGGAGGGTCTGAGTATAGAGAAGTAAACAGGAAGTATTTGACCATGAGTCAGAAATAACTTGCCCCTACCTTTTCTTTTCCTCCCCTGCAATAAGGTGGGCTTTGTAGCCATTACCATGAAGAGTCCAAACACCTGAAAGTGTTCGTGTACCAAACACAGTGCCACAATCTTCTTTTCTTAATTGAAAGGACAACTTTTATTGCTACAGCTGCTTGTGGTTTCATTAACAGTAAAGTGTATTTCTTGTAAGGAGCTGGTTTGTGCTCAGAGCTGCTGCAGGAAGATCAGAGTCCTTTTCTATTTAACTGCACTAAGCTTTTCAAACTGAGTGGCAAATTTTTAGTCATCACGTGATTTCACAGAGTCTGCCAAGTACCAAGAGAGGTCTTTACCCATCAAACTGCAATATCAGCATCTTCAAATGCTAATGTACATGATGATGGCAAATTATACTGTAACAGTGGCTAACGATTGCATAGAAAAGCCAGATAATTTCTAGATGTTATCAGTCTTAACTTCTGTGATTTTGGTTGGAATGGTCATGCACAGAGCTGAAGCTGCTTTGTTCTTACCTTTGCCTGTTATTACTATTGCAAAGTAGATCAGGGCTGTACAAGGGACAATGGGACAGGCATGGTACAAACATTGTAAAGGGTAATCAGTCCAAGTAGAAAAAACTCAGGTGAACAGGTTGTCCTGAGAAGTTGTGGCTGCCCCATCCCTGGCAGTGCTCAAGGCCAGGTTGGATGGAGCCTGAGCAACCTGTTCTGGTGGAAGGTGTCCCTGCCCATGGCAGGGGCTTGGAATGAGATGGGCTTTAAAGTCCTTTCCAGCCCAAACCATTCTGTGATTCTATGATTTGTCATAAAGGAGAGACTTTACATATAAAGGATCTTTGTGGGTTTTTTAAATTTAAGCCACATATATAAAAGAAATTGTTTATCCCAGTTTTTATGGTATTCCTCCTCTGTATAGTTGTAATCAAAGCAGCAAAGGTACCTGGTTTATTTCAGGGAGATCTGTGGTTCCTGATATCTAGTGATGCCTGAGAATATGGGCAGGACACTGAGAGTTCAGTCACTGACCCCAGAGCTCTGCTGTTCCTGCTTGGAACCCTGATTGCTGTTCCTGGTTGGAATATCCTCCACTGTTTCTGAGCCATGGCCTTTCCAGAGCAGAAGCTGCCAATGGACACAGTGTGTGCAGAGTTACAGTGCAGGGGCAAATGGCCACAGTTTGCATCTGATACTGGAGTAAAATCCCTAAACTTTTCCCAGCCAGCAGCACAATCCAAATCTGAATGGTGCCTTTGTGCAGCCTTGAGCAGAACCATACAGAGTTAATGAGAATGTTCTCAGATCCTCACTGCTGCCCAGGGTATCTTGATCCAGGAATAGGCCTATTGAAAGAAGTGAAAATACTTCTAGAATGTAGTCTGTTCAAAATGAAAATGAGTAATTCCTTTTCAAAATGGTCTTACTCTATTGTTAGTATCATTTAATATAGTCTGAAAAATAAAAAAACACCAACCTTGACACATTTTTCACTTATTTCTTCTTTCTGTTCCAGTAGCAGGAATAGCCCATGAATTGCAAGGCACACCTTTAATAATGGAAATTACCTGATAGTTTTTCTGGTTTAGCTTCCCTTCCCTGCCTCTGCCCTCTAAATCTGCATATTTGGGTCCCATGGTCACCAGTGTGTGGAGATTTGTTTCATTTGTATTTTGCAGATCACAATTCAGAATTACAGATTTAACAGTCTGCCCTCCTCAGACTGTATAGATTGTAATACAACTGCATGGAAACTAAGTTAACAACAAGAGAGAGAGATTATTCATTTATTTAAAGGTTATAACATGAAGCAGGATTCAAAGAATGGGCATTTATCAGCCAAGCAGGTAGTTTCTTGAGGGCTCACATTAAAAGCTCACATTAAAATTTGAATTTTTAGTCTACCTTGTAGAAGAAATAGAAATACTGTATTGCTTTCTCCTAAGAATCAGTGCAGAATGAGGTTTTGGAATGGCTGTTTTGAAGCCCAACAAGTTACCCTTGCTACAAAATAGAACTGGGATCTTACAGGTTTGCAGAACTGGCACTGCTCTCTAGTTACCTGTTGATATCTGCAGCATTTAATTCTTGTTGCTGTATTAAAAAAGTGGGGTTGTGGCTCATCCCATGTGGTTGCTGAGGATTGTTTGAGAGGCCTGAGCTGTGAGAGTTTAGCCTTCAGTCACTCAGTTTGGATCAGAGCCTTTGCAATGGATCTCTGGCCAGGTAGGCTGTTCTTGCATTGAATCCCAAAATTCCAGAGAGCTTTTCTTTCCTTTTGGGCTCCCTCACAAATTCTTAACTTTCTCAAAGCCAGAAGAATATTGCCAGAGGTTGAACTGGGTCTGGTTAATGGGATGTTTGTGACTGGGTAGTCAGATGATTATAGATAAAAAAAATCAACATTGGTGGTATTTTCTTGGGACAGAATTGAGATGCCTTGGGGAAATGAGCAGTAGTTCTTCTTGTCATCATACTATTCCATGGGGGTGTTTTTACATCAGAATTTACATTGCATGTGTCATTCTGGGTCTGCTTAGCTTCTGTTTCTTCCTGGATTCATTATCCTTGGAGTTGCTATAGGTGGAGAATCTCCAAGCTGTCTTTTTTCTGCATGGTTTTATGAGATGTCATATCTTTTGGATCTCTTTGTAAGTGCTGGGTCTAGAGCCTGGGTTAGTGCTTATATATGTAAAAAAAGTGCTTTCTGTGCTTGTCTTTGTTACAAAAGAGCCTTTACTGTCCTTATTTCAGAACTTCAATATTTAATCTGTTTTCTTGCACTTGTATTCTAAGGACTTTTTATTTGCTAAACAATAGCAAGTCATGTTTTTCTTCATCTGTATTCTGTGAATACATAGATAGGGCAAGATCTCTGAGTTTGTTATATCTGAAGGCAGAAATTTAGACTCAGTTATGCTTTTAGGTGATGACTGTTACACAGAAATGCTTTGCTTACCACTAAGGAAGTAACTTGATCAGAATTTTCTGGGACACTTGGTGAGGCTGGATGGTTGTAGTTTTAAAAGATGAATGTTAATAAAGAGCTGGAAAAGGTCAGTTATCACTTCTGAACTGAGATACTGAAGTAGAAATCTGGTTAAAGGATCTTTCCAGGAAAGTCTAATATTTCAAGTGGTGGTACTATTATGTTCTTATTTTTGGACTCAACTTTATATATTTGGACTTGGGTGTTTATTGTATGTAGTCTGTGTTTGACAGCAAACTTAGCTTAAATAATAACTTATGGTACCGGAATTCATCCGGTATCAGAGGTCTCCTGGCTCACCCTTTGACCTCCACCACAGTTTGAAGAGCTCTTTAAAAATTTCACATTTCATTGTGTCTGAGTTTCTGCTTCTGACTCCTCTTTTTTATGCCTACAGACAGATACGAATTATAAAAAGGTTATCACTGGGTAATGAAATGACTCATCGGCGCTGATGTGATGTCTTTAACGTTCCATTGTTTTCTTTTGTGCCAGGACTGCATCAGCCTGGGCTCAGGAGAGCCCAGCAGGAGCGCCTACCACTCCTTCGTGCTGTACCACAACAACAGCCCTCGCTGGGGGGAGATCATCAAGCTGCCCATCCCCATCGACCGCTTCCGCGGCTCCCACCTGCGCTTCGAGTTCCGCCACTGCTCCAGTGAGTGCGGGGCCACCACGGCCGGCTCTGGGGGTGAGGCTGGCACTGCCTGCAGGGCAGGAGGGGGCTGCCAACCCCAGCTGCAGTGAGCCAGCTCTGTGCTGAATTCATCAAACGGTGCACTGCAAACAGGAACCACCAGCGCAGGGCAAAGCACTTTGTAGATGTTCACCCCTGGTGGTTTTTTGTTGTGTTTTTCTGTAGAATGTTTTCTTTGCAGGATAAGTCATTTCTATTTTGCTGTGTTTGACGTGGCTGTGTTTGGTTTGAAGCTTGTCAGTCCTTTACATAGAATCAGAAAAAATAAATTAGAAGTAGAAATGTTGTGTGTTCTGTAAGATGCATGTTTTCTGTTAGGCACGTGGAGAAGTTGGTGAGTAACCTTGTATATATTGACAGGGTGTCTGACATATATTGACAAATACAATTCCTTTTTTGTATCTCTTGCTACAGCAAAAGACAAGGGAGAAAAGAAGCTCTTTGGTTTTGCATTCACCCCATTGATGAGAGATGATGGCACGACCTTGTCAGATGATATCCATGAGCTTTATGTTTATAAGGTACCAGTTCTTCTCTGCAGATTTTTCACCTGCTCATCTCTACTTCACTTTAAATGAGTAATGGTCATTACATTATCCTTTCTCCCCTCATTAGAAGTGTGTGAAGCACAGATTAATAGTAGTTTCAGAATTTTATACATTCAAAATCACATGGTTTGGATAGAGCCTTCTATTCTAGGTACAGCTCACCTTTTCCATCCAGATGATGATGATTTATCTGCTGTTAATCCCATCCATTTTGACTTCAAACACGCTGCTGTTCATGAGCATTCAGCACTTCTACCAGCCTCAGGCACTACTCTGTACCCTTGTAAGATGACATTGTGCTGGACTCAAATGCCTCGTGTTGCAGTGCCACAGCTTGGCAGCCCTGCAGCAAGAGATTGGGGCTTTGGGGTTTTTCCTCCCTGCTGATTCACCTGGGTTTATTTCTTCAGTGGTTTTGAGGCAGCAGCACTAAGTGTACAGTTGGAAGAGCTGCTAAGTTCTGACAGGTCAGCGGTTGGAGAGCACACTGCAGAGCTGGGTCTGTTCTGTGCATGTACAGCCCCCAGGGTGGTCAGGCACAGCTTTTCCTTAGAGGTGTTTGTGCACCCACAGAAGACACCACCACAAGCACTGTCAGGCAGCTGCTGGCAGGCTGTGGGTGTGTGGGATGCCATGGACAAGGTGCAGCTCCATCCCCTGTGCTGTCCCCACAGTGCGACGAGAACAGCACGTTCAACAACCACGCGCTGTACCTGGGGCTGCCCTGCTGCAAGGAGGATTACAACGGCTGCCCCAACATCCCCTCCAGCCTCATCTTCCAGCGCAGCACCAAGGAGACCTTCTCAGTCTCCACCCAGCTTTCCTCTACCAAACTGACCCAGAACGGTGAGTAGCTCATCCCTCACAACTGCCCAAGGCAGCAGGAATTATGGAGGAGAGCGGTAAGACAGGCACTTGTGCTTTGCTTATTTTATTAAAATACTCCTTTGTTCTAATTTCATTATATATACATATATATATATCTGTGTGTATATATTTGTGCTTTTTTGTTTGCTAACATTGAAATGAGCAGAACCTTTTTTGAGGAAAGAAGGATATTGACAAATGGCAGAGAAGTTAGAAACATTATATAAAGTTCATTACAAGGCTAATATATTAAAGCAAAGCTCATTTTCATTAAATGATGGAAGAACAAAAAAATTCAATGTCAGTACTTCTACACAACCCAGAGTTTGTTTCGTTTGACTTTTACAGAGTTGCTCAGTGAATAGATTTTTTTACAGCAACGTCCCTGAAGCACGGGCAGACAGGAGTGGATTGTCCACAGTGCAGTGTCCGGTCACACAGGGACAATACAGCCTTTACTCCTTTTAAAGCACTTTACCATTCCTGCTTTCATTTCTCTGTTAGCAGTGTTGACTTACTCCATATTTTCCTGCTTGTTTTCCATCATGTGTGTGTTATTTCCCAAGAAGTATGAACTGCAACAAGAGGTGAAGTGTAACCTGTGATGAATCTCTGGTGGGTCTGGGGCTGCCATTCTTCCCTCTGTGTGTGGTTCTAGCTCTTCCTCTCTCTTTCTGCAGTGGATCTGCTTGCCCTGCTCAAATGGAAAGCTTACCCAGATCGTGTGATGGATATTCTGGGAAGACTGAGACATGTCAGTGGCGAGGAGATTGTTAAGGTACTGCATGAAATAACAGCCTTGGGATGGGTCTGTGCTAGGCAGTGAATCTTACTGTACATTCTGATTGTCACTGTGAACCAGTCTGTATGAACTGGGATTTTATTATGATGTGAAACTGGACAGGAAGATAACACTTCAGAAATTAGTGCACAGTTAGTCCTTGGTATCAAACCAGAGCTAATCCTTAGTCAAATTCCCTCAGCTACATGTGCTGAGTCCTCAGCACCAGTAGTTCCAGTGTGCACACACAGCCACTGGAAGGGGCTCTCTGGTGCATCCAACCAGCAGTGCACCAGTTTTCTGTCTCCCAGCTCGTCATTCCACCAGGTTTTGTAACCACTGTTGCACTACATGACAATCGTTGTGTGATCTGAACTTCCTTAGGTCTGAGGAACTTCCAACTGTGTTTGAATATTGCTGATCTCAGAAAAAAAAAAATCAAACAAAAAACCCTGCATTCCAGATATCCCTCTGATAATCTTAGGTGTGCTGGGAACTCTCCCTAGAATTTATTTCTACAAATCTGGAAGTAAAAGATGATTTGTGACACAAACAACCAAGGAGAAGATAATGAAGATAAATCCTGTCCCTTAATTAAGAAGTTAATGATTAAAGCCATTTCACTGTAATTCATTTGAATGTTGCCAGATCTGGAATGTTACTCTTCATGATAACTTGGTAACAGTAACAGAGGAGCACAAATCCCATTTATATTTGAATTCTTGAAGAATGTCATGTTTTGTACACTTTGTTTGCAGGGCAGTACAAGTATCTGTTTTTTATAGAGAAAGGCAAAAAAGATATGGATTGAATTATTCCATGAGGAGAAGTAATTGATTCTCCCCATAAATCAACTGCCATTTGGCACTGGGATATGAAGAACAGAATGTAATAATTCAGAAAAAAAGACATTTTATCATTTCAGAGACTTCATAAATTGTTATAATTTATTTCTTGTTGTCCACGTTAGAAATTTAAGTAGAATAGATTAAAAAATAATGAGAGAACATGCAGTTGATGATCTCCAGCATTCTCTTTCAGTCTCATCCTTTTGGAGACTGAGCTTTCAGAAAAGAATCACTGAATTGTCAGTGCTCAACAAGCTGTGGAGTTACAGGTGAAAGAAACAGTTGGCAACATGGAACTTGCCCCAATTAATGCTTGTTAGAAAAGCTTTACTTTCTGTCATATAACAGAAATTTTCAATATTAAACATAATTTGGAGCAACAGTTAATGGTCCTGCCCAGCCTCATATTTGCTGCTGAACAGTACCTGAGACACTCCAGTGACTTGAGAATGAGTGAGTTGTGCTGCCACTGTTGTCAGGCAGCACTTCCTGTCAGCTTAAAGTGAGGGCAACACTGAGTCAAACTTAAAAATCAAGCATGTAGTACATATTTCTTATTTTTTGTTTTTCTGTCATTTTTGTTTAAAAATATGCCTTGTAAAGAGAAGGATTTTTCCTAGTAAAAGCAAATTAAAATCTGTCACATCATAGGCATGAACCTGAAGTGATTTGTCCTTGGCAGGTGTTTCACAAAGATATCAACATGTATGAACTAATTCAAGCAGGGCAGAAATAACCTTTTGAATACAATTTAATTTGAAATTCTTTGTTCATGTCGTTTTAGTTCCTACAAGATATTCTGGACACGTTGTTTGTGGTTTTGGATGACAACACAGAGAAATATGGTCTGTTGGTCTTTCAGTCTCTGGTAAGCTGCTGGATTGTTATTTATCTTATGCTCAGTGAGTTTAAGTTTCTTATGATGATGTTGCTATTCTTTTGCTTCCATAAAATATGAACTACTCAGCTGGATTCAGCCTGATGTTTTCTGTAGTGACCTTGGGTGAGGAGGGCAGGATAACCTCAGCAGACCCGGGGGCAGCAGAATTGGCTCTCGTGTGGGAGAAGCAAACAATCATGTCCAATAACAACTGTGCCTGTTTAAAGGAGCTCATGCATTTCATTGCTCCTTCCCTGGTTCCTGGTTTGGAGCCCCTTGGCAGCACTGTGCAGTTCCTGGGGATTGGTTGCCTGTCCGTGTGTCTCCCCTAGGTGTTCATCATTAACCTGCTCCGGGACAGCAAGTACTTCCACTTCCGGCCCGTGATGGACACCTACATCCAGAAGCACTTTGCAGGAGCTCTGGCCTACAAGTAGGTCTGCTTCCCCACCCCTGCAGAGGTGGCATCACCAGCCTTGGGAATGGTGTCACCATCAGGGTCACAGCCTCCCTGGCACCAGGCCTTCCCAGAAGTTTCCCAGCACAGCTGTAGGGAAAAGCTGCCCAGTGTCACCTGTGGCAGAGCGTGGCCACATTTGGGTGTTTATTTCTCCTGCCTTTCTGGACTGGCAAATCTTAATTTCTTTTTTTTTCAAACTGAAGAGACACTCAGCAACAACTCATTATCAGTCTGTACTAATGAGCTGCCCAAAGCATCTGCATTCCTTGTCTTAAGGATGTTGGGATGCAAAACTTGTGTGAAAGCTTAGAGAACTAATTGTATCTTCCTTTTCCAAGGTAGACAGGTATTCCCAAAGATGTTCTATTTGATTATAATATAATTTCAGTAGATCAGAAATTTATATTTCACTGTCACTTTGAAGATTCTGCCTTATTTTCTAGCACTCAAAAGAGTATTGCATCAGAGAATGAGACAGAATTTTTGAAAGCAGTAGCAGTTACCCTACAGGGTGGTTTTTTTACTTTCTTTTAGACCACTTATTTTGTATATTTGAGGATATTCTATCTTTTGCCACTATTAAAAACATCTAGTAATTGGTTTTGATTCTTTAAGCAATTCACATTTCTGTGTAATTAAAATAAATATAAAAAATACTCTGTCAATTGCAGGTAAAAACCCATAGGTAATATTCAATACTAGATGGCATAGTCACGTTCAGAGGGTAAAAAGGTGTTCTGCTTTGTGTTAATTAGCACCTCTTTCAGCCAAAACAAATGTGTTGTAGTGGTCTGATGTCTGAAATAAAACATGGTTTTAATACACCTTTGTAAGTCAGTCCAGATGGTATTGTGTACTTAGCAAAGTAGATGCAGGTATTTTCTTTGTGATCTCAGTTTCTAAAAGCTTCTTGCTGAGAGGAGAGCTGGGATTTCTCATTTTAGAAAAGTATATTTTGGTCTTAGAACCATGTCTTTATCAAAGCTATCTCTCTAATAACATCTTTTTTATGTTCTCTTAGCATTCCTCATGGTCCCAGTCAATTACAGAGGAGAAATTATTTTCTGGTTTTGAAACTTAAAGAAATGTAAATACAATGTAAACTCGGTATCAAGGACAGCTATAAGTGACCGCTGAAATGAGGGAAATGAGACTGTTTGAGAGATGTCTCCCTAAAAGCAAACAGTTTGATGTCTGTGAGGTTTGAAGCTGCTGCTGAAGGTTCCTTGTCACTGTTCCCTCAGGGAGCTGATCCGCTGTCTGAAGTGGTACATGGACCGCTCGGCCGAGCTCGTGCGCCAGGACCACATCCAGGAGGCCATGAGGGGAGGTGTCCAGCAGGGCTGGCTGCAGCTCAGCTGGGCTGCACGGGGGCTGGGGGAGCTGCAGTGCACTCAGGGCACTGTGCAGTGCCACATCCAGGAGGCCATGAGGGGAGGTGTCCAGCAGGGCTGGCTGCAGCTCAGCTGGGCTGCACGGGGGCTGGGGGAGCTGCAGTGCACTCAAGGGCACTGTGGTGCTGACTTCTGGGCATTGTTTACCCAGAATGTTTTTGTGTGTGTATATATATAGCCACAGTTTTAATTTGAGGGCAAGATTCACTCTTGTGCAGAAAAAAAATGGGAAGATTTATGTCTCCTTAAGTCCTTTTGCAGCCCTGTGGAGAACTTAAGTGGGGCTTGCATCCATGGCCAGAGCATATATGCTCCACTGATGTGGGCTACACCCTGCCCTGCAAGCAGCAGTAGTTTTAAATGTATTAGGCACAGGTGCCCTGGATCAAAGTTTTGCTCTTCATTTCTGGCTGTGACACAGCTCCACTGTATTTTGGGTTGCAGTCTTGGAGTATTTTAAGCAGCAGATAAATGAGCCTTTAACTGGATGGAAATTCTTTGAGGTAGCACAGGACCTGACCCGTGGTTCTGTGACAGGAGCACAATGTCACAGGAGGGCACAGCTCTCAGTGGTGTGAGAAACACCAGCAGTGGTTTTGGTTCTATGACAGAGACATCAGAGAATAAATGAAGTATTAGTTTGACCATGTGTCATTGTAAGCCAGGAAGAGAGAGTGTCAAGTGCATGAGTACAAAATTCCAACATTTGCAGGAAGATGTTTTTCTCTGAGTGAATGTCCACCTGCACCTTCCTCCTTTCAGCAGCCTGTGTGCAAACACCTGAGTCTGGGCACCAGGAGGACTGGAGGCAGTGGCAGTGATCAGCACTTGGTTTTGTCCCTTGTCAACACAAATAGGTGAAGCATCTCCCAGGTGGGGGACACTGCCACTGCCACCCACTCACTCACCAGATCCCCTGCTAGCATCCTATTCAGATAATACAAGGGCATTACACCAGTGCTTGCCCTGTCTTTTATAAATATACATATATCTATGTATATTTTTACATCTGAAAAACATCTTTGTAATATTTTTCAACCACAGATTCACAGGGAATGGTGAAAATAGGGCAAAGATGTGTCTTTTCAAGAAATTATGAACTTTCTCATTCTTTTTTTTTCATCCTTAGCCTTCCTTTTTTTCCCCTCTAATTGCAAAGAAAGCCATTAAAATTATGAGATGAGAGGAAGATCTCTAGCTGGAATGACTTCAAGGAGGTTTTCTTCCCTCTCAAACCACTCATTAGTGCTTTATGCAGTGCAGCAAATAGAGATGTAGGATATTGTCCCTATGTGATCTGCATTTGTTGAACCTCATAGCAGTGCTCTTTGGAAACAGTCACAGCAGGAATGCTGAATGTCTTTCAGGAGCTGGGGTTAAGTCAAGGCACTGTTTGTGAGTGTGGCACATTCTGTCTCAGGCTCCAAGGCAGCTCTTGGTTTCCTGGGGCTCTCCAGTGCTGACCTGGAACGTGGCTGTTCCCTCTGAGGGAGGTCACTTTGCAGACCTGACAGCCCAAGCCTTTCCAAGCACAGGAATTATAATTACCACCAGTTTGTGCAGACCTGACAGCACATCCTCTGCCACCCACACTGCTGTCACATCTTATTCAGACAGTTGCCTTTGCAGGTATCTCTTGCAGGCCCAAATTCAGGTCTTTATCTTCTTCTGTAACAGCAAAGTGATTGATTTCCTTCTTTTTTATTCCAGATCTTATTTCAGGTATTTGGAGCAAGTTAGTACCAAAGCCATTATCATTGCTAGTGTGTCATTACTGGTACCAGATTCCACTGCTGGGGAGTTCTGTGGTCTTTGCAGTGCTCTCTACACTCCTTGCATTTGTAGTTCATACAGAGAGAAAACAGGATAGCTCTCTGTCCTTTTTTCCCTGAATTAGCTGTTAAGTGTGGTACCCTAAAGCTGAAATGCCTCTGCACTCTTTCTGGCTCTTTTTTGGCTCATGTACATTCATGATGCACATACAGAGGTCTCATAGGATTCTGATTTTCAAGCCTGGTATTAGCAAGTGAGTTCTGGGGGATTTTTAAAATTTCTCACCTCTCTAAAACCTGCTCTTAATTCTCAGAAAACTCCTGTAGAACTTGGAGGAGCTATAACCAAAAGGATGTTCCTACCTGTGCTAGACCACATCATGCTCCTTTCTTATGCCCCACACCAAGCTCCACATAAGCTGCATCCAGGAGCAGCTGCCTGTGCCTCTCAGGAGACTTCTGTAACCAAGTGTCCATGAATGGCTCCACAGTTTTATTGTCCCCTAGGAAATAAATCATGTAGGAAGTGTCTCTAGGAACTGCTCTTCCCGCTTCAGTTACATTCCAGCAGTACACCACAGGTGGATTTTGCCTAGACTGAGGAACCAGCAGCAAGAGCTTTTCTTCCTCAGGAGATTTCCTGTGAGACTTTAGGCTGCTGATCCCAGGGCAGAGGTGCTCCCCTATTACATGAACATGCACACAGACTGCAGTTGTAAGGGACCTCCTCTAATTTGATACTGATTTTTATATCACACCAAAACATCCTAGAAGGCTGGAATTTTCTCTCAGTGCACTTTTATGTCTGCAGGCTCATACACACATCATGTGTGATTCCATAGGCAGTGAGAGCCAAAGTCAGTCCAGGTGCTGACTTGTGCTACCCAGACTTGGTTTGTGTTTTTATCTTCCCGGCCCTGCACCTGCAAACAGAGGGAGCTCTGGGGTTCACTGCCTGTGTGGGCTCCTTGTTCAGGCTGTGCTAAGGCAGTGCAGTGTTCTGAGCCCTGCCATCTCACCTTCCACAGGGAATTGTGGAAGTTGATACATAAATGCTCTGATTCCTTGCAGAACATAATCCTCACATTGAAGTTGGGAGCTTCCAGGTGAGAGTTATGGTTGTGTGTGCTGAACCTCTAAAGCAACTCAAACAAGCACTCCATGTCCTGGGTTTGGTGGCAGCCTTGGAGAGCTGACTTAGGAACCAGCTGGCCTTTGGCTGGAAATGAGCCAGAAATGCAGCTGTCACTGCCCAGTGAAGTGCTTTGGTGTAAGGAAGCTTCACTGGGAGATGGTTTAGTACAGAAGCATAAATAATAACTGCTGAATTACCAAAGTTGCTATAATTTCTGGAGTAAAAAAAGGCTGTTAGAGTTAATGGCATTTTGAAATCCATGGTGGCTTTATGAGGAATTTCATATTCCCATTCTATGTCCTTAAAGCTGTGGCATTCTAAAGCTTACAGTATAGCATTGCACACTTGTGCATGTTGTGTGGTGGTTCAGTGAGGGGCTTCTTATGGATGCAAAAATTTCTCTTGAGGGTAGAATTTGCATTTGAATTAACTTTCAGTTTCCAAGCATTGAAGTGAGACACGAATACTTTCCATGGAATACAGTGAAATATTACTGAGGTTTCTGTAGAGCCTATGATTGCTGAATTTCCAGCCTGTTTTTTCTGTGCTGAGTTTTGAGGATATCACCAAACTATTCATTATGTCTTCCCTTAGCCCTGCTGTACTGGTGAATCCTGTTAAGCACTGAGGGAAGGAGTGAAGTGTAATGTCCCTGATATTTAGTGCATTTTGGTGTTGACAGTTGTGCACACCCAGCATCAAGAAGGTGTGTGAGGTGTCACCTTGCTGGGCCAGTGTCTCTCAGAACTCTTGATAGGTTGGTGTCAAACCACCACACTTGTTACAGCTGCCCAGAACAATGTGTTTTCTTCATGGACATTGCTGCCAAATAAATGCAGTTCTGAATAATGCCATTTACAAAATTTTGGAAGAAAACAGAACGGCTTCTTCAGACACTTCTGTCATTGTGCCAGGTCATGAGAGAACCAGAAGTTTTTTACCTTCACCAAGACTTTCTTCAAATTATGTAACCCAAATTTCTCTTTGATGTAAATGCATGCTTTTTTTGTTAGTGGGACAAGCAAGTAACAAAGATTATTGGTTGAGAATGGGTACTATTGCCTATGAGTAGCTCTTCCTCAACTGAATTATATAACTGATAAAACCTGTTTTTCATTCTCCTTTCTAAAGCTCAAGAATTTAGTTATTATGCATGTAGAGTCTTTCCTGGTTCTCTTTAAAGCTCCTTTATTTTTCTTTCTCTCTTTTTCTCTATCTTGATCTCCTTCCTCTCCTGCTCCTTAAGGCCTTGGAATATCTTTTCAAGTTCATTGTCCAATCTCGGATCCTTTACTCCAGAGCTACTTGTGGGATGGAGGAGGAGCAGTTCCGCTCCAGCATCCAGGAGCTTTTCCAGTCCATCAGATTTGTGCTCAGCTTGGACAGCAGGAGCTCTGAGACTCTCATCTTCACACAGGTTTGCTATTTCCTACACTTGCCCTGGCAAACCACGAGGCAGCTGTTTCTGCAGGGTGGGCACATGGGGATTAAAGCAGGTCAGTGGAGTTTCCTCCCTAACAAGGTGGTGATGCTGGAAAATGAGACCCCCCCCATTAATGGTGTTACAGGAGCTGGGCACAGGGGAGCTGGACTGGGGGCTCTCTAGAGGGAAGTGACTTCTCACATGACAATACAATTTTTGCTGTTCACAAAAGTAAACAGCATTTTCAAGTCTGTCTCATTCATGTGTCTTATGGTTGGCCTCAAGAATTTTTAAATCCTTTGTTATAGTAGTTCAAATTATACTTGCAGTCAGAGCAGCATCACAGTGAGTTCCACTGATGTGTTTGCACTCAGATAAACTTAATTCCAGCATGTGCTAAAATTACAGTCAGACTCGTGCAGCCTGACCACAAAGATGTGATGCCCATACTCATATTTAATGCATCATTTTGAATGTGGCCCAGGGGACTTCACAAAGATTTCATGTGGGCTGAAGACACTACCCAAAGTGAGTAAGGATCTGCTAAGTTTTGGGTTCTGTTTTAAAGACCACTGTACTACATTACATATTTCTGCCCTTAAAAGTTTTCAATGTCAAATGTGCTGTGTTGTGCCTCAGCTCAGGGAATGGCAGAACGGAGCACCCAGAGCTCCCAGGTAACATGAAGGTGGTTTGTAATCACTAATGCAGAGTTACAGATGTTTGGAACACCTGCTGAATTTTGCCAAAGAAGCAGCTGCTGTGAACATTGCAGCCAAGCAGTGAGTCTGCTGGTTCAGGAAGCTGCCAGTGGTGTGATCTCTTTCTTAAGGAGCTGCTCTGAAAGGTTTTGAGAACAGCTGCTCTAATGTTTTATTTAATCACCCATTAGTGGATATAATAAGATGAGCCAGGAACAAGAGAAATCAGTGCACAGAATTTTGCAGACAAAGTCATGATGAATGGAAACATGAATGCCTTCCAGTTGTGTTGGTCCCAGATACAGGGGGAGGCTCACTTTCAGGATGGGGGATTTCCCCTTTTTCTTTGTTTCTCTTTTTTATTTTTCCCTCCTTTCTCTCATTATGGTATTTCTTACTTTTTTAATTTGTAAAGCCTGTCCTTATTTAATCTTTGAAAAGTTTACTTTTTGTTTCCCCCTTGCCACTGTGTTGCCCCTCGATCCCATTGCCCCCTAGGCCTCCCAGCCCGGAGGGCAGGCGAGCGCAGCCGGGACAGGTGCCCCCCCAAAATGTGGTGGCACAACAAGGCCGACATTTCATTCTGTAAGTAAAGATCCCCAGGACTGCACAAGTGTTTCCTTGTGGATGTTCCCAGTTTTAATCTCTTCCCTACCCCAAACCCTCTTTTCCTGCAGATGAGCTGGACTTTGATGTTTAAGTGGCTGGTGCTTTAAAACGAGGAGATGTGGAATATTTCAATTAATGGAACAGTTCATGGCATCCCACACACCAAAAAGACAGTAGTGAGGGTGGACACAAGATTATATCAGTCAAATTGTTCAGGGGAGCCAAGGATTTGTTTCTTATTTGATTATTAGTTCTGGAAATCAGACAGTTGTTAAATACCCACAGAAATGCTCAAAGCCCTGGCAAACATAATTTCCCTCACATTTGTCCTGTTCTCCAGGATATTTGAGAGAATCTCAGTATCTCAGCTCTTTCCAGCAATGAGAGTAAAACTGATTTCCTTCCTCCTGGGCAATTAGTTTGACATGATTAATGTTCCGGCATATTTGAGGGTGTTGTGCAAAAATGGGCCCTTCAAGGAACTGATGAAATGATGTCGCCTCAGGACAGCTCCAAAGCTTCCTGAAGAGATCCCGTGCATCCCCTTGGATTGCTACTGGATATACAGAAATCCTTCTGCTTTATAAGTAATAGTTACAAAGTTTAGGAAAACTGTAAGGATTTGTTGGGCCAATATTGTAACTTCATTTGTATTATCCCAAAGATAAGGACAATCACTGGATTTGTGGCTGTTACTGCCTTCCAAGACTACCAGGAGCTATTGAAATGATTCATCTTTGTTTATTTTGTTAGTACATTGTAGGTGTGTAGCAACAAATAGGTGACAACACCCAGGAGGCTTTGCAGAGGTTTGTATAATCTGAGTTGATTGTAACAAAATTAGATGTTGATAGAGAGCAAGCGGAAGAAGAAAGAGGTAAATTTGTATTCAGAATAATTTAATGAGCTCTACAGTATTAGTTGTAAAAATAACTTAGATTTTTCTCAAATACTACTAAATAGGCTTTGCTGTTGAAGAAAAAAATGCTTAGAGCAAGGACTTGGCAAAGAAGGAGGCTGGGAATTGCATGGATTAGGAGAGCCTTGTCAGTATGGAAGAGACACAGAAATGTTGGTGCAGTGAGAAAACAAAATCTCTGAGGAAAACACTGAGAGGTGGTGAGACTCAGGAAGGGCAAAGCTGAACAGAGATCTGCAATGAAGTCTGGTAAACCTGACCTTGTGCAGGAAATCAGTGGGGTTTGTGTGGAGAGCTTCAGGTAAGGGAGGTGGGCATGGCAGGAAGGGAGGAGTGGAGGTGAGGCTGGTTCAAGAAAGCAACCATCCAGGAATTTAAATAGATACAATGAGGACCTTAGGTAGGATTAGAGGAAGAGAAGAATTTTAAAACATTAGAGCTGATGGCAGTAGTTTGGTAGGACACCAAGTGTGTGGAACTTGGGCATGGGGTGATGCATGGAATTTTCTACTCTCATGAAGAAATTAATTGAAAAGTGGGAAATAAGAGATGAAGAGTTTTCTGTGCTGTTGTGCTGACACTGTTTCTGCATTTCAAGAAGCACTTTCAAGGATAGCTCCAGCTTACTGGAAATATCTGTTACTGCAAGAATCACATGCACACTTGCATGATGTGATGCCTCTTTCACGTGGACTCACACCCCACCCCTGCTGCAGAGATCCTGTAATGTCACATGGCAGAGCTGCTGTGGTTAAGGGTCTGTCAGCAGCTTCTTCACTTCAGAGTATTTTAACTGTCTTAGGTAGTTGCTTGGTACAAACAATTGGTATGGAGCTCTCTAATCAGAAACAAGTATTTACTGAAAAAAGTAAATCAACACAAATGGACTGCTTTCTGTTCTCTGATAGCTCACTTTTGTTTCTGCTTTATAAGCTGTGTTCTAAAGCACAGCCTTCTGAAGCTGTATCTGCGCTGAACTCACCCTAAGATTTACCATTGCAGCAGCCCTCGATGTTCATGTAGCACGTGTGATTTGTTCCCTCTGACCTCCAGCCGTCCCAGCCCTGCCCAGCAGCCACAGCACCTCCCGAGCAGCTCTGTGCAGCCCCTTCACGGGCTCTCCCCGCACTCGGGCGCTGAGTCCCCTGTCTCCGCAGGCCGCGCTGCTCAACTCCTTCCCCGCCATCTTCGACGAGCTGCTGCAGATGTTCACGGTGCAGGAGGTGGCGGAGTTCGTGCGCGGCACGCTGGGCAGCATGCCCAGCACGGTGCACATCGGCCAGTCCATGGACGTGGTGAAGCTGCAGGCCATCGCGCGCACCGTCGACAGCCGCCTCTTCTCCTTCGCAGGTGACTTGGGCTCGCTCCCTGCTGCCTCGGCGCTGCCTTTGTCCACACAGCCCCTTGCTGAGGGCAGCAGCCATGGGGTTGTGTCTGTGGGCAGCGTGGCTGTGCTGTGTGTTCGTTAGCTCGCTCCCTGCTCGCTCCCTGCTGCCTTTGCCCTGCCAGCGCCTTCATGGGGGCAGCAGCCATGGGGTTGTGTCTGGGTGCACTGTGGCTGTGCTGTGTGTTCGTTGTGTGTTTGTTAGCTCGCTCCCTGCTGCCTCTGCGCTGCCTTTGTCCACACAGCCCCTTGCTGAGGGCAGCAGTGGTGGGGTTATCTCTGTGGGCAGCGTGGCTGTGCTGTGTGTTCGTTAGCTCGCTCCCTGCTCGCTCCCTGCTGCCTCTGCGCTGCCTTTGTCCACACAGCCCCTTGCTGAGGGCAGCAGCCATGGGGTTGTGTCTGTGGGCAGCGTGGCTGTGCTGTGTGTTTGTTAGCTCGCTCCCTGCTGCCTTTGTCCACACAGCCCCTTGCTGAGGGCAGCAGTGGTGGGGTTATGTCTGTGGGCAGCGTGGCTGTGCTGTGTGTTTGTTAGCTCGCTCCCTGCTGCCTTTGTCCACACAGCCCCTTGCTGAGGGCAGCAGTGGTGGGGTTGCCTCTGTGGGCAGCGTGGCTGTGCTGTGTGTTTGTTAGCTCGCTCCCTGCTCTCTCCCTGCTGCCTTTGTCCACACAGCCCCTTGCTGAGGGCAGCAGCCGTGGGGTTGTCTCTGTGGGCAGCGGTGCTGTGTGTTCGATAGCTCAGCACTGTGGGGCTGATCCCTCCGTGGGCTTTACTGCAGAGCTGGACTCAGTCCTCGTGCATCCCTTCCCATTCTGTTAACTCTCTTTGACACAAATACTTTCAGTTTCTGTACGGTAGAAAGTATTTATAAATCCATAATGGATAAATGGTAGTTCCTAAAGGTTGATAAAAAAAAGTACATGAACAAATCAAGTCAATTATTAAAACTGCCAAATCTCGCTTGATGCTTTGCATTGCTCTTGCCGTGGATCAGAAGAAAATCTCCTTTCCAGACAGCTTATGCCTGAGAAACAGGGAGATAGTCATGTGAGAAACCCACCATATTCCTTCAAAGTACCTTCAGTCTTTACATTGTTACTTGGATATTTCCTTAGCACAATGCCTTTGTAATTCTTTAATTCTTTAAAAATTCTTAACATTTTACTTAAATGGGTTATTGCTTACCTGTTCTTTAAAAATAAGAAATTTAAAATAAAAAAACCATTAAGAACTAAGTGGAAAATGGGTGAAGACTGTGAGTTTATTTCATACCTAAAGATCTGAATGAAAGAAATTATAAAGGTAACAGTGGAAGATAGAAAGCACCATTGAGTTTATCCTTCCAGTAGTGAGGACCTCAAGTTAGTGCACTTAAATTATTGTTCTCAGTGCAAGGTGAAAATGATAACACCAGAGTTTTGTTTAAACCATCCATTGTTATTGTTTATAAAAAATTTTTTTCCTTAAATTTGAAATTATTTTCCTTCTTTCAGAGTCCCGGCGCATCCTGCTGCCCGTGGTCCTTCACCACATTCACCTTCACCTACGACAGCAGAAGGAGCTGCTTATCTGCTCTGGGATCCTCAGTAGTATCTTCTCCATAATCAAGACTAGTTCTTTGGTAAATCTGCTGCTTGATTTGATTTTTTATTTGCACCACTGGTTTTGTAAATTAAAGACTGAGAGATTTTTATAGGTTAATACAGGTTTTTCAAAGAACCTTTTAAAAACAAAATTGTGCTGTCAGCAGGAGAACATCTGAAATGAGGGTCTGGCTCTGTGTGTGTGACTCAGAGCATCCTGATTACACAGTGTTCTTGCTGTTGAGAGGGGGAAAGCACATACGCCTTCACCAGGTTTGACACTGTTTAATTTTCTGCATGCAAGCCCAGGACTGAGATGTCAGTGGAGTTTAAAAGTTCTACACAGCTCAAGGACTTGCAGTTCTGCAAGAGACAGTAACTAGCACTTTGTGGTTCACATTAAGAGAATACTCTAAAATTATCCAATCAATGAAATCCCACTTACTTCTGGCAATTGCTGCTGAGTTTAAACACCCAGCTTTGACGGTCATAATACTCTGATCTCAGATGGTAACTAGATCATTTAAAGCAATGCTCACAAAGAGGGGGTGGTGAAGTTTCCCCACCTGACTAAAGTAGGAAGCTCATGGTGCTAAATATAATTCATACAAATGTGTATTTCCAATTACAAGTCATGGTTCTGTGTGAAAGGAATGAGAGGAAAGGTATCATGGAAATAAGCTGAAATAATACTGCCATGGGATAAAGCTTCCTGAATATGATTTGATCCTGTTGTGTTCTAGACCTTTGATTATAGACTAACCTTTATGGCTGTGACCCTGAGTGTTTCCATCAGAGACTGTTGTGATAACACACACACTGGCAGAACAACAGGATCTGGTACCACTGAGGAATTTGCTTGTACTTCTCTGAACCTGTTATGGAGCTCTCTATCCCAGCGAGGCTGTGGTATGGCTCAGCAGAACTGTCTTTACCAGTTCCACTCTCTCCAGTTTCTAACTGTGTGTTTGCTCACTGCTTGCTGTAGGAGGGAGATGTCGTGGAGGAGGTTGAGATGATGGTGGAGAGCCTCCTGGACGTGCTCTTACAAACCCTGCTCACAATCATGAGTAAATCGCAGTCTCAGGAGGCGGTAAGAGGGCAGCGCTGCCCGCAGTGCACAGCAGAAATCACTGTTAGTAACTAACAATCAGTTTCTATTTCCTGCTTCTCTAACCTCTGGTTCAGTCCCTCACCACCACTGGCACCTCATCATCATCTCTGCTGCATGAATGCCAGGGCTTTGTCACTTGCCCTTAAAAAGCCACAAACCCATTCCTTCCTCCTTGCACTAGTGAGGGCTGCAGGAAGCAGTGGAGCTCAGGAACCTTTTCCAGGTTATTTTCTTCTTTGTCTTTGCAGCTGGGATTGGGAGTTATTGCTTAGAACTTGAGGTGCTGGGGATCTGCCTGAGGTTTCACCCCTACGTTGGCATCACCAAGGGCTGTATGAGTATCAGGCTGTGATTCCCACAACCCAGGATATCACAGTGCTTGGCAGTTAAGTCCCTTTGCTACACACCCTGGAGAGCTGCTGTCCAGGGTCATTGATTATTTCATGCAAATGAAACACAACATACTTTTTCAAAAGAAATTAACAGATCCTAAGTCAAGTGACCTGTTGAGCTCGGTGGGAGAAGAGGGAGAAGCCACCACTTTATCCAGGCTGCCAGCATCAGCCACAGGGAAGAAATTTTTCTTTGACATGCAGTGGAAGAGAAGAAAAAGAATACAATTTTGCTGTTCAGCTTTCTTCTTTTCTGGATTTGTGTCCTTTTCTATTCTAGCCTATTTTTAGTCTATTTTTGTTTGTCAGTCTCTAATGCAGCTTTTGCACAATGTAGGATGTTAAGCTGCTGTTCAGAACATCCTTTTTTTAGTCTTGTTTTTTTATTAAATGGCTGAAACCTCAGCAGTGCTGCTGGGGGCAGATGTGCACTAAGGTGCACTTCTCACACAAGAGAGAAGGTTGGATCTTTCCTTGTTAGCTCAGATAATGAGAGGTTCTTTCATACAGGACAAGAAAGGCACTGGCTTGCCAATGTCCAGTAACATCTCCGTTTCCTTTACTCCTGCCATTTGACTTACTGCTGTCTACCACATGCCAGCTCACACAGAAGAGCACACCTTTGTTCCTAATGAAGTTCAGCCCTGGAAAGTTTATTGGAACAACCTGTGTCAGAGCTTCTGGGTAGATGCTTTAGCCAATTAGAAAAGCAATAAAATGGAATGGACCATCCCAAGTCTAAAATCCCCTTGTATTTGCTCCTGAATTTACATTTCACAGCATAGTGATACGTGGATTCTTATTAGATACTGCTTAGATTATAGTTTGTATATTTTCCAAATTACTTGCTCTTTGTTGTAGAAAAGAAGTGTTGTGCAAGGGACTGGCAGTCAAAGACCAGTCCTGATGGTCTTGGCACCACCTTGTTTGTTCTCTTGGACAGATTGCTTAACTTCTCTGTGCTTTGCTTTCAGATGTGTAAAATGGGGGAGCTCCTCTTTGGAAAACACTTTTGGGATGCTGTGGTAACTGCTTAGGGTGCATCTGCTTTGCAGGCCAGAAATGTAATTGTAGCCCATGTAGGCTTACCCAGACTGTATTCAGGATATCTGCCTGCAGTCCTGACAGCACAGAACCTGGTGAACACTAACAAGCCACATATTTACAAGCTTCCAGACACCTTCTGTAGCCCAGCCTGATCCCAAGCTGGCACTGCTTTTCTGGTCTGAGTGTCTGAGCCAATTAGTTCAAATAATTGCTGGTCTGTTGGCATGAGCTGCAGCCACACCTCTGACAGACACTGCATTAAGCACCTGAGAAAGGTATTGTCAAAACCTGCATGCTTGGAGGGCGAGTCGTTAATGTCTGTATTAATAATCTCATTATTTTTGATTAGACTACAACATTGATTAAAAGACCTTTAAAACTGACATCTGTGGAAGAGCCTCCAGAGGTGTATCCCTGTGTATTAACAGAAATTCAGGAACTGTTAACCTGCAGTACTTTCAATCTCTGTGCATGTCAGCTTTCCCCTCACAGGCATCGGGGCCATTTCAGACCCCTCCCTTTATACCTTCCCCCTTAAACTTTACATCTGTGAAATTCCAGATTGTCTGAGTGAAAGACTTTCTCATTTGGTCAACAGGGAGAATATGTCTCCTGCCTTTTATCTCTGCTTCGTCAGATGTCTGACACTCACTTCCAGCACTTACTGGACAACTTCCAAAGCAAGGATGAGCTGAAGGTACAAAAGGATGGGATGTTTTAGGGCAATTCCCTCAGATGGCAGAGCAGAGGGGAGTCCCTCCCTGTTAATCATCCCCACCCACTTGCACTCTGGTCAGGGACCTTCCTTTAACTTTTATAATCATTGGTGTTGTGTTGCAAAAAAACATTTAAGACCACAGGGCGCCGATTTATCTCTATAACAGCAAATAAAGTCCCAAGATAGATGATGTTAGATACAAAGGATATTGTAATTGTTACATATAAAACACAGGCTGTGTTTTTTAATCCTGTGAACGTGAAGTCAGTTGTTGCATAGCATTTTACTGGATGTTCAGTAGGCACTGGAGCTTTCTTACAAAGGGTATTGATTATTTGCCAAAAGAGAATTTCAAGCCTTTTGGGGGATACAAATGTCTCTAGCAGATGAAATCTTTTTTGGGAAAGCTGTAACCTTACCACTCCACTTGCTGCATGCTTCTTTGTGAGCATCAGCTTAATTTATGGCTCTGCATGAACCGCAGGGCTTGGTGAGGGGCACAGACCTCACTGGTGGCTTTTTGCCTCTGACATTTTGAAATGGCACATCTCACAACAACAGAAACTTTTTAGTTCAACTTCCATAGGGAAGAGGAGTACCTCCAACAACAGCCTGTTTAAAAGGCAGAGTAATCAGACAAGCTTTTATACAGAACAAGTTTGTTTAGCGTGGCACTCAATAAAATATGCACAATAAGAATGTCATGTGGCAGGAACTTCTGTTGCCTTAACAAGTGAAATGGAGAAGCAGTGAGAAGTCCTTTCTGGATAGACTTTGAGCTTCTAAATATTTTGTGTGCATATAGAGAGGCTGAATAAATCAGGGAGATGAATTTGGGATGATAAAATTCTTATCTTTAGGTTGCAGGGTTCAGTGTATCTCGGGTTGATAGTTATCTGAGATTGCTGCCTTTCTGGTAACTTTCAAATTGCTCACAGGAAAATGATTTGGAAAATTAATTCATAATAAATTTTAATAGATATTTTAAAAGACATCTAAACTACACTTCTTATGTCCTGTGGAAAGGTCATAGAACTGACATTTGTCTTTATGCCCATAAGAACTGTTGTATCTCTGATAATCTGAGTATATGTTCCAAGAGTATCACGAAGGCTGAAGATTTTATAGCCTTTTTTTTTTCCCAGCTACCAGTTGACCTAAGAAAATATATTACCTTTTTTTTCCCCCTTCAAATATTGCTGTAATAATATTTCCAATACTTTTTCTGGCATGGAAAGTCATTTTGTTCACTTATCACTGTTATACCTTGGGCAAAATGAGGCCAAAAGTCAAGGAGCTTCTAATGCTTTAGTCTGAGCTCAGTTACACCAAGACATTAATCACACACACCCCCATTAAGGCATAATGGTGGGATGGTTCTGAAGAAACCCTGCACTGCCACTTCCTGTGCTATTTTGATTTTGTGTGGAAGAAAAAAAAATAAAATCATAGTTTGCAAGGCCAACAGCTTGTCCCATTTGATGCTCACTGTTCTGTACAGACATGGAGGTGCAGGTCGTCAAAACTCAGAAATACCTTCAGGTTGGGAGGTTTTTTTTGGAAAGCAAACATCCAGCTAAATGTAAAGAGCTCTTTGCTGCTGCATGTTGCCAGAAATTGAGCTTTGTGGTTACTATTTTAGAAAGTGTGTGTAGGAGTTTTATTGGGTTTGGGAGTGTGGTTGGTTCTCAGATTTGTGACGTAAATCCAAAGAAATTTGGACAGATAAATTAATTAAATGAATGCATAAATAAGTGATTATGAGTCCAGTATATTTGAAATAGCTGCAAATTGACACTGGAACTCTTTATAATAA
The DNA here is from genome assembly GCA_013398175.1 of Climacteris rufus. Lineage (NCBI taxonomy): Eukaryota > Metazoa > Chordata > Aves > Passeriformes > Climacteridae > Climacteris > Climacteris rufus. Next base: position 674,467 of record VZRZ01000256.1, on the reverse strand, counting down.
TTTGAGAAGTCATACAATTATGCACATAGGGAAGATTTTCATCTCCCTGTAGAAGTGAAGGTTTTAAAGAAGCTGCAATTTGTATATTAGATGCAAACAAAAAGAATAGAGCCATATTCCAGTACATGTTGCTTCCATGTTTCCAGGTGAATGGCCTTGCAACAGAGCTCAAGTAGAGCACACTTAGCTAAACTGCCTTTCTTAAAATCAAGAATAGATTCACCTGCAGCTGCTGCTGATGTTGGATTTTTTTTTCCCTGTGTGACAGGAGTTCCTTCTGAAGATTTTCTGTGTGTTTCGGAACCTGATGAAGATGAGTGTCTTTCCTCGAGACTGGATGGTGATGAGGTTGCTCACCAGCAAGTAAGGAGAGCTGCAGGTGTACAGTGCTGCCATTCTGTGGCAGAATCTGGGCAGTTAAAGCCTGGCCCACAGTGTGTGTCCTCAGACTGACATGTGGGCCTCAGGACAGGAATTCTGCAGTGCTCATCCTCTTTGTGCTGTTACTGTAGCACTCTGGAACAAACCTGTGTGTTTGTGGTGTTTGTGAAACTCTACCAGTGCTCACAGAGTGAGGAGCTACAAGCAGAGCTGAAGGGTGAGGAGCACAAGGGCCCAGCAGCTGCAGCCCCCAGAGCAAGGCCCAGCTCCCCACAGCAGGGGCTGTTCGTGGCCAGGCAGTCACTGCAGTGCCATGGACATCCCTCCTTGGCTGAGGAGCAGCACTGGGGTACTTTGGACAAGGGGGAGCAGCCCCCAGCAGGGACACCAAAGCGTTACATACAGAGTTGGTTCTCAGATCAGTTGTCATCTGCCATCTTAATGCTTCATTTTATCTCAGTTTCTTGCTTCTGCTGAGTTAAGTACTGTGCTGTTTGGATTGGCAGCAGTGTTGAACACAGGGTGGCTGGAATGATTTACCAGTTTCCTTAGCTAAAGTGGCTGTGGGATTACCACAGACTGGCTGACAGCTGGAGGGTTCCCATTCTGAGGAAACTCCATGGAAATGTTCCTAAAGGCTTCCTGCTCTGCTGAGCTGAATGCTCTGTGAGTCCACTCTGCTAATGAGAAGTGAAAGAAGTCGATTTGAGTATTTTAAACCATAAAGATTCAATGAAGTTCTGTAGGAACAGAACAACCCACCTGCAACAGCAGCTCCCTCACGTGCTGCAGGTTACCTGTTCCCTTTGGCATAGTTTTGCCACAGGCCCTTAGACTGACAGGTTTATTTAGCAGTGTTACTGGAGCACTGCTTGCACGTGAATCAGAGGTGAGCTCTTTCTTTTGATGCTATTGTTGCCTTACCTATATGCCATTTATTAATTTCTGGATTTATTACATGCCTTGATTGCCTTTCACTAAGGTGTATTTAGCCACCAACAAAAAAAGGGAACCAAAAATTGGTAAAATACTCATTAATATCTTGAGTTGAATGTGAGAGAGATAAGGACCCTTGTGTAGCCAAGAACAAGGATAGTTCAAACTTGTTGAGTTGCTTTTCTCTGTGGGGGGAAAAAAAAATCTTTCTGCTTAAAATAGGAGGAAAAGGAGTGTATTATTCCATTTCACTGGAGGTCAAATTGCCCAGCCAGGCAAAATAGGTAGGATTTTAAATGCTCCTGTGTAAATTATAGAAGTTACAATAATACTGAAAGTTCGTAATCTTGTACCAATTAGTACAAATTGTTCATTAAAGCACAGAAAGAACAGTGACTTCTGTGCAAATCTTGCAGTGATTACACAAAGAATGCTCATCTCTGTACCTGCAGTAAAACCAGCACCACCAAGCACTGTAATAATGTTGTGTTCCAGATTCAAATGTTCTCCTTTTGTTTTCTTCTTCCTGTTTTGGCTGCAGCATCATAGTTACAACAGTTCAGTACCTGTCCTCTGCACTGCATAAGAACTTCACGGACACAGACTTCGATTTTAAAGTAAGAATTGATTCTCAGAAAATGTTGTGACATCATTTTAAACCAGCAGTCACAAAGGAACAAGAGCTGCTCCCTGCATTAGCTGATGATATTTGCAGCATTTATTAGAGTGGCTGTGAGGAAGATGACCTCACTGATAAAGGACAGGGCTGGAATTGAGGGGAAGCAGAACAGATGCAGTGTGAGATCAAATCAGGAAAATGGACTCCCTTGTAAAGGAAACAAGTAATTCCATGGGCAGGGGGGCTGATGGAGCAAGCTGTCTTCCAGACTGATGGATGATGGAATGTAAACTCAGGCAGTGCTTTTCCTGAAGTTGGGAAATTCATGACCTTCCTCTCCCAGAGTTCTTTCTGGCCAATGACATAAAACTTGGAGGAACACTAGGGAGTGTTGTCCCTGTGTCTCATGTACTTGGACATGGGCAGCAAGTTCAGTGTTAGTGAGGAAAAGCTGCCAGACGTGCAGCTAAGGACATGTGCACACAGTGTTGGCAAAAAACTCATCTCTTTGGGAAAACACACCAAATTAGAAGGTTCTCATTCATGGTATAATGTGATCCCTGGGGATTCTTGACAGATAAAATCTGTTTAACCTACCAGAAGAAAAAAATTAAAGTTTGCTGAAGTCACCAAGTTTAGTAATTTTTGAGCTCTGGTGCAAAGAGGAAAACCAAGTGGCATTGATTTTGTGGATGTTTAATTTCAGCTCCTACCAGGAATAATCCATTTGTATCCCTAAGAGTTAATTGGTATCTCCATAGTGAGAGACATCTTGATTAACTTTGCCTTGATTACAACAAAGAGTCTGTGTCTTTCTGTACTTCTTTAAAACTTCCTCTTGGAGTGTAATGTAAAATTCCTTCCCTTGTCACAGGTGTGGAACTCTTATTTCAGCCTGGCAGTTTTGTTTATAAACCAGCCAAGTCTCCAACTAGAAAATGCCACACCTCCTAAGAGGAAGAAGATTCTGGATAAGTAAGGACATATTTTGTCGGGTTCCCACCTCAGAAAAGAGATTTTTTTTTTCTTACCGTAAGTCTCTGTGATTTATTATGAAACCTGGGATGTGGAAATGCCTGGGAAATAAATAAGTAGATCTCCCAATACAGCATTCAGTGCTTAGTCAAGTTGTTTGATATTCTTATGTTGACATAAATGTGAATTGAATCCCTGGGCAGCTGTGTCTCTGTTCTCTCTCAGGTATGGTGACATGAGAGTGATGATGGCCTATGAGCTCTTCAGCATGTGGCAGAACCTGGGTAAGTCTCTCCCTCTCTGACCTAACAACCAGAGCCTAAGGAAAGCCCTGTTTCTGTTGGACTCTTGTTTCTTTTTATGTTTTGTAGCATCACAGAATACTTTGTTTCTCTGAAGAGAAGCACTTCTCCCACCAAAACTATTCTGCACTGTATTCTAGACAAAAATAACAAAGTGTTTGCTGGTAGAGATCACAAATACAAGGATCTGAGAACAAGTGAATCACTAAGAGGGCAAAGGAGTGATACAACTAAAAGTGGATAACTTGGTAATGTGGCTGCAAAATATTCATAAAGCCAAATATGAACATTTTATGTGTAGGAATATAGGTAGGAGTGCTATTTGAGAAAACAAAGACTACAAATGTAGTAATCAGCTGAAGGAGAGCTACCTGTAAAATGCTAGGAGTCAAAGAGATATCATAGTCTTTGAGAACATATGTAAGAATCTGGAGTAAGAGGCGAGGGACCATATTAGTGTCACAGTTTTTTTCATAAGTGCGCTTGATTCTAGATTAGTTTTGCCCGGTCCTGCTTTCTACAGCTGAAAGAAACAACAAAACACAAAAGAAAATAAACCCAAGACAATTTGGACAGATTTCAGACAACAGTCAAGAAAACTACAGAAGCAAGAAACCTGAATAAACCTGATCTGTCTTGCACAACTACAGTGATAGAGGCAGAACTGGTCACAGTTCAAAGATCTGTGTGGAGAACAGAAGCCCCTCCAAGACAACAGAGATCCAATAACCAGGAAATGATGCTGGGCAAGCTCAGCTGAGAAGTGAGAAGGCAGTTTTAGACGTGTGGATGCAGATATTTGTCACTGAGTGCTGTTCCAAGCCAGGCTCTGTTGTTACTCTCTGTGGCTGTGCAGTGATGTGGCCCCCAAGAGGTTGTCAGCACAGGGCCTGGGATTCCTCCTGCTCCACATCCACTTGGTCCCAGTCAGGGCAGTCAGGAAATCAAGAAAGCACTGAGGGCCAAGAGCTCTGTAGTTCTTTGAAATCTAAATGTCTTCTGTTAACTACCATTGTTCTCACCAGCCCTTCAAAATCTTCTTCATAAATTAGAAGTACCCTCGCCTCTTTCCCCCCAGTTAGTACGTTTTAGTTTGGTTACTTTTGACAGTTTGAATTCCTTTGCAAGTAAAATGCACTGACAATTTTTGCTGAAGGCTTTCACAATGAAATTAAAAATGCTCTTAGAGACTTTGCAAGGAGTGGTGTAAAGCAAATACTGATTTTTCATTCCTTTCAGGAAAAGCTTGTTTGGTTTTGTAATGCTCATGCCTACTGCTTTGTACACGTTGTTATTGCAAGGGTTCCCTATTTTCTCAGTGACAGATAGCAAAGGCTGTTACTTAATTACAGTTGCTTTGTGTTGCACAGGTGAGCACAAGATTCACTTTATTCCTGGCATGATTGGCCCCTTCTTGGGTGTTACCCTTGTTCCCCAGCCAGAGGTCCGGAATATCATGATCCCTATCTTCCATGACATGATGGACTGGGAGCAGAGAAAGAATGGCAACTTCAAACAGGTGAAGGCACTGCCCAAGCATTCCTGCTCTGGCTGTCTGTCCAGCTGGAAGCAAGGAGTTTGTGTTTGTTGGTCTGTTTCTGATTGTGAAGGTGTCATGTAAATATATATAAAAATAGAAAATTCAAAGCAGAATTCACAAAGCTATTACAAGACCCCCAGGATTGTTTAACCAGTGCACTTTACAGCAAACTGCATTTCCTGTGAACATGGGGAAGAGGAGGGATGTGCTCAGCACATCACAGATGGGGAAAAGAATTTTGTAAGTGCTGGGCTGTCACTGCCCCCACTGGTCTCACTCAGATTATTAGTCAGCCATTAAATGGGTCAGGCTGAGAACCAGAAATGGGCATGTACAGATTTAGCCAGTATTTGTGGGAGCAGTGCTCTCTACTTCTCTGTCTTCAGTTTGCAGCTAGGAAGTGGTATTGTATAATTAAATCATCCTAGCATGCATTGAAACAGGACTTTGTAGCTGTATTTATTTTAGGAAGTGATAGCAGCTCTGCTGGAAGGGTTAAGTCCAACGAGAGCTCTGCAGTTTCCACCTGCTGTGAGCTCTGATTGCAAATCAGGGAGAGAAATCTTCATCATTCTGTTTCCCAGTCGTGGTCAGAGAATTGCTTAGATTTTCCACTGCAAAACAGCTCCCTGAAGTGCAGAGCAGTGATAATGAAGAATAGGCTTGGACTGGATCCTCAGATGACAACGTTTCATTGTCCTTGTGCTGGGGCAATACTGGGGGCAAATATCTGCAGAGAAGGGCTGGGAAGGAGTAAATCATCATCAAATTATCATAATTCATGTGATTAATTATTCTCACAGTCATTAAAATGCCAGATCTAATCTATCATTCCAGGAGAATAGCGGACCTTTCCCATAACCTGATCTATTCAAGGCTGTGTGGAAAAGTATCATTGAGAGCTTATGTTTTTCTTCCTCTTCAGCTCCCTTGATTGCTACTATTGTTATTATTTACTCCTGTTATTATTGCAGTAGCACTTTGGTCCTCTTTTCACTTGTTTTAGCATAACAAGAGAACAGTCCTTCTCTGGCATTTACAGTTATAAGTACCTACAGTCGCCTTGGAGTTTCTGGGCCTGGTTATATTTTCTGTATCAAGATGAACTCTTCATAATCTTCATGTAATTTTTATATTCATTACTATATTCTAAACTACAGCTCCAAGAATATTTCTTAAATTGCCTGTGGAGCAAATTTCTACACTTTTTTAATGAAGCATATACTGTAACTTTCTAAGGTTAAAGATGAAATAATCATCTATATTAGTGAGAATGAAATTGTTAAATAGTACAAGAGATAATAAACCTCATTAACATCATCTGCTGGAACCAGGGAGTTATTTGCTTTCCAGTATAATGCTGATAGCTGGACACAGGCACTGCTGATCTCTGTTGTAACTGTAGATCACAGGCAAAGGGAGAGTTTTTTAATTTTGAGCTCTCTTCACCTTTTGAATACTTAGTCGTTTGTCAGAAAATATAAAACCCCTGAAAATTCATTTTCAAGCCTTTTTTATTTTCTTCAGTAGCTCATGTTTTAACAAGGTTGTATTTTCAGTGAGGCTGGATAACAATACAGTCTGATGCAGGGATGAAATCAGGTCTCCCTTTAATGATTTCAGCAGCAAGAGCACCAAGTCCAATTGTGTGCCACTGGGTCATTTGCTTTTCCTTCCCACCTTTACTTCCTTTGCAATTTGGCAGCTGAAAAATGTAGAGAAGCTCAGACTGTGCTTGACTTTAAACAAAAACAAGCCATATCTGTACAAAAGGTTTCAACCTTTAGGAACCTCTGTCTTCACTAGTACTGAAAGTGTGTTTTCTGCAAGATTTCCCAGGCCACGTGAAATTGTTTTGTTTAATGTTACATACATTGATTCTGCACTTGAAGCAATTTTATGAGAACATCTGATACCAAAGTTCATAATAGGATGTATTAGATTTAGGGTGGAAATTCATATGTATTCAAAATCTTTCTGAGAGAAACATAATGATGCTGCTGTGGCCTTATATAAAAGGGAAAGTAAAAGCAAATGTGTCATATAATCATAGAGAGGCTTAAAAAATGGGGTTTAATGAACAAATAATCCTCCAATATAATGATGCCTGGGTGTTTGCAGTTAGCTCCCAGCAGAACCACCAGAGCAGGGTGCTGATTTGGTGTTGCAGGGCAGGAGGCAGGGCAGTTTGGGTGCTGTGCTGCTCCCTGAGGTGTCTGAGTGATTGTTTGTCGTGCAGGTGGAAGCCGAGCTCATCGATAAGCTGGACAGCCTGGTGTCCGAAGGGAAGGGTGATGAGAACTACAGGGAGCTCTTCAGCCTGCTGTAAGCTCTGCCCCTCCTGCTCCTGGGGTGGGCCAGGGCCCTCAGACAGGCCAGGCACTGAGCTGGGCAGCACAGGCCTTTGCAGAGGGCAGCAAAGGCTTCCTGGCAGCATTCCATGGAATGGCTCAGGGAAAGAATTCTGAAAATCATGCAAAAACCTCAATTCTTCTTTGTCTTCTCTCTGTGACTTCTCATGCAGGGCTGCACAGGTTATCACCCTCCTATCAAAAACTCATTTGCTGGAGGAGTCAGTGCCCTTCTCTTTCCATAGCAGTGAGTGAGGTCCTGGCCTCAGCAGTGTTTAGAGAGACTGTGCACTGTCTGACAAATCAGCCTTGGTGCAGCAAAGGAGATTTTCCTCAGCATTCCCCTTTGCTTCTTCCTATTTTTGAAGGCCTTGTTTTGGCTCAACAGTTGCCAGTTGTTTCCTTCAGAGTCCACTGTGATACTGTATTTCCACTCCCTTTCACACCAACAATTCCTATCCTAAAAGATAAACTTGAAGATTTTATGCCTGACTTAACACTTCACTACCTTTGATTACTGATCTGTCTCCAAATTTCATATCAAGGGTTCCTAGTTTATTTCCAAAGGAATTATTTTGAACTCTGACAGTCTAGAGCTGTTAACCCAAATTTTTTAATACTCCAGTGAGCCAGAGAGATCCTTAGCAGAATTTTAGCCAAATATTCCTGACAATTTTACATTGCCCCCAGTAGCACACCAGCTGTTTGAGACATAAACCTTTGTTTTGCTGGAACCAATAATTCTATTTCTGAATTTGCAATTGCACATTCATTCATTTTAAGCTAGATAAGTCTGCCCATCTCATGTGCTTGTCCTCAGGAAGTATGGAAATGTATTCAATTTGGATTTGTGTATATTCAGTCTTGGGAAGTTTTGTACCTTATGTCTACAGATAACTGAAGTCTTTTTCAGGGATAAAGGAAAGGAAATATCTATTCTTTTTTTTTATTCACCTGGCAAGAGGAATAGTGTGCCTTAGCTCAAGTTGAAGACATTTGTTACCTGAAATGTTGAGAATTCAAGGGCTGTAGCTTTTTACTTATTTTCAGATGATCATGATTGGATGTATTACCAAGAAACACAGCCTGGAATTCCAGCAACCATTTAGTTTATATTTGCCACTGACTTGTCTCAGAACAATATGAGGAAGCAATTTGAGCAAACAATTCCACAAGTTAATAAATGCTGTGTGAAAAAGAAAAGTTGACCCTGAATTCTGTCTCAGCTGTACTGCTGCAAAGGGAATTGTCTCCCTCAGCTGGAAATCATCCCAGTACTGAAGACTGCCTCTTCTGAGGATGTGTGACACCCAACAGAATTTCTTTTCTATAAGTGGCAAGCTCTTTGGCTGGAAATTCAGTTTCAGGAAACTAGCGCGCAAATTTGCTTGCTTTCTTCACTTTTTAAATACAATGTCCATTGTTCTCATCCCAGCTTTCTCTCCTTCACAACTCTGTGAGGTGGGTGTTCACTGTATTATCTGTGCTAGCCAGGAACAGGTTGCCTTTATTTCCAGTTGAAATACATTGTGATTCAGGCTTGGTTGCTGATTAGAGATGAAAATTTCTGGAGGGATGAGCAAAGAAGAAATACTTGCAGTGGGTTTAGACTCCTTTCCAGCTCCTGCCTGCTGTTAGCAGTAGTTAAGCCACAGGTAATAATGTGGGAATCAAGTATTGCCATCAGTGTTGCTGCTTTTCATATCTTTTAAATGGCAATGTGAGGATATTTTTCCTTCTCCTGTCAATTCTGTAATTTCCTTGTCTTTGCTTCCTGCTGCCTGGAGTAGAACCCAACTCTTTGGGCCTTATCCCAGGTAAGATGGTAACGCTTTTGGAATTTGTTTTACGAGGGAGGAAACCAAGTTGTCTGTATCAGTGTGCATGCACTGAGCCATTTCCCTGGAAGCCTCACCTGCTGTCCTTCCATCCCCAACCAGTTTGCTGGAGAAGATTGAGCAGGAGACCTGGAGGGAGACTGGGATCTCCTTTGTCACCTCAGTCACGCGTCTGATGGAGCGCCTGCTCGACTACAGGTAGAGCTCCAACAACCACATTCCCAGCTAAGGAGGTTGTCAAGGCACAGTACAGATCCCTACAGGGAACATTTTTATTGACATACATGAAAGCCTAGCTCAGCACTGCTGGTTCTGAGCAAACATCCCAAATCCTCATCTCTAGAGCCCTGATTCTGCTTCTTGTGTGCTCATTCCTGATAATGGCAAAGACATTTTTAATCAGTACTTTTGTACTAAGGTTTATTCAGGTTGCTAAAAAAATAATTCCTTCTATCACTGAAATGATCTCACCTAATTCAATTAAATAAACCCTAAATGCAAGAACCAAGGTGTGCTGAATGCCTCATCCAGGCCTGCAGGGCTGGAGAACTTCCCTCTGTTCTCTGAGGGACTCTGGCACATCAGCTGGTGGCTCAGGGGCAAGACTCCACTATAAATTAGGCAGCCTTTGTCTAATTTTGGACTGAAGTTTGCAGGACTGTTGTGTCAATGCAGCTGAGTTTTGACTTAGTTACAAGGAAATATTTTAACTTCAGATTTATATATACACACACTCAGAGGGTGTTTTTTTTAATAATAGACAATTTAAACCTATATAGAACTGCCCCAGATATTTCTATCTTTAGCCTACTGACAAGAGTTCAAATGGTTTTTTCTTCTGCTGCTGCTCATTAGAGGTGAAACCCTGGGACTAGGCTGGGTGTTCTGCAGTCCCAAATCCTTTGCTGTGCTTTTTAGCTTGCTCTTTTTGTTATCCCTGCATCCTTGATCCAATCTCCTGTTTTTATCCTGGCAACAACTGCTCTACAACTACTGTGCATGACCAGGTATTGGAGACACCTTTAAAGGGAATGCAGGGGCACTGGGTTTTTGGGGATTTTTTTTCTTTGCTTGTTTTTGGTTTGGTTTGGGTTGGATTTTCTGGTCTTTTGGGGTTGTTTGTTTGTTTGTTTATGAAATTTGCCAGCAAGGCAGCTTTGATACACAGATACACGTTTTCATGCTTAATTGAGGAACACATACCAGTTTTTAGTTGATTTTCAATCTGCAGCAGGTTTTTCATTCCCAAAACAGAACATGGAACTGGAATTTGGCATTGGAATTTGGAAATACACAGGCATCTCTTGGAGTCCAACTGCCAGTCAGTAGAAGTAGTAGTTCTCAAGATAGTTTGCTGTGTCACTGCTTTAAAAATTCAATGTCTTGTACTGTTTGAATAGAAGTAATTTCTAAAATATTCAAGAAACTGAAGATAAATCTTGTGATTTAACTTGCCTATGCAAAGGTTAGAAATCTAGTCTAAATCCCTCAGGCTGGATCTCTCTGTGTGCCACACCACACTGCACAGCTGCATTTATGGAAGCCAACCCTTTGACCAGGAATACATATTTACATCTGGATAAACAGTTTTTCACTTTTATAGTAGATCTTGCATTCAGATTAATTTTGGCCACTATTACCTGATTTTTGTTCAGATTCTTGTAAGAAATGAAGGAGCAGTCATTTTAGGTGCATCTTCTCAGATGCAAACATGTAAGGGGACACTCAGTTCTCACATCATTTGAGCCATAATATGGAAATTTTTCTTAGAGGGACTTTATAAAATGAAGTAGATGATTCCTTGTTGTTTGTCATCCAAGGAAACTCTGGAGGATAAGACAGCTTCACATTTATTTTGCAAGGACTGTTTTTGCAGATGTTTGTTTGAACACTGCTCTGCTTTCCTAGGGACTGTATGAAAGGAGATGAAACAGAAAACAAGAAAATTGGCTGCACTGTTAACCTTATGGTAAGGCTGTTTCCTTTATCTCTCTGTGATGCTATGCAATGGTGTTGGAACTGGGATGGGAAGGGCTGGGACAGCAATCTGTGTGAGGCAGGTGCACCTTCAGAATCCAAGCACTGCGATGACAGAAGGGAATGATGAGGATCCTCTGGAGGCCTCCAGTCCAACTCTCTGCTTAAAGCAGGGCCAGCTAGGTCAGGCTCCTCAGGGCTGTGTCCAGCTCACTTCTGTGTATCCCTGGAACAGAGCTGCCACAGCCTCTCTCACCTCTTCTTTCAGCTTGTGACTACCTTCATTTTGAAAAAAAAACATGCCACAATGAAATTGGTGGGTTAGATCAGTGAGAATGTGAAAAGAATTATTACTTTTCTTTCCCACTAAAAATGTATTCTCTTTTCAGTAACTTTGCACATGCACAGATGCTGCTGAGTGCTTGGATAAGAGTCTTAGTCAGAGTAACAAGTCTTTGTTCTTTCACAGAATTTCTACAAATCTGAGATTAACAAGGAGGAGATGTACATCCGCTATATCCACAAGCTGTGTGACATGCACCTGCAGGCTGAGAACTACACAGGTGAGGGAGGCATCCTGCAGGGCCTGCTTGAAATCCTCATGCCACTTTCTAACTCTCCCAATGTTATATAATAGCTGGTTCATTCTTTTGGAAAAAATGTGCATGAATCAGTTGTGGCAGTTGGGAAGGCAAGAAGCTGAGGTCCAGCTCCTTCCCTCCAGTTGAATACTGTCTGTTCATGCCCACACAACCACATGACTGTTCCATTACACTCCAGATTTTACATTAAAGTGTTCTATGGAGAAGATGGATCCAAAAAAAATCACAACAGTGGAATGAAATTTAGAGGAAGATTAGCAAAATCACCATTATATTGTCACTTGTCATATTTCCCTGCACTGTAGTGAACAGGGAAAATGTGTTTGGACTCCAGTGCTGCACTGTCCAAGCTCTGTTTACAGCTGCAGGCCCCAAATCTAGTTAGAGATCTGAACATCTGACTGGGCATTTAAATCAAGTAGCTGGTAAAAAGAAACTGGACAGATTTGTACCTAAAAATCGTGTGCTATTTTAAGTAATTGAATAATTTAATGATCCTGTAAGACTTGAGATTTTTTTCTGAAGCTGTAAATCCGAAATCACAGACTGTTTGAGAAGCAGGTGTGTGTTTCAGTATTGGCTGTGTTTATTTGCTGCCATTGATTCAGTGTTCCATAATTGCCTTTCCAACAGAGGCTGCATTCACTTTGCTTTTGTACTGTGAGTTGCTTCAGTGGGAGGACAGACCTCTGAGAGAGTTCCTGCATTACCCATCCCAGTCAGAGTGGCAACGTAAGGAAGGTCTGTGCCGTAAGATTATCCATTACTTCAACAAAGGGAAGGTATGCCAACTTCTTCTCTCTTCCAGCACCTTCCTTCCCTTTTCCTGACTGACTTAGGGCTTGCAAGCCATCATCTCAGTTCAGTAGTCTGCAAGTAAATTTGTATCAAAAGGGTTTATAACTTGACAAATTGGCTCTCTGGACAAAAAAAAAAAGATGAGAAAAGGTATTTGATTGTGTATGGCATTTGGAGTGGGTTAGGGAGGCCAGCAGGACAAACACCAAGACATTTTTATACCTTTAAACCAAGCCTTGGATCAGCTGATGAGCCAGTTCCTCAGCTTTGGAGAGGTGGGATTGCATTCTGGAGCTGTCTGTGCAAACTGCTGTGCTATGACTCACCTTAGGACTTGTTTTGTGTTTAACCTACACAAGGAAACGGCAGGGAAAGTGCTGTAAGGGTCTCTTTATTAAAAAATATTTAAGTCCTTTCAGTGGTGCTGTTATTTTAAAGTGATTTTCAATTAAAGTGCAGTTCCATCCACTGCACAAGAAGAAAATCAATCCATTTCAATTTCATACATTGAGTATGGATTTTCTACAGTTAACTATATTTTTTTCCAATTACTGCAGAGGTAGATGTTTTAGTCTCTTGTGTCATGATGTTTTGGGAACATTTCAGTGGTGAACCTTAAAAATGATATCATCTGTTAGAGTATTTTCAAATTTTTCCCTTCTCTAGGAAAATTCCTGCAGCTTATGTTCTTGGGAGATAGCATCTGTATGTGTGCCTCGGGGTTGGTTTTGCCTGTGATGGCAATGACAGTGGCATTAAATACCAATGTGAGTTGGTTCATATGGGGCTGCCATTCCAGATAATTCTTTCCTAATCCTGCTAATAAAGAGTTGCATATGGCAGAAACATTCTCTACAGAACCTGCTGAAGGAAGTCAGATTCCTGTGTGAAGGGAGAAATGGCCCATTTATGAGGAAGTGATTAAGATTTTTTGTGTGTCTGCCAGAGTTGTTCTTTTGTAATAACACTGCATATGGTTCTCTCTTTCATTTCAGAAATTTTCAGGGGTTTTCAGACTGCACTTAAATTACTGGCTTGTGCAAATATTGCAGTACTGTACTGTCTCACTAGACAAAGATGATAGAGAGACTATGGAAAGCAAGTGAGCCTTTATTTTCAGCAAAACCAGGGAATCCATATACACACTGAAGGAGAGTAAAAACTGACTGATGTAATTAGGCTATAAAACTCCTAACAGATTACAGTGTTAACCTCTTGAGGTTTTTTCCCCACTGGATGTTTTTGGAGTTACTTGATTTGTGTTTTAATCCTCCTTTATTACAAATGGTAGCTGAATGATGAAATAATCCACTTAAGCAGTGTGTATGTCACTCAGACTGTGGAAGTGAAAGATGCTGAAAAGCCAAATCCTCCTTTTCAGCACTCTTCCTCTTGCTGTGTGTCAGGGAGCAGCTGAGGGAGAGGAAGCAACTTGCTTCCCTCTACTTGTGTCTGACAGTTTCCTTCTGCACTGCCCTGAGATGTCAGTCTCAGGTTCTGCACAGTGGGATTTGTTGTTGTGTCCTTCAGTTGCATTTCCAGAGTTCCATTTCTCATGCTGCTCCTGGCCTCTTCCACCAAACAAGGGTGTTAAAGCAGAGTCTAAAGGGTGTCCAAATTCTGCATTTGTTAATAGGAAAATGTTCTCAGCATAGGAATGGGAGGAAAACTGGCCACAAGAGTGTCTTGTGACACACCAGTGGCAGAGCCTGTGGCAGGCCTGGGCTGCTGCAGTGGGTGCAGAACCGAGTGGCTCCCACTCTCAGCACTCCTGTGCTGGGAAGGAACGTGGTGTTCCAAAGCCCTTTGAGCCTTCCCTGCTCATGTGTCCCTTCTGCTGATGGCTGCTGTGCTGTGAATTGGTTTATGGCTCAGCTGGCAGCACGTGCAAGTACACAACTTTAAATGAAGATATTTTTAACCCACAGTTAGGATTTTGTCTGTTAAAACTCAAAGTTCTCAAGTTGAAGACATCTGCGAATGGAACAGTTTGAACCCAACTGATCCTGTTTCTGCACAGCAATAGCTTCAAAACTACACAACCCTTTTCTGTCCAGCTCACTGCCAGATTTCATAAACAACTCTGACCAGCTCCCACCGTGGCATTGCAGGGTGTGCTCTCCTCAGTGCCAGCCAAGTGCTCAGAAAGACCCCAGGCTGTGTTCCCAAAGCAGTTTGGTTTTGAGCATGTGCTCCATACCCAACACTTTCTCTTGTGTACCCTCGTGGGAATCACGTTTCCCAAAGAAATCTGCACGTTGGGATGTGAGTAAAGAAAGGCTGGCATTCAGAAGGGTTGACTGTCTGTACCTGTGCCCCTTGTGTGCAGTCAGCTGAGAGCTGCTGGTGCCATGGGAGAAAGCTACAGTGTGGCTTCCAAGTAACACACAGCACACAAACACACCAGAGGTCAGCAAAACAGAAAGCACTAAGGAGGGAAATTACCAGTGGAGACATCAGGAAGTCGTTTGAAGAGGGGAGTGACACTTGCATGTCACAGGGAATTACAGATTACGTTTCTGTGCTGGGAAGATGCTACTCATTAACATCACAGATTTTAAAACTGAGGCTCCCAGTGACTCGAACATCCATTCATTCCTTTTCCTTTCAAATATCTGCAAACTCTTTTCTCTTTAAGAAGTTACCTGTGTATTGTTTTTCTGCACTTCTCTAGCTCATCTTGTATCTGCAGAATACTCAGCTAGCACAGTGGAATTTCTTGGTGTGGAAACTGAAACAAAGAGAGAGCCTGAGTTAGGATGACAGGAATGGTATCAAGGTACATGTAGAAGAGGTAGAATAAAGAGAAATCAGATGTGGTTCCATGTTGTTAATTTAATTGACATCAGAAAAGGAGCATGAAAAGGTTACATCTCTCAGATCACCTGGAGGCAACACAGCCTGTGTTCTGCTTCTGTCCAGAACACGGATTAGAGAATTAGGCAGGCTTTAGTCACAGCACCCCATTTGTAAGTAAGACTGCTCACACTCTGTGTGGAAAAAAAGCCATTTATTCTTGGCTGGATGTTTTAGAAGAGACTTTTCTTTTCCATCCTTTCAAGTGAGCATAGATCAGCTGAGGACTGAAAATCTGTGTGTAATATCTTTGTAAATAATGTTGCAACCTATAAAAAATGCAGTGGTGTTTGTGTTTGCACATACAAACACTTAACTGGCTGTTGTTGATCCCAATTCAGGGGATCAGTTTGTGTGTCATGGACTTTGACAACCCACGGCAAAAATCCTGTTAATTAGAGCTCACAAATACCTCAGTAATATCCTGAGTAGTCAAAAAACTGGTCCTTCAGTTCCTTTCCTGATTTGTCTATTGTATTGATCTAAATAAATCTCAGGCTTCCCATTCTCCTAGACTACAAATACTATCAGAATATCCAAATTGATTCTGATATAATCTTTTATTTAGCAAGTTCTTCTGTAAGTTTTTGTAATTAACTGAAGCTACAGAGTGGTACTAAGGAAGTGGCAGTAAGGATGAGAGAACAGGCACTACAAATGTGGGCTTAAAGGGAAACACTAAAATACCTCATACACTAAATCAAGTATGTAGAGATTAACTTTTTTACATAAAGGTACATGCAACCAGGAAAAACTATTTCCATATTAACTGCTAATATTTTACATAATTGCTGTTAATGACTGTTACCAATAATTTACAATATTGCTATTAATATTCTTAAAACTTAAGGTGATAGTCTAACACATTAATTTTGTGTTCACTGCAGCAGGATCCCATGTAAAACAAATTAGCCCAGTAATGCATAATAAAAATTAATCCAGTAAAGGTTCAACTGAGACCTTGGTGTTCTAAATCCTTTACCATAAGCATGGTAAGAAGCAGCCACTCCCACAAAAGGCCTCCAGTCTTGTGCAGGTAAAAGGTGATGGAAGAGGAGAATTCAGTGTAAAATGAGCTCTCCAAAAAGCCACTTGAGGTAACAGGAGAGTCTTTCTCTCCGTGTGGGTGTGCCCAAAGTGGGTCTCTGACCTCTGGGATGATGAGCTTGGAGTGCTAGGAGAGATTTATTGGATTGGATTGTGAGCTGGAGAAATGAGTGTGGCTTTCTGAATATGGGTATTGACCCCCTGCAGTAATGCAGGTCAGTTCTGAGGATGCTTTGTCTGTGTGTTGAGTGTTCCCAGTGCCTGGCAGTTTGTGCTTCCAGCCTGGGAAGGGGGGCACTCTGCTGGTGAGCCAAACCCTCTGCACTCCAGGGAGTTCTAGTGCAGGAAGCAAAGGAGCTGTTGGGCGTGGGTTGAAGGGGTGTCTAGCAAGAAGAGAAATTGTTAGTTTTATTATCTTTCTCCAAGTAAGTTCCCAGTCTCATAAAGCAGTGTCAGAACAAGCACTATGGGTGTGTAATTTCCACGGAACATATGCTTCTGTTCCCATCTTTGAGAAGGAACTGATCAGCTATTTAATGGAAATGGTTTCATTGCATTGCATTTTGCCATCAGATGTGTGCCCTTTCATACCAAATGCATTCCCAGAGCGAGTTTCCATGGCTGGCAGCCGTGCTGGCAGCAGCGTTGTGTTTGCTGTGAGTGTGATTTGCTTTGGCCCCGCAGAGCTGGGAGTTCGGCATCCCGCTGTGCCGGGAACTGGCCCTGCAGTACGAGAGCCTCTATGATTACCAGAGCCTCAGCTGGATCCGGGTGAGTAGCAGCACTTCCTCCCCTTGCACACTCTTAGCTCCTTCCCCAGAGCGTTTTGCTCTCCTGTCAGAGCATTCTGAACTGAAAAAATGATCACATTCCCTACAGAGCTCCGTGCATGCACAGCGAGCCCTTGCCGTTGATTCATCCAGATGACTTTGTAGGTCCACTGAAATAATTCCACAGCCTGGTAGCAGTAAAATCCCATGAGTACATGGAGACAGCACATACACAGAGGAGCTGGGCTTGCTGTTGCAATGGCATGCTTACATATATTTTTGCATAAAATAGCCTGGGTTTTAATATATATTTCATTTTAATTCCAAAAGAATCAAGGACAGCTCGTGCCTCAGTGAGATAAGATGAACAAGAGAGAAAGAATGAAGAATGCAAATGTGTATGGCATTCTTATCAGTTTACAAGGATCTGGTCCTCTGGTACAATCAAACACGGGCTGAAATCAGGGCACATTTGAGCATTGTGCTTTAATCAGAAAAAGTTTAAGTTCTTGTTATTTAAAAACTTTCTGAATGTGAAAATAGTTCATCTGCTCCTGTCCCCGGGGTTAGCATGCATATACCAAATTTTATGCTTTATGGATGTATTCTTATACACAGTGATTTAAATTCTCTTTCAAAAAGTCCAGTTTATTCTCACCTGAAGACACTTGTCTAACAAAGTCTCCTAACCTGCTCTTCTGAAGAACCTGTTCTCTCCAAATGGCTCCAAAGAGAGCTGTGACCAGCTTGCTGTGACTCTCTGTGCCATTCACATCCCCACCACATTCCTTGATGCTTCCTGCAGTGATTTGGGGACCTTCTCCATTTTAGAAAAGGAGTTACTGTGGCAGGGAACCGAGCACAAACCTGGATGCAACATTGCAATGCAGTGGAAGCAGTGATGTCAAACTGGTTCTCCTCTTTTAAAGAGCCATCTTTTTGCTACTCTGAAATTCCTGTGTTTCAAATGAGGTTCAACTTGCCAAAGGGTCTGGAAATCCCAGTCTTGATCCATGTTAGCACAGTGCCACAAAACCAGTTATTGGCACTGGAGAAAAGTCCTTTTACTCTTTCCAGCCCCCTTTTTCTTCCATGTTAAACCTTCTGGTGCACAGAGCTGTAGAAGATTTAATTTTCCTTTTTCATGCCCCTCAACTCAATTAAGGCAAACCCAATTAGATGTAATTTTCCAGGCAGTGGTCTGGATTTTGATCTTTAGGAGAGAACAGGATGCTGTGAACCAGGCAATGTGGATCTTAATCTCAGCTTTGCCATTAATTCTGCAATGCAAAGAAAATTACGTGCAAGACCTGTTTAATTTAAAATAAGATAAACCAGGAAAAATTCCTATGTCATCTCCCAAAATGTAAAATGAGAATGGTGATATTCTAGTCTCTTCCACCACACAGACTGGTTTAATTAATAATTTTTATCTTGAACAGAATGTTGGTCTTTTCATAAAAAATTGTGGAGGTGAAAGAGTAATGGGATATTTTAATGAGTCTTGAGATGTTCATGTTTTAAGTGCAGCTTTAAGGGTCTGATAGCAGCTATCTCTTTCCTCCACAGAAAATGGAAGCCACCTATTATGACAATATCATGGAACAGCAGCGCTTGGAGCCGGAGTTTTTCAGAGTTGGTTTTTATGGTCGGAAATTCCCATTTTTCCTGCGGGTAAGCCAGACTTACACAAAGTGACCAGGCTCAGAGTAGCTGTTAAGGCTTTGTATTTTTGTTTTGGAGATATGATGTCTACCATTCAGCATATTTTTTTTCTGCCTGCACAAATAAAAACAGTTTGCTGGCTGAACTGAAGGATGCGGTCCATTGGGAATGTTCTTGGGAGCAGAGATCAGAAATTTGACTCATGCCTCTGTGAATTTTTGATGATCTGCAGATGCAGCACAAATTGCCTCTATATTAAGCAAAATGCTGTATTGCAGCAATGTTGGGTCATTACAACTAATTTTCATCATCTCAAATTATCACGCTTTAAAAAGTCTCACATGACAGAATTCTAACCCCAGCCTGATGACTCTTCTGCTATGTGCAAGTGAAAATTTCCTCTCTCTTCAACAAAAAGCCAAACAGCTTCTCTGGACACGGCCTCACTTGGAGCTCATTGTCTGCTGATGTACCAATCCATTTAAAAAGTGAAAATTTCTTCTTTTCCTAATGAGGAATCCAACTTGAAATGGGTATTTGTTTATACAATGTCTTGTACAATGTCAGAGCAAGGAAGGAATGTAATCTGACAACTGCTCCAAGAGCTGCCTGAAAATTGATGGCAGATGCCATCAAGTGTGACAGGACAAGGTAACTGGAAGCTCTCAAGGACTGGAGGTGCATGGTTTGTGTTCTCTTGGAAGGAATGGTTTGACAAGAGGTGGCAGCACTCAAGGTACACAGGATGAAGGCACAAAACCCCAGCCATTTTGAAAGATGCCCTCAAACTTCCCTCTGATTATGAAGTTGATAGGGCTTTTTAACAAGGATTTCAGCACTGTTGTTTAGTTATAGTCTTTTAATGGAAACACGGGGCAATAAAGGCAAGTCGAAATTAGTCAAGGATAAGAAAATACCGGTGGATAAAGGGTGGTGACTCCACGTTATTTGAAGGTGAACAGTGCCAGAATCAGAGAATCACAGCATCATTTAGGTTGGAAAAGACCTCCAAGATCACCGAGTCCAGCCTGTGACCAATCCACACCTTGTCAACGAGACCAGAGCACTGAGTAGCACATCCAGGCTTTGAACACTTTGAGGGATGGTGATCCACCACCTCCCTGGGCAGCCCCTCCCAGGGCCTGACCCCCTTTTCCATGCAGAAATTCTTCCTGATGTCCAACCTGAACCTCCCATGGTGCAGCTTGAGGCCATTTCCTCTCCTCCTCTCACTTGTTCCCTGGGAGCAGAGCCCAACCCCTCCTGTCAGGGAGTTGTGGAGGCTGAGAAGGTTCCCCCTGAGCCTCCTTTTCCCCAGGCCAAGCCCCTGCAGCTCCCTCAGCTGCTCCTCACAGGGTTCCCAATGCAGCAGCCTGCAGCACTGTGTGGAACACACTGCAGAGGAATCCAAGGAAAGGACAGGTGCAGCAGTGTGAACCAGGATCTGCCCTTTCAGGAACATCTCCCGAGAAAACCGACCATTTCTTTTTTTACATCCAACAACAAATGTTTCAGCACATGACTGACAGCAAAGCCATCATGGCACACAAGTATAGCCAACATGTGAAGTACTGTCAGTGACTCCAGCTTATCTTTTTGTTTTGTGGCTCCTCTGTTTTACCTGGGCTCCTGCATGGCTGATGTGTGTGACACTTCTGGAGTTTCTCCTGCTCAGCCCTGACTCTTTGCAAAGTGCTGTAACAATGTGGATCCTTGGCTGGAGACACTACCAGCGAACACAAGCATACATAATTATAATCCTTGTTAATTCTGCAATTATATTTGGTAGCAGTACTTTTGATAGCAGATTACTAATGTAGCAATCTCATTAAAAGTCATCCTCCTCCTTTCTCTCCCTAATGATCCATAGAGCACACACATTGTGGAGCACAGCCTAAGCCCATTAGCAGTCACATCAGCATGGATCACACTGTAAAGAGATTGGAAGCAGCTATTCTAGTGAAGAAAAAGATTTACATGGATTTAAAATCTTCAAATGGATATTGGAGTGATTTAAAGTGATCAAATAACTCCAAGCCTTTTTCTCATGTATTTTTCTATTGCTGTATGGCTTAAGACAGAAAATAACCACTTCTTTCTACATCTTTGATTTTTGAAGACCCTTTGTCTAGAACTATCGTTGTTTGTGTTTCTATGAATTCTGCATCTATTTCTAGCCTTCCTGAATAAGTAAATTAAAACTAAATTAAAACTGCCCATATCTTCCATCTACCAGTTCAAGTAAGGCCTGACAAGCCATGTTTTGAGATCTTGTGTTGGCATCTGTCTGAAGTCTTATTAAATTTAGCTTAGAGGTGTTTTCAGGCCATTATTTTTAGAATCACAAAGATTTTATTTATAGGCTTACAGTTTTCTAGATTGCTGCAATCAAAAGCTAAAATAGAGAATGCAGTAAGTGCCATGAAGAGATTCACCTTCAAACATGGGCTCACTCCAAATTTAGTAATAGCTGCAAAGTTTGAGCATTACAGACCAAACTGTCAGGATTCATCATGCAGTTCTTGTCCCTGTCCATTGGTTGCTGTGACTGATGCATGCAAAGTGACACATGTCACAGCCAGACCATGAGAGCCTGTCCAGAAAGCTGAAATGCAAAGCCAGAGATAACTGAACTCCTTGGCCATGTTTTATGGTCAGGTTTTGCTGCTTTCTCTTTGATTTGGTACAAGATCAAGAACTGCTTGGCCAGATCCCTTTTCCAGAGCAATTAACAAAGCATTCTTGAATATACTGCAGCTTCTTAATGCAAGAGATAAAAGGCTGTTCTTGTTTGTTAATTTTTAAATTTGTTTTATGAAGGTGACAAACCTCCCTATACTTCTAGTTATTACATGTATGAGAGTTTAAACTACCAGAATTAGAGAATTTGCCTGCTTTGATTGGTCTTGCACCAGGAGATAGTAATGAAAATGGTGCTTTACAAGGGTTAAGACACTGGAATACAATCTTCATGACACTGAGGACTTTAGAAATCCTGTATGGTGCTGTTCAGAGTTAGAGATGGCTCAAAAAGCATCCAGGAACTCTGCACAAGTGGTTTAATGCCTCAAGAGTCATCTCCAAATGCAGGTTTCCATTATTAGCAGAAATGAAATTTTGTTCATCAAGAGGAAAGTGCTTTTAGGGCCGAAGGGGAATTTGTTAAGTGGCCACTGAGAATTCTTGGTAAAGCTTTTCTGTATTACTCTACTGTAGACAGGGGAATTCCTGAGCATGCATTGTTCAGCATGATCAGGGCTGGGTTGTATGGCTGTGATAATACAGCAGTGATTAAACAGTGATTTTTGTGAACAGTTTGTTGCAACTTCTCTCTAAGGAGAACTGATAAAATGATAAACATATATCTCCCTCTCTTGTATGAAATCCTCAGGACTTTTATCCATCTGGTGTAAATTGTATTTGGCAGCAGCTTTCCCAGTGTAGAACAACGAAGCTGGTGACTTCATTTTTAGCTGATATGTTTCAGTATAGTCCAATTAAAACCAGTGCCTTTTCTGAGAAGCAGGTAAGAGAAGACCACAGGACCGAATGCTGCTTGTGCCTGCATCAGAGGCACCGTGCTGCTGAGAGATCAGGGGATCAGTCTCCTCGTTCATCATGTCTTTAGGAAATACATTGTAAAGAAAAAGGAAGGGATAAAATACATCAGCTGTGTTAAATGCACATTTTGCTCTCACATTAGCATATGGCCACTGTTGTTTATCCTTGGTTTTGAAGTAACATTTAAAGTGAGATAGAAGTCAATAGAATTTAGCTTACTTTTAAGGAGACTAATGGATGTTGTCCTCCTTGCAGAACAAAGAATATGTGTGTCGGGGCCATGACTACGAGAGGCTGGAAGCCTTCCAGCAGAGGATGCTGAGCGAGTTCCCCCAGGCCATTGCAATGCAGCACCCAAACCACCCCGACGACTCCATACTGCAGTGTGATGCCCAGTGTATCCTTCTGGAGCTGGGGATGGCCTAAACCAGACCCTGTCTGCAGCTGGCAGTGACTGCTTCATTGTGGGACATGGTGATGGAGAGAGCAGTCACTTTTTATTTGGGAAGGGATGCAGGTCATGTTCCATGTGGAAGGGAAAGGGCTGTGCTTGGTCACTTCTGTGTTTTAATGCTTTACCAACAGCATTGGCATAATGCACAGTTTGTGTCCTTAGAAGTATTCCTGATACCTTCTCTTGGTCAGCATTTTGTTGGGAATAGATACGAGTTCCAAAGTGCTATTTTTCATTCTGTTTATTGTTTTACATCAAATTTTACATTTTTGCAGTCTCCCTTTCTTTAAAACTGCTGAACCCTTTTATACCCAAAGCTTTGCATCTCATTCTTGTCATTGGTCACCTGTCCTGGAACCTGGTACAACCAGTACAGTGCTTGGTGTATTTAATAGGACATCACATCACATTTAATGGGACTGCAGGGGCTTTGGAGAGCTTAGTCATGGGACCACCATGTCTGGCTTCCAGAAGAACAGCAAGGATACTGTGCAGTATTCAGTTCAAGTACTACTTGAACCATAAGGACACTGACAGCAACTGGAATCTCCTGCCATGGCTTGCTGTTTCCTACTTGTCTTTCCTAGCACGTGGATAAAAGCTTTCTTTGACTGCCCACTTACCAGATTTACAGATCTATGCAGTGACTCCCATCCCAGACAACATAGATGTGCTGCAGATGGACCGTGTCCCTGACCGCATCAAGAGCTTTTACCGAGTCAACAACATCCGGAAATTCCGCTACGACCGGCCCTTCCACAAGGGCCCCAAGGACAAGGAGAACGAATTTAAGGTAGAAGTAGCAAATAAGCAGTGTTTAGGTGTTAATCTCTGAATTTAGGTGAATACTGTCTTGTTATTCTGTGCTGACAGAGCCCTTTGGGTAATGCTGATTTGATGGCCAAAGATACCTTCAAGTAAGAGGCAGCTGTTGAGCCCATGGTCTGACTGAGGACTGTCGAGTCCTGACCTGATTAAAGCATTGTCCAGTTTAAAGGTGGATTATTTTAGTGCCAGGGGAAATGCATTTTGAAGCAAGGATGGGCTTTTCTTGTTTGGCTGGCGTTTTTTTTATTACTGACACATAGGTCTAAAATGTCTTCTTGGGTCCCATGACACAATTGGTGGTCAGGTTTTAAAAATTAATGTTGGAAGTGTTGTTTAGAGCATACTGAACTCCTGGTTTGTCGTTTAAGTGACTTTCAGGAAGACCTTCTACAAAATGAATGCTTGGGAAGTTAATGTCTTCTTTTCTGAACTTTGCCCCCTTCACACCTGTAGTAAGAGTCCAGATGGTGTGGTTGGGATTCACTGTGCTGCTCACAGCCTCAATTACTCCTTGCAGAGCTTGTGGATTGAACGCACCACTCTGACCCTGACTCACAGTTTGCCTGGGATCTCTCGCTGGTTTGAAGTGGAGAGAAGAGAACTGGTAACATTCATAGTTCTGTATTTGGGGCTTGAAGTGATGAGTTCCTGAGCATGTGGGATAGGCAACTTAAAACTTGTTGGGCTGAAATCTTGCAGTTTAAAATTATCTTCACCAAGGATTAAGTGTGTCCTTTTTCTACCACTTCATCTAAATAATTGCTGAATGTAACCAGGGGAATTATGTGAGATAACAGTATAATGGAGACAATGCCAAAAAGATGGAATAATTGCATTGCTGCCATGTCTCCAGTATATAGAAAGACGTTATCGCAGCTGAGTGACCTGAAATCCAGCACTGCCAACAGTGGAGTTTGTTAATGTAGCTAATTTTCTACAAAGCTGTAAAAGCAAAGAGAGCTCACTGAACAATCCTGGAGTATCATTTCATTACAAGGAAGATAATAAATCTCAGTGAAGTGTCCGCGGAATTAAAATATATTTTATTGCCTTTGAGGTTGAAGTAAGTCCCTTGGAAAATGCCATTCAAGTGGTTGAGAACAAAAATCAGGAGCTGAGGACACTGATAAGCCAGTACCAGCATAAACAAATGCATGGCAACATTAATCTTCTCAGCATGTGTCTGAACGGAGTGATTGATGCGGCCGTTAACGGGGGAATTGCGCGCTACCAGGAGGTGAGCAGGGCTCTGCTTCCCATTCAGTGTCACCCCTCTTCAGTTGGGTTTTCATTTCTGTTTCAGCAACAGTATGGCTTAATAAGATCAGAAATTTTCATGTACATTATCTAAAGATGAGGTTACACCTCCTACTTGGTTGTGCTGTCAGTGCTTGCAGAGCCACATGGCAACAGGAGGCTCCAGAGGTGGAGCTGGGATCTCACATGGAAGTAGGTCCAGGTGACAGTGAGGTTTCTCAAGGATCACACTTGGTTTACCTGGAAATCCTCACTTGACAGGTAAAACAGCGAAGCAGGTTCTTTTATAGTGCTTACATTATAAATTCATCTTGCAGTGGATGCTGTGGGACTGGTGGTAATTGACTGATTGGGCCTGAAATCAGGAAAAGCCACTGTAGAACCAAAATGATCTTACATGCAGTATTTTATCTAGCATAATCTCTGGCAAGCTATTACTTAAACAGAGCATTGTAAAAGGTAGGTTTAGGGTAAAATACCAGAAAATGGCAGCAGTGGTTCAGGGGTGTGGGATGTGTCTTCCCCACAGAGCAGTGGAGAGAACACTCTTCAGGCTTTACATTCATTAGTTGCCAATTTATGCAGGAAACTCCTTTAGCTTTAGGCAGTTATGTGAAGGAAACTATAAAATCCAAATAACTGGAAGATACAAGGGTTAGTAGTATTGCTCATCACTGTCACAGGGGGAAACTTGGTCAGAGTCATGATTCAACAGAATCATTTCAGCTGCCAAGACCATTTTCTCTGCATCCCAGAGTGCAAAAAATTAACCTCTGCTGTTATCTTCATATATTTAGTATTCTTAAGATTTTTAGACCTTTTCCTCTCATTCTTTGACACAGTTATGATGAAATACCTTCCAGTAAGAAAAAGGTTCTTTTTTGCTTTTCCTGCAGGCCTTTTTCGATAAGGATTATATCACAAAGCACCCCGGAGATGCAGAAAAGATCACCCAGCTCAAGGAACTCATGCAGGAACAGGTACTATTTTTCAGGTGCAGAAGAACATTGTCTGGATTCATCAGCAGTCAGTCTAAACATCAGCTCAAACTGTTCCATTCAGAAGCAAAGAATTTTGGTACAGGAGATCTAAATATATTCAGACAAAAAAATTGGGGAGAGGTGGGCAAGGAGGTTATGACAAGCCATTCACCTTATGGGATGTGAGGTGAAGCTCAGCTGAAAGCACATTAATTTTGTTGTCTCCATTTATTATCCATGAGACATCTTGCTGAGTTTCAAGCCTGCCATTCATTTTTGGCATTTTGAATTATGTCGTTCCAGCAAATTTCAAAGATAATCAGAGGCAGGATGGGTCAGGCTTGAGATTAAACTGGCAGAGCCACATATGAAAACTTAATGCCTATTTATATTATCTGCAGTTGCATTTTTCCATAGTGTCTCCATGAAACATCTTGGTAGATAAAGCTGTGGGATGCTTTGATGGGAATGAAATCAGATAATCACGTCCCTCTTAACTGAAAGTTTGGCAAGATACACCTCATTAAACAATGTGCCCAAATCTGAATAGAGCTACTAGGCCTGTTTCCTCAACAAATCACTGAACTGCATTTCAGATTCCCCATCTGGAAAATAATGCTTATCTCCCTTCAATCCTCAGGAGATGTTTGAAGATTAATTAGTTATTGTTTGTACAGATTTTGGATCATGTAGGGAATTACATACATCTTAAGCCTCCTATCACTGCTATTTTCTTTCATCTGAGAGCTTATATAATCTCATTCAGTCATTAATATTATATGTTTGACCTTTGAAGAAGTGACCTTTAGAAGTAACTAATGAGGAACAGGAGGAGTGCCACACTGCTGCTGTTCAGCTCAATTATCAGAAACTCCTTTTAGCAGTCTCTGTTGGCAGCACTGAGCCCTTCCCTGCCCTGGGAGGAGGCGTTTCTTTGGCACAGGGCGTTATCTGTGTGAGGGCATAATGCTGCTCCCTCTGCACAGAGAATCTCTCTGGGATTTTTTTGCAGTTCTCTCTTAACAAAGGCAATCCAACATGACACAAATGTACTTGTCTCACACTTAAGTACTTGTTGGAGTAGTATGAAGTTGCCAGGACTCCAAGGCTTGCCTAATTATCAGCAGTCTTGTAATGAACAGTGACATATTCCTTGCACAGTGACAGAACTGCAGGACAGGCTTCTGTTCTCCCTCTTAGACACGGTTTATTTGGGTTTGTGATGTTGCATTTGCTTTTGCACAGGTGCATGTCCTAGGAGTGGGTCTGGCAGTCCATGAGAAGTTTGTGCACCCTGAGATGCGTCCCCTGCACAAGAAACTGATAGACCAGTTCCAGATGATGCGATCCAGCCTGTACCACGTAAGCCAACGCTCACTTTGCCCATTGTTGAATTACATGATTAAACATCTGCCAGTTGCAGTAAGGTTCACAAAAGAACTGGGCTGATGCACCATTGATTGAACCTACTGGATTGCTAAATTATCAAAAGAATCCTTGATTTTTGTGCAAGGAGGCAGTCCTAGAAAATATGTTAACTTAGCCTTTAAACAAGAATTGTTAATATTTGTTGTACCACAGAGCAGTTGTAATTTTCAGTTGCTGTCTCACATAGCAGAAAATTATGTAAGACAGAGGAAGAAAGATTGAACAGGAAATGCTGGATGTTGATCTCTTCAAAAGAGCTGCCATAACGTGAAGTAGCATGCCATGAGGCACACTCAGAGTGTTCTGTGACCAGCTTAGCTGAAGTGTGTTTGCTCTGCAGGAGTTACCTGGTCTGGATAAGCTGAGCCCGGCCTGTTCTGGCTCCAGCACCCCCCGCAGCAACGTGCTGGTTTCTCACGGCCCCATGAGCCCAGAGAGCATAAAGCTGGTGCACCGACACAGGTACCCCCCTCTCCTTCCCAAACACCCAGGGCCCCTGCACACTGCTGCACCAACCTTCCAGGCTCTGAGGAGGGCCTGAAGTACTGCAGGAGGGGCAGCATGAGCTTAGGCACAAGTGCCTTTTGTCTTCATTCAGTGCTAATTATTGAAGCTTGAGGATTGGAATAAAAAAGTGGAGAAATGCAGTTTGCAGCAGATGCTGAACACCTCCAGGTGTGACTCCATCGCTTTATTTACTGTAGAGGCAGAAACACACACCTGCCACTCAATTCTCCAGACCCAATCTGACTTACGGAGGTTCCAACCTCTCCTACTTCTGTTATGCCAACAGCAAATAACTGGGTCCTTATCTACCACAGAAAGAAAATTGTATGGCTTGTTTCAGAATCCAACTCAATATGTACCATTTTGAAGGATCAAAAATGTTAACATAATTATTTTTGTAATTCTGACCAAATCAGAAGCCAATACAAGAAAGGCTGCCAAGGTGTTTTGATCAGAACATCAAAAAATTATCATTGTGAGTGCTTATTCAAACTGAATGCCCATATATTAAATCTGAGATAATGACAGGGGATAAAAATTGGTATTATCCAGACAAAACAGTGTTTTTTGTATCCAGCCAACACTGCTTATTTGAAAATGCTAATTGTTCTTCTGTGTTTATTCTCCTTACTGGATCGCTATAGTTTAGTTCTTTTTAAAGCCTGGCATGAAAAGCTGTGGAAACTTGGTCCATGAATCCAGGATGGTGACATTCTTTTTGCTAGTAAAACTTGAGTAGCTTATACTACTTCTGTGTCTTGGCAGTTCACAAATGGTGTCTGGCTGATAACAATTTTTTTCCCCTCAAAATTCCTCCCTTTGTAAAGGCTTTCTTAGTTTTGGGGACAAACTAGGGAAATTCGATACTGTACAACATGTTTTTGTGTGTGGTTCAGAGTGACAAAGATAAGTTTATTCCCTGAGGGAGAGTAGGGTGCAGCCTGCACACCAGCTGGGCTGTATTAATTTACTGTCAGCTACAAAATTGCCTTCAACTGTAATGCCGAGACCAACAGATGAAACAAGGAAAACTCTATTTTGACCTGTGTGTCTTGTGCTTGGCTTCCTTTGGAATCTTTTTTAAGCTCGTCCTGCTCATCATACTTAGCATTAAAAGTGAGAGTCGTTTCAGTATGTTCTGTTATAAAAAAAAACAAATATGCACCCAAGGTCATGATGTGACATTACCCTGAGTTGGGATTCTGAAATTTGACATCTTTATGTATGTTTTGTCTTACCTGTAATCTTCTTGTCACTTCTTTCATATTTACTCACATTTATGGATTTGTTTAAGCTTATTTGGCCTGATTTTTCTAAAGTGTTTGACATCTAAAGGTGACCTAAAGCAGCAGGTAACTGTAGGTACTTACTAGTTTGGAAAAAATCAGGCTTCACAAACAGGTTCAAAAGATAATTTTGCCCTTGCTCTGTCTTTTTTCCAGCCCACTGAACTTGCTTGGTTCAGTCCGACACTCCTCATCCTCTCTGTCATCCCACACCTCCAGTGAAACAGGAAACCTGGTTATCCTGACAGACAGTTCTGTGGGGGAGACTGCTGAGGATATGTACCACATGCAGGTACAGCTCCAGCACAGCCAGGAGCGCTGCTTGGGAACAGCACAGGATGTGTCCACAGGGTTTCACTTAGGAGCAGCACACTTCACCTGTGCACTTGCTTGGACCTGGCTGTGATGTTTTTCTCAAAGAGCTGAATAGATAGAATCTAACATTGTTCAAGATGACAGTAATTCATTAGATTAACTTTGGGAAGAAATCTTCTGTGTTTGTACAGTGATTGTGATCCTGCAGTCCAAGGTCACACTGCTGCTTGCAGAGAGCCAGGTTTTGTCCCATGGTGTTTCCCTGCCCGACTGAACATGTGCAGTTAATGTTGCTCTTGGTTTGGGGAGGTGGCACAAGTCCCACAGTGCTGAGTGCAGTGAACAGGGCAGGTGAACAGCACTGAAGCTGGGCAGAGGCTGCCCTGGCTCATCCGAGACAGGTAAATCCCTCAGGCACTGACCCGCCCGGTTCTCCCTGGATGCTCTCCCTGCCTCCTGCAGCTTGTTCACCCTAAGCCCAGCTACCAAGGCTCAGTCACCAATGTCTCTTTTATCCCCATCCCAGGCTAGCCCTTCCACCTCCAGCCTGAGCTCCACTCACTCGGCTCCGTCCCAGATGATAAACTCTGCCCCTTCCAGTGCTCGAGGTAAGCAAGGACAGGCCCTGGGGGGGCCCTGCAGGTGTTCCCTACACCTGGCCACGTGTTGCCTTACTGGTGAAACACCACCTGCACTGACATGTCCCACTGCTGCTCTTTCTGAGATGTAAATGCCTCTTCAACAATTATTGCTTTACAAAAGTTTTAATTCTTCGTTTAATCATTTCTTCATCAGTATTTGGAATGTATCTCGAACACGTGCTGGTTTCAGGCAGTTGAATTTCATAATGGTTTCCATTGTTCTGCAACAAAATTGTGGCAGGCAGTCTAGAGGAAAACAAGAACAGACCTCACTATAGTTCTTAAAAGAGCGATCATGAAGACAAAGGCAAAGAAATCATTTTACAAGTTTAAAGAAATTATGGCACAAAAAAGGACTTGAGGCAGTTTAGCAGAAACATATGTATACAAAAGTACACATACTGGATGAATGCTGAAAGATACGAATTTTAAGTACTGGAGATAAAGAAGGGCTTCCCTGCTGGGAAATTCTTGAAGAAAGGAAAACTGTAAAAGCAGACTCTGGGGATAGTCATCCTGCCTTTGTGTTACAGTAGCTGGTCTTGATATTGCTAATCATTTTCTTCCCAAGCCTCAGAGCTGAAGCAGAACCACTCCATGTGATCTCCTGACTTTCATAACTTCTCTTCAAGGTCTTGGGTTTTTTCCTCTCATTTTGGATTCTCAGTTGCAGGTTCTACACCTTTTTTTCACAGGCGTCTGAAGAAGGTGTCCAGGATATGGTCAGAGAGAGAGGCTGATATTTAAATCTTACCCCTTTTTCCATACAGGAGAATTCTGTCTCTCCTGATGGACGGAGAATACAGAGAAGGGCCCTTTCTCTCAAGCCAGCTTGGGGTATTTTTGCTCAGTCTGGCAGTAAAATCCTAATTGACTGGCTGTTGTTATGACACAGATGCAGCAAAGTGATTTAACTGAGGGATCAGATGGAGTAGGAAGGCGAGAAGTGAACATCTTCAAATACAGGCAGATAGCTGCACTGATGACCAAGGGCCGGAACGAAAATAATGACAAACAGAAAGTAAGCAGGTGCAACTGGCACAACAGGAAGGTGGAAGTGTGGATAGGGCTATCATGTCAGGAAGACATCCATAAGTGGATGTGCCTCAGCTGGCACGTGCATCTCTTGGGGGATCTGAAGGGTTTGGTGCTCGTACTGTTTCACGCTGTTTTCCACTTTGGAAGTCCAGTGACAGCTCCCAGTGACAGGCTGTGACAGTTTGTGACAGTCTTTCTGAGCCTGCTGACTGCACAGCATCACCAGCTTCCCTCCTTACAGTATTATTCACTGTTGCTTAGAAACCAACGTGATGAATGCTCCAAAGGGTCTGGGCTGCTGGGTGAGCCAACAGCACCTCCCAGGGATGGGACCCAGACAGACTTCAAATGGGAAACACTAAGAGAAGTAATGAGTTTGAAAAACATTTATATAGCCTATGATACAACATTTCTTCTCTACTGTTCTGTTCACTTTTAAATTAGATGAGCACAGCATTCAGACATTACCCACTTGTGGGACTTCACTTCTAGTAAGGTCCCAGGTGCAATCTGTGTTTGCCAGTGTGCCAGTCACTGTTCTGGTTATCACAACACTGCTGCGGGGAATGGAGCTGTTCTTAATGAGAAAAAGCCCTTAAACTTAAAATTCCATTGTGGTAATACAGCTTTGTTCTTCTCCTTGGTGATTTTTCCTTTTGTTTTGTTTTGAACCGGGTGGATTTGATGCTTGTGAAAATGAGACCAGTATCACTGGCTGGAGCAAGGTACTTCACAGACATTACATGTGCAGCTCTGCGAATGCACCTCTATCCCCCTTTCCCCCCCTTTTTTTGGTATTTATTTATATTCTTTCTAATTTAGCGCTGGTGAAAGGTGCTGGATTGACACCCCTGGAGGCTGAAGCCCTCTATTTACCCACAGAGCAGATACAGCATGGGCGGCAGCCGTGCAAGTTCCCCCACGCTGCCCCCACCCATGTGCCTCATCTCTGTCCTGGAGGGAGCACCTCTAGAGGTGAGAGGATAGTCCAGTCTCCATGACCCATCCAACCCCTGGCCTTTCTGCTGAGACTGCCAACAAAGCCACGAGAGTCACGATGCTGCAGCTGAACACTTGTCAGATGGGAAGTGGACAAAGGCCAACAATCAGTTTCGTACAGGCCACCTAAATTTATCAGCTTAACATCTTTGCCACCTGTGGCTTTAACCTGAGCGTGGTTGGGTAGGATTTCTAGGGTTTAGCCTGATTTTTAAATGCTTCTGTCATTTATTCAAATGATAATGCAGTTTACTTAGACCACCTTCTCTGTTTTACTGCAGAGTCCTTTCCTGAGGAGATGGGTATCTTTATAACACAAATTAGTTCCATCAGTGACCAAAGGAAGCTGTGGCCTTTTGTATTAAGAATCCAGCAGGAATTTAAATTGTTCTCCACTTCCAAAAAGTTATCCTTTCATGGACCTTTAAAATAGCAACACAAGCAATTATTTGGCTTGTCCAAAGAAAATAAAGCTATTAATCTAAAAAGAATTTTTAAAGGATAGTCATCAGGAAAGTAGATCAGTGATTTGATTTTATCACTGAATTGCAGGTCAAGGCATCAAAATTTACACTCGTTATACACAAGTTACAGCAGAAGTCTTAAACAGAACTGAAATCAGAATACTGCAGGAATTTGCAAATTCTGTGCTAATAATTAAGACATTAGTAGTTACTCATTATTCCAAGTATGTATCTCTCAGTGTTCACCTGGCCTGACCCTTGTGTAGCTTCCTCCCTGTCAGGGAAGCACCAGTGCTGTTGTGTAAAGGGTCAATAAGAAACTCAGTGAGGTTTGGCCTTGTTTGAGGTGGCTCATGAGGCACTGCTGTAACTTTGGTGGAGTTAAAAGATTGCACAAGCCAGGTTTCCTCAAGTGAGAAACTGTAACTCAGAAGGGCCTGGAAGGAGCTAGGAGTGAGTAGGTTTTTTTCAGTCATTTAATTCAAAATACAGTTGGGACTCCTCTGATGCTCTCAAAAAGCAACTCCCACTTGATGAGTTGCCTCTAAAGGCATCCCTACTGCTTCCTCAACACTGCCCCCTGTTAAGGTGTAGAAAATGAGTCCTGGTGTCTTATTCAGCTCTCTGCAAGAATCCACGGACTTACATTAAAACTTTCTTTTTAAATCAAAAAAGTTACGATTTGGTGCAGGAGCAAACTTTTTGTAACAGTAATGAGAATGATGAATCAGGAGAAAAGATTTGATGAGTTTGGAGTTTACATTAATCTTAGATTTCATTCCTTAAAATTAATACTTGTCACAAGTGGATTAACATATTTATAATTTAAAAAGCAAAACTACCTCTGGCTTTTGCACAGGTTTCCCTTTCTCATTAGCAAGTACCTACTGTGCTGCACACATCAAGTGCACCAAGCTACATGCCAAAAGGAGTAAGCCCTGGCACATGCTGCAGCATTTTATTATGGCCACTGGCTGCTCTGGAAGCTTTAAAAGCCTTTTTTGACTTTGCTTTTTAAGTTTAGCCAGTCCCTGAAAGGAGCCATGGTTATTGTGCTCTCTGTCTGTCCAAAGCAGCCATATTTAATTTTGTTTGCAAACTGGACACTTGGCATAATCTATTACCATTTTTATAGCTATAGTTTATTACAAATTTAGGGTACAAAAGAGCAAAGCTGTTTTTTGAACTACACTCTGCCAGCACATGTGGGATTTTTCAGGTCCTGCAGTGCAAGGTCTGTGAAAATTGTAATCCCATAAAAACTGACAGCACATTGAGGAGGTTTGCATCTTTGATATAAAAGAGCAAGGATGACAAGATAAATAAAAAGGGAAAAGTTTACAGTGTAGGTTGTGCTGTGCTGTAGTTCTGGGCACACCTAAAAGTTCAGCATCTTTCTGTTTGTCCTGCAGAACAGGACTATCTGTGACCTGTGAGGAAAAGACTCAGCACAAAGCGTTAACACTGTGTTCTCCAAGCTGATGTTGTACATAAGAGCAAAGAATGTTGTCTAATTATGTTTCTGTTCTATGTCTGGGGAGAGAATGAGTTCGGGACTAGAATGCAGATACTCTGCCACTGTTCATGTCAGAGTGGGGGTGTAGATTAACCCGGCATCTGCCCCCCCTAATGGAATTGTTGCAATTGTAGGACTTTATCCTGCATTCTGCTGGACACATTGTTCCTTCCACTGTGTGCTGAATATCAGTTCCCAAAACTGCATGTTTGCTTTTGCTGGGGTAAAAGCTGCATCAACCAGCACCAATGCCTTTGCTCATATGTTGGAGTGCTGTCCAGGTAATGTGTGTGGTTGTGGAAGTTTGCCAGAGGGGGCATGTATTCCCCAAAGCCGGCATGGCTCTGCGATGCGCTGTGTGCTGCCATCTGTTCAGTGCGTGTTTGTGACGCAGTCAGACAATCAGTGCAAATTACAGCTCACTTCAGCAGCTTCACAACATCAATTCCTGCCTAATATTGTGCATCCCAAGGGTTGCGTGTACCAGTAGTGTCAGACTTCAGGAAGTCACTGATGAGAGTCATTCTTCTGGCAAATCCATTGTCAGCTGTTGCACGTCAGGTCTGTTGTTACGTGGCACTCATCTTGAAGGACATGAGTCCCAAGTAATTCCACCTGCCAGGAAGCTGTTACACGAAATACTCCAATATCTTAACTGACAATTATACAGATAACTAATAGATAAATCAAGTTTATTATTCCTTCTTTAAAACGCTAAGCATTGGTAAATGTCTGGTGTCATAAAAGGGCTCAGTATAGCAACACACTCAGTAGTAATTATCATTACAACAACATTGTAAGCAAAGTGCCTCTCACATTTATAGAAAATGCTGTTTATTATTGGGTTTTGTTTCACTTTAACAAGAGGAAGCTGACCAAGATATCACACTTATCTCTGCCCAGAACCAAGGAATGAAGTAGCTTCCCACAGATTCCTGCTTTAACTGAATAGTGTATGTCAAACTTTTATCCCCTTCTTCCACATTCAGTCCTAAAATGCACAATTTTATGGCATTTCTGTAACTCTACAATACTTTATGGGCCAAGGGACTATTAGGCACTGTACAGCTGCAGCCAATGCCACACAGCTGCCCACTTTTTTTTTCTGTTTAAGAGGAAGCACTTTGCAACATACAACTAGGGACACATACATCCTACACAGCCTCTGTGGTATGTCCTTACTTGTATACAACAAGCCAGTTCTTACTCCATCCTCGTGCTATGCACGCCACCAGCAGTCAGCTGCTTAGTGGGCTCGGCACCATGTTCTCCTGAGTCCTGTCAGCTCATCCGTCCAAGCCAAGTGCACAGGAGCACTCAGACCCCTGGGCATGCAGAGACCTGGCTGTTGTTTGTCCCGTGTACGTGATTTTTCTCACTTGTTCACAGGCTCTCCCTCTCTACCAGATAAGTACCGCCACTCTCGGGAGATGATGATGCTGCTGCCAGCGCACCGCGACCGACCGAGCAGCGCCATGTATCCCGCGGCTATCATGGAAAACGGACAGGTAGCAGCTCTGATTTCTCTCTGTCACTTCAGCCACCTGTGACAGGGACTTCATTTTGGCTTGGACCACCTTAAAGCTTTCTTTTTTGTTTTTGAAAAGCACAGCAACTTAGGATCGTTTTCAGAGGTGATGCAGAACTATTCATATTAATTCTCCCCCTGGAGCCACCCACTGTAGCAGTCAAGTGATACAAATTGTAGTGACTGGTAAAATTGCAGATATGTCCTGTGAAAATGGATTCAATTCCCAACTTTATCCTCTGAGCCCTGGTCCATTGCAAGTAGTCACACCATTTTATTTACTGGTTTAGAACCACAGCCACCCTGCAGTCTAGCCTCAAAGTTGTTTCTAAATAGCTTCATGGTGATTTCCAGATGTATCAAAACCAAGAGAGGCTGAAATAATATACTGATACTGGCTCTTAAAAAAATCTGTGCCCCTATCTACCATCTCTGGACAAAGTGAAAAATTCAGTGTGCCTACACATAAACATTTACATCTGGCCCTGGCCTGCACTTCTGAAAGGAACCTCCTGACCCTGCCCGCTTAGGTACTTCAGTTTGCATCAGAGAGCTGCCTCAGAGCACACAGACTCTGTGCTCAGATAAAACCAAAACCAAAGATAAGCTTCAGAAGGGTACACGATGCATTCCAGCTGATATTGGGCACAAGGCCAGGCTGGAGCTGGTCTGGAATAACTCCCCCAGAGAGCAGCAACTGTGGGCCCTCAGCACTGTTACACCCTAGAGATCCACGCACATTGTACACCTGCCAGTGCGGGGACAGCCCAAGCTTTCCATGAAATCTTCAGCTAAAAAATGTCTTTGCTTAAAAAGAAAGGAACAGAGAACTCCCATCTTACCCCAGCTGTTCTGTAAGTTTTGGGGTTTTTAACTCTTCTTTGCTGACTTTCTTCTCCCTTAGCCTCCAAACTTCCAGCGCGCCTTGATCCAGCAAATGATCGGCCCGTGCAAACCGTGCAGTGACCCCAACCTGTCTGTGGCTGAGAAAGGTACTCCTGCTATTCAGCATGCATGCTTGCTAAAATACTACTCCACTGGTCATGCTGCAGCAAGTAACTAATGGGCTTCTACATTTCCTGTCAGAGTGCATTTCTCTCACACTTTCCTAATTAACAGTTGAATTAACTGGGCCTTCTGCAAACCTCTGGTCATTTCAGAGCCTTCAGAGAAGGGTGGGGTTGCACAAACCTCTTTATTTCAGAAAGGCTTTGGAGTTTAGCATTTTGTTATTGAAAAAAATCCTGTAGCTTTTCATCAAGCAAACTTCCAGAGCAGCAAATGAGAAGTTATCTAAAAAGAGTGCAAGATTTGAACCGTATTTTTTATTATTGAGATACACTCTTTTTTTAATACATATTTATTGCTCAAAGTATGAACACTCCTTGTAATTCCTCCCTGAGGTAGTTTTGTATTTATATATCATTAGGAATATATGTTTTTTTAACTTGATGCTTTGAAAAAAACAGGCAGAGCCCCTGCAGGAAAAAAAAAGACATGGAAGAGGAGAAAGAATTTGTTTGGTTTAACAGAAAAGGAGCAGCTTGTGAAAGGGGTGCCATGGACAAAGCGATGGGCTCAAAAATTACCTGAAATGCAGCACTCTGAAAAAGCAAAGAGGGCAAAATTCCTAAGTCAAAATCTGAGACAAGGGAGGCTGCCTGAGCAAGCAAGTCATGTATGGCTGGGAAAACTCTTAAAATATTTTTTAAGGCCAGGAAAGACCACTGCAATTCTCTAGTCTGACCTACATAATACACTCAGATTTTTATCAGTCTTTTGTTTCAGTAACTGTGCAGACCTAAACCATACCTTTTTGGAAAAAAAAATCAAATCTTATTTTAGAATTTCTAGTAAATCAGAATCCCCTACTTTAAAATGAGTGCTCCAACTTGAAACCAAATGCCAACATCTAATTTTGAATAAACAGCAGAATGATGACTTGGTGACAATAATGAATGATGACAAGAGAGTTAAGACTGGGGGTGAGGGATTAAGAGCTCCAGCTTAGCCATATTAGTTTGAACCCAACAGGTGACAGAAATGGTGAGATCTTTATACTGGACAGGAGAAAGATCTGGAAAAGGAAGGTACATAAATATTTATTGCCTGTCTAGGAAAAGTACTTGAATTTATATCTGTGAGCAATATTATGCCAGAGTGTGGTATTGAGTGCCAAGAGATCAAAGACAGAATCCCCCCCAGAAACCCAAAGAAGCCACAAAAGACACAGGTGATGTTCAGCAGTTGTTTGTAGGGGATGGCGACACGGGAATCCCAGCTCTTGTGCCAGGCACAAACTGCAGTTACAGGTGCTCTTGGCAGGCCTTGCACCTTCAGCATTCTTTGAATCAGTCAGGATGCCATCTGCCCTGGCTTTTGTTAGCAGTGAGGGCCCTGAATGCAGCACCCCCTCCTTGCCGTGTCAGCAGCTCAGCTCAGTAATTCCCAGTGACAGTGGTGACATCAGTCGCCCAGAGCAGAACGGTTCCAGTGCAGCTTCCCTGCTAATTAAACTTGGCCACTGAGCCACTGAGCAGTCACTGAGAGAGACATGGGCTAAGTCACAGCACTGGGAGCTCCCTGCTTAGGTTCTTCCCTGAAGCATTCTGGCTAAAACACTGCCTTTAACAGGCAGCAGCCACTCTTCAAAATCATCTGACCTTCGGATGATTTCCAGCACTCCTGAATACTCACAAGGCTGTCAATGAGGGAACACTGAGGAAGCAGAAATGGATTATGCACTGGGGTACCATGTGCTCTTCTTCACATCCTTATTCTGCATCGCAGTGTTGATAAAAGAAACAAACAAAAAACCAAGCACAACAATATTTGTACAGGTCAAGCAAATCACGTTTTCTGTCCTTTTCTCTTGATGCCTGGGGTGTGGCAGGAGAGATGAGCAAGGCTGGCACTGCTGTGCATCTTGTCCCTGTGTTTTAGCCCTGTGACACCAATTGCAGTAGTGCAAATGAGAGCACTCTGGCATGGGTACAGGGAAAATCCATCTAGAGCCACATTACTTGAGATGTAGCCCCTGGTTTGAACCTGTTCTCTGTCAAGGTTCTTAGTGTCTTCTTCATATGCCTTTCTCAGGTTGAGGGTCTCTCTTTAAGAACAACATTTACTTTTATATTTTTATGGGGTTTGTTCTGTCTAATGAAGCTGTCACTGTGATCTTTTTTACTTTAAGGAACTCTAGGCCTTGGGGAGCCTGTGCTCATAGTAACTCATGAACTAGGCAGACAAAAGAAAAGGGAAGAGAAACCTTTCAAAATCATTTTAGAAAGAAATGCACCAAAGATGGCTTCAGGCATTTTAATTAAGGAGAAATCCTCTTCAGATGTCAAACTCCATGTTTATTTCTTCAGGCTTCCATTTTCCAAACTGAAGATGGAAAAAGCTATTTTTATCTCCATTTTCTTTGACAAGCTCAGTGAACTATTTTTTTTCTTTGCTAATCTGAAGAAATTGCGGTTGCTTATTTGTTTTTAATTAAACATACAATTATTGCATGTGTCTACTCAGAATAAATCAGGTCTTGTTTGGAAGGAAGGAAGGTGCATTTTAAGAATGTTCAAGGTTGACAGAATTCTCAAGATCTTGAAAAAGGTTCATGTTAGAAAGAAGCAGTTACTATTTCTATAAAAAAAACGAGCTCATGAAGATCACACTCATTCTCTGTTGAACACAGCAAGCCGTGCTCTCTATACACTTGATCTCTTCAGGACACTTTGTCCTACCTGGAGGCCAAACTGCTGTCTTTAAATGTTTTGTGATCGAAGTTCTTGATCAGCTCTGTAGCTGAACTAAACTGGGGCTTTGAAGGCATTTCTTTTGCAACAGACTGAGGTGCAATTTCCTTCATGTCCTTCATTCAGTCCTCACTGAGCCTGTAGTGCAAACCCAGGCTGTCCTGTGGAGGGTTCTGCCACGTTCCCTTGTCACCACTCAGCAAGCAGGACAGCTCACACCTGAGATCCAGCTGCCATTCCATTGGTGGGACTTCATTTTTACCTTCACACTGATTTGCCAAAAATCCTACTGGAGTCCTACTGCTCTTCAGATTTGCCAGAAATGAGCCCAGGGATGGAGGGAAGCTGGGCAGACTAACCCTGCAATCACCTAACTCTCACTTGCTTAACAAAGCATCTCTAAACTTAACACACTGTAGATTAGATGGTGCCTTTCTGTGCTTTCAATCCTGCCATCCACCAAGTCCCTGGATTCTGTCTCTCTACTGCTGAAGAGCACAGCAGAAAGCCAGTGCTGGCCCCAGCCCTCCCTGTCATGTTACCCGAGTCCCATCTGTTTCAATCCTTCAGCTGTGCCAGCAGCACCCAGTAGCTGGAGCCTGGACAGTGGAACCCGAGAGGCCCTGCCATTCCTGTCTGCCCACGCTGGGAGCATCCTGGCCCCACCAGTGCCTCCCCGAAGCCTGCCCCATGGTAAGGACGTGCCCAGCAGGTCTGCTGCAAATGCCTGCAGTCATGCACACACAAATCCAGAGCCCCTAAAAGCTGACTTAGCCTTTCTCCCCCTTGCCCCCATAAAAACAATCAGGAACAAAAACCCCATCGTCTTTCCTGGTCTGCTAGATTTTCATTTTTTTTCCAGATCTTCAAATTGTTGCAGTCCTTACAGCAATGTGTGTATTTTGGGACTAAAATAAGGTTTGAGAGTGCTGAAGCACTGAAGCTTACCAATGACTAACTTCAGCAGTAATTTAAGGTTACAAAGCTGTTAAACAAAACGTCAAATGTTCATTGTTTATGAGCCTGTTGCCTTGCCATGAGATCCTTGATAACAGGGTGGGTGGAAATGTATTTCTGCACTTAATTTCTCCTCAGCAGCCTGTGTGTGACAGATGCACTCGGCAGTATCCATCACACAGGCAGCCCTAGGTTGGAGTTACCAGCACTGGAACTGTTGCCAGGCATTACAGATCTGAACCCAGCTCTGTGGCTGCAATGAAGCAGCACAAAGTCTGCACTTCTGATCCTTGTCTCCTTGCAGGCCACTACTCACTGCACTTTGATGCCTTCCACCACCAGCTCAGTGATGCTCCGCCGGCACTGCCCGCACGAACGCTGCGCAAGGTAATGGAGGACAGCAGAGAGGGATGGAGGACAACAATAGGCTCCTGAAAGGAATCCCCCTCTTCTGCTCCCACCAAGCACCTTCTGAATACAGAAGCATTATTTTTAACATGCTAGTAACTTGCACATGAGAAAACCCACTGAAAGCTCTTAACCTATTCCCCAGCTGAATGCTATAGAAGTAATTTACGTGTTGTAGGTCCTTCCCTTTTCCTCCTTTGCACCGTATGCTGCGATTTCAGCACCCTGATCATCACCTCAGCTACTGTTTCTCTAACAGCTCTGGTGTTGTTGAGTGCACTTGTCTGCCCACAAGTGGTACTTCTGTACACGTAAACCAATAATCCCTAACATTTGGAACACAAATGGAACCGTGCCGTTGTTAACAATACTGCCAAAGGTTGAATTGGGGATCAGCACACGAGATGCAGCATTGCCTCCTTTGTCAATTTTAACCTGGTTTTGTTTCTCTCCAAACAGTCCCCTCTTCACCCTATCCCCGCATCGCCCACCAGTCCACAGTCTGGTCTAGATGGGAGTAACTCCACTTTATCCGGCAGTGCCAGCAGTGGTGTCTCTTCCTTGAGCGAGAGCAACTTTGGACATTCTTCTGAACCGCCCCCTCGCACAGACACCATGGATTCCGTCCCCAGCCAGGCCTGGAACACTGACGAAGATCTAGAGACACCCTACCTCCCTGTCAGGTACAGTCTCTCTGAGCCTGATGTCCTGGAGTCGCTCAAGTCGCAGCCGTGCCGAAGCCACTCCGCTCCATCGGGGGTCATTCCTCAGGACACCATGGACCCTCCCGCTCTGCCCCCCAAGCCCTACCACTCCCGGCTGCCGAACATGGAGAACGAGGAGGGCGTGCTCATCGAAGATGACGACAAACACCGCCCGTTGCATCGGAAAGCGTCGCAGCCCGTGAGCGCCGGCAAGGAGGAGCAGGCCAGGGTGGCGTGGGAGCACGGCATCGGCGAGCAGTAGGGCCGGCGCCTGGGACGCCGCGGGCGTCGCCCTTCCAGCTCTGGCCGCGGCAGGGGGAGCGGGACTGGGAGAACAGCGAAGCGACTTTCTACTGCCGCAAGGTTCTGTCTGAAGCCCGCTAAAGCCATCGGGCCAGCATGGCAGGTTGCTGCTTTCCTTTTTAATTTCTTTTTACACCTTCCCGTTCTGTTTTTTAACTTTCTGTGCAGTGGACGGTTTATTCCTTCTGCGGTTTCTTAACCACATCGTACGGCAGACGAGCCATAGAGACTTGCAGAAGCTGAAAAATCCAATTTTAAGTGGAGGGGAAAAAAGGGGGGAATGTGGCAAGTTGATTTTGAACCTGCTTCCCTCCCGGTTCTGAAGACGCACATGAGTAGAAGCAGTTGCACTAGGGACATATTTCTTTGCTGTACAGAATTGAAAGCTCATTGCTGAAATCAGGGATTCTATGAACTGTCAGGCTGGAAGGTGCATGAGCTGCAGGCAGTGGAAAGATGGCAATTCCAAGAAGAAATTGGCTCTTTTGAGAGCAGGATTGTACATATCTGTGCAGTGATCTCCCTGCATTGGTTCATAGGTGCTGAGGCAATCTAACCAGTGCTGATGCACTGATCTCCAAGATACCATTTCCAACAAACTCTGCCTCCTTTGTTTTTTATGTACTGTTTCATTTCTTAAATTTTGCTTTCACTGGCTAAGCCAACCTGCTTTCTCATAGGAATCGTGTTATTCATCTGTGCTACAGAATGAGAGGAGGTTGGTAGCTACTGGAGCTACAGCCTCATTGTAGGCCTTTCCCATGCCCAGCTTTGGGCAGGCTGTTGACACCAGCATTTCTATTCCAGATTAAAACAAAACCAACCAAATTGAGTTTCTCATGCCACAAGCTGGTTGATGACCCAGCCAGTAAAGACAAGGTGGCTTAAATGCATCATATCCAACAATCTCTGCCTCAGGGCTGAACATCACAATTCTCACCAACTTCCATCATCCAGGAGCTGAGATTCATTCCCTGTTAACTCGATATCCTCAGTCCCTCCCAAGAACTCACTGCAGCTGGTGTGCAGAGGGAATCTCCCATCTCAGAGCAGACAGACAACACCGAGACTCGAGCAATGCCCGGTATCCAGTGTACACCCCCGAGTCAGGGACCTTAAAGGCAACCTGTAAAGAACAAGTGTTTGTTTCCTCTTTTGCTTCTTTAGGATGCATAGTAGGAGCTGCTGCTTCTCTCCTCTGGAAGGTTGACTTCTTCTTTCTTTTGTCCTCAGGCAGCAATACAGCCTTTCCCCATCCCATCTTTTTTTATTGATAAGCTCTAGAAGGGGCTGAAGAACACTGGAACAACATCTGTGGGTAATAGTGTTCTTTACAAGGAAAAGATCTTGGCTCTAAGGAACCTTTTATTCCTGTTTTCATATTTTTCAAGAAACTTTCAATCAAGATAGTACCAAATATTTAATGTTTTTAGATAAACAAGGCACCTTCCTTCCCCTTGCCACACCCACACACATTTTAGCCTTCCTCATAACCCTTTCACCTGCAGACTGCAAAGCACACTCCAGATGGAAACAGACCTCCCTCTTTCCTACCACTGAAAAATCTGAAGCACATTCAAATAAGACCTCCACCATATAAATTAGTGCCAGAAACAGGAACAGCACTCAACTTTCATCTTGAATTCTTGTCCTAACTGCTCAGTTTCTCCTGCTAGAAACAGCATAAAGAAGCAAAAAAGGATATTATAAATCTTTTACAGGTCACCTTTAGCACTACCTCTAAATGCAGTGACTGGGCAGAGTACATGGTTTCTGAACTGGCTAAAGATGGTCTGGCTGTAAAAAGCCTGGACTCAGTAGTTGTATGAAGGGGATTTTAAGAGGATTTGTTTATTTTCTTTCTCAAGCTCTAGCCCATGCAAAACTACTAAGTTATGGATTTGTTTCTTAAATGGCCTATTTGGCTGGAACAAAGTCTCTCTTGCTTCCTCTATTTTGTTACTAACACAGGCTGCTTGTAATCATTATATCCTTCACAATTAAGACAATGATAATAAAATCTGGCCTATAGTGGATGTTTCATCTTTAGCAGGAAGGAGAGTTTTCCAATGCTAGGACAGTCTCAAATGTTAATGAACCAATCTGGATCTCTGGTATAGAACAAATGTATGGAAACAACTCATGGTTTCAGTAAAGGTAAGTCAAGGTAATTCCTTAGAAAAGGATGAAATGTTTTTACATATGCTATTCTCCAATCCCACTGAGACTCTTCCAGTGAAGTTCTTAAGAGCACTGTGTATTCAATGCCATCTCCTTTGCCCCTGTTTGTTTTATTTTTATTATTTTTTGGGCAGCAAGACTAAAAGTAGTAAATGTAGTGACTTACCGAGCTTCCTTAATGTGAAAAACCAGCAGGTCTTGCAAATAAAACTTTGCAGAACCAAGAATGCAAGGACCATGGGACTGAGTCCCAGGCAGCTGGAAAACCTGCCCACCAGAGCTCAGATCAGTCTCTCAAAAGGCACCCCCTGCCCTGATTAGAGACGTGGTACAACAGTGGGGAGCCACTGGGGGAGACTGGCATTCCTATGTATTTTTAAGGGTTGGAAGATCAGTGGGGTGATGTAGACAAATACCTTATTTATGGCAGGTCCACATAAAGAAGGGTGGAGTAAATTGTTGAATTTACCAAATTTAAGCCTCGCTGGAGTTAAATTTCTCTTATTGTTCTGATATCTACCAAGTACTCTGTCTCCCTTTTCAGTGTTTGCCTTAAAGGGGGCAGAAGCTAGAAAGACTATTATTAAGATTTTGTGAATCTTGGAACTAATATTGCTTGGAACTGCTATTTCTCTGTAGGGTGAGGTGTCTTTTAGCATAGTACAAGTCCAACGTCAAGCTCAGTCCTGGAGCAGGT
The DNA here is from genome assembly GCA_013398175.1 of Climacteris rufus. Lineage (NCBI taxonomy): Eukaryota > Metazoa > Chordata > Aves > Passeriformes > Climacteridae > Climacteris > Climacteris rufus. The sequence goes on along the minus strand of VZRZ01000256.1, from coordinate 630,003 downwards.
GGAAGCAACAGCAGTTGTTGCACTTGCCCAACAGGATTTGAAGATTCCTTGTATAAACCACAGCAACAGGATGTTTTGAACAGGACCTTGACATTCTATACCTAACTCTAATTCAAACTTCAGTGTACTTGCCTTCATTGGGTTTTCTTTGCATAACAAAATAGCATGTGCATTCCTGAGAAAACTGGTGGAATTCTGCTATAAATCTCTCCATCATCAGTGTACCTGCTGGCCCCATCTGAAACAAAATTGAGAAGGAGCTACAGTGGTAGAAGAAAAGCAATTAAAACAATTTCTCTGAATCCTACTTTTTTTTTTCCAGTGGTTGGGTTGGTTTTATTACTGTGAGCAAGACTCAGATTCTTTTTGTCTTTTCCTCTGTTTGGTTTTTAGCTTCCTTACCCTTTTTTAGGTAAGGGATATATATTGCATATCCCTTCTGTGGGAGTATCAGCCAAAACTGGGGAGGCTGGAGAGAGCAAGAGCCTTTGGGAAACAAATTATGTGATATTTAAAATTTCCTCTGATCATGCTTCTTTGTAAATACCCCCATTTGAATGCTGTGTATTTGTACAGGAAATTGAGCAAAAAATGTATAGATTGTGATGTCTGACTGGTATTCTGCCCTGTAAATGTGTTTTTAACCTCTGGCATTCTGTGCTTATTTAAAAAAAAAAAGGCAAAAACCTCTAACCACTTCTCTTTTGTGTATTCATGTTTAAAATAAAATGAAAACAGCTATCTTATCTATAATGGAAATCAAAATTCAAAAGGAAAAAATGAATTTGTACAAGTGTCCTAAAGGTACTTCATTGTATATATTGTGATAGCATGTTTCCAGAACCAACAAATAAGTGGTGTGAATTTTAGATGTAAATATCTGCCGTTTGTTTTGGGTTCCTTTCCCTTACCCATTCACTCGACTGCTGTGATGTGGAATTAAAGATTAATACCTGATATTAAAACAGTACAGCTGTATGGTCATTGCTGTCCTGGAGGCAGGGCTATCCTTGGGCTGCTCCAGACATTCCCAGGGGACAGAGGAACAGCCAGCACTGCCCACCTTTGTGTGGGTGAGAATGGGGGGCAGCCAGAAGGACCTTGTGGCGTTGGTGTGTGGTGAGAGAACAGTTCCATGCTGTTTCACAGCAACTCCTTACAGCAAGCAGCTGGTCAGGGACATGCACATGGCACATGGCACATGCAGCAGCCCCAGGCACAGTTCTGGGGCAGTGCTTTCAGAGCCAAAGGGATTAGCTCTCCAGCAGGATAGCTGTGGAGTGGCTCTGCACCACTGAGTTACCAGCTGGAGTTAAACCACCACTCTCTCACTGCCTAAAAGATTGCAACAGTACTTAAATACCAGCATTCTAACAGAACAGCTGGGAAAGGCTAGTAGTTAAGATATGTTGGGAACTCAGAGCTTTGCTGACTTCTACAGGCACTTAATCTCCAATTTTCTTCCATTACCACTAATAAACCAGGCCAATATACAGGAGACAAAATGACTCACTTCATGTCTTGACAAATGAACAAAACTTACAAAACCTGTCTCAAAAGACATTTAGCAGCAAGTCTGACTCTTCAGCTGGCCATAGGATGTACCTGGACTGCATTAAGCACACCCCACATACAAATACTGAGAAGAGAAACTGTAACCCAGTACTTCAAAGTGCATCTAAAATATCAAAGGGTAGCTTAGCTAAAGCATTCACCTGACACCTGGAGAAGTCTGGATCAGTCACAGAACAGAATCATAGAATCATTCAGGTTGGAACAGACATCCAAAGTTCTCAAGTCCAACCAAATACCACCAAGCCCACTAAACCATATTGTGACGTGGTTTTTGAACACTTCCAGGGATGGTGACTCCACCATTTCCCTGGGCAGCCTTTTCCAATGGTTAACCACCCTTTCAGTGAAGAAATTTTTCCTAATATCCAACCTGAACGTCCCCTGGCACAACTTGAGGCCATTTCCTCTTCTCCTGTAACGTGTTCCCTGGGAGAAGAGGCCAACCCACACTGGCTACAATCTCCTTTCAGGCAGCTGGAGAGAGTGATAAGACCTCCAGCCTAAACACCCTGGTACCTTCAGCCACTCCTTGTAGGAATTATGTTCCAGACCCTTCACCCTATCTTCTATCAGACCCTTTGATACTGTTCCTAAGGCAGGTTATCAAACCTTAGTTAAGTAAATATTTTTTATTCAGGTAAGAGTCAGATTTATTAACCAAGCACAGGAAATAAAAACTGTATTTGGCACAACAAAAGATGTGCAAAGCCCTCAGCTTTAAATAAGACTTTAAAAAAATACTCTCGTTTCTGTTAAAAGCAACAGAACAACTTTTTCAGTGCAAGTCCAGTACTTTATTTAAGCTGACACAAGTCAGATTGAAATCTAAATCCCATGTCCAAATACCTTCTTATCTAAATAAGAAAACTTCAGCACAGTTTCAATATATGACTTGTGCAACTCAGTATGAATTTCATTACAAAACTGATAAGAGGAGAAATTAAACCTCTAGAAATTACTCTAACCTGGCTGATATAAGATTAGCTTTCTACACCCTCTGCATAAATGTGCCTGTATTTGTGGATGATTCTTAACAAACCATGGACACAGAGACACAGATCACAAGGCAGAGCCCCAGGCTCAGGTCTCTCTGCTCTTATGAGAAGGTTCACACACCACTTCTCCCTTTGACAGGCTTTACTGGCAATCCCACAGAAATTAAACCCAAATTTGGAACAGCAGATCTATTACACTTTAGCTTCTCCCCAGCATCCATTCACAGCAGCACTGCATCACATTTTCCCAGACTCACCTGTTTCCTCTCCCCCCTGACAGAAACCACTTCTTTGTCCTGGCAGCCCAACACCCGAGGCTGAGGCCCCTCAGCCACTCCCATCCCTGTAAGATTTGTGTCCTCAGACTGCAGAGGCAGCACAGGCCCAGCCCACACAGCAGCCTCACCATGAACACCCCCCATTTACCAACTCCCCGACAACTCCAACCCCACAGACCCACCAAGCCCAATTCCCTCCCCTGCTCACTCAACTGGCTGAGTAGCCCAGATGAGAGAAGGCTCCAGGGAGACCTTGGAGGGCCTTCCAGTGCCTAAATGGGCTCCAGGAGAGCTGCAGAGGGACTTTGGACAAGGCCCTGGAGTGATAAAGATACGGGGGAATGGCTTCACACTGACAAAGACCAGGGTTGGACTGGATATTAGGAAGAAACAACAGTGAGGACCAGCACAAACTCTCCATCACCCAGGTCTCAGTCAGAACAAATCCCTAATGCTCCAGAGAGACAAAGGCCAGAGGGTGGTAGAATGAACAGAGCCCCAGAAACTTCAACATGGATCAAAAAGAAGCACAAGTTAGAATGAAAGCAATCCATCCTAGGTGCTGAAACATAAACTATAAATAAAAAGAAGGAAAAAAAATGAAAAGGAGTCCTTGCTCTTCCTCAGACCCATTTGGGGATCCCCTATTGAAAAACAGAGGCTTATTTCCCAATCCAAAACCAAATAAAATCACTCCTCTCCTGTTCTATAAAAATGTATAAAATTTCTAATTTATTTGAAGTTGTTTCATAACTGCACTATTTTGGTAGGTAAACTTTGTCCTTATTGTGCAGCTCCTAAATTCTCCTAATTTCAAATTTAAGCCCTATTTCCAACTAACTAATAAGCCACACCATCTCACAGCTCTTTTGGTCACTAGCCTGATAAGAAACAAGGGCAATTTAAGCCACCACTTCTCTGCACAGCTAAGTGACTTTAGTGGGCAATCAGCGTAAGTTTAAAAAAGCCAATAATCTTCCTAAAGTACACCGATATTGAGTAATTCTGGAAATCATTGTGGACTGACTTACTAATACTGACCTTAATCAACACATTTGGAGAGATAACGAGCTCTAGAAAGGCGCACAACCTCTCCTAATAAACACATGATGTACCCACACCGGCAATTAGCGCCCTAATTACTGCTCACCTGCTGTGATCTTTCCCGAAGCAGGCGCTCCTCCTCCCCACCCTGCCTGTCTCACATCGCCAAGGTTATCACTCGCACCTGCTGACCCGCCAGACGATTCTGATGGGGCACTGAGAAATCCCCCCCAGGCACCGCCAGGCCGCCCCGAGAGCCTGCCCGTGCAGGACAGCCCAGCGAGGCAGGCCTGGGCTCGGCTCCCCGCTGCAGCACACTGCGTCACTGCCTCTCCCTGGGACACCATCCCACGGTTAAACACAGAGCCCCCCCAGGAGCTGGCAGCAGCTCTGTGCTCCTTCGGGGGGATTTCAGTCAGAAACTCACAGGGCTGGAGATTGCTGAAGGCAGTACCCTGCACAAACTGTGAGGGCTTTGGGAACAGAATCATACAACATTCTGAGTTGGAAAATACCCACAAGGATCATCGAAGTCCAACTCCTGGCCCTACACAGGACAACCCCAAGAATCTGACCACATTCCTGAACAAAAGGTGACAGGCCCAATGACTAGAATACTAGGTTGGAAAAAATATTTTTTTTTCTTCAACTCTGCAAAAGCACTCACCTAAGAAGCCAAAAACAAGCTGCACACAGGTTGCTGTTTTGACGTCTCAGCTGTCCCACCTCACAGCATCCAGTCCTTGGTAAACCCAGAGCCACTTGTGACGGGCTGTGCCCGTGCTGGCTCTGAGCGCATCCCTGCCGCTCCCGTCCCCTCACAGGACACGAGCCCCAGGGCCGCCCGCCCAGACGGCTCCTCGGCCCCACCGGGCTGCGGAGCACCCGGACACAGCCCGGCAACCCCGCAGTACCGCAGGGCCTCGAGCGGCCGCTCACACTCCCCTCACGTTCCCCGGTGCCGCCCCGCCCCAGCCGGGGGACGAACGGGGGCGGGGCCCGGGCCCAGGGCGGCCCCGCCCGCCCGCAGGTGTGAGGATCTGCCCCTTTCCAAGATGGCGCCCACGGGCCGCCGTCAGGGAGCGCACGCGAGCGCCCTTCCCTTAATAAAGATGGCGGCGGAAGGGGGTGGGCACCTCCGCCGCGCGCCGGCGTTCCTCCGCCTCCCGCCAATCAGCGGCCGCCAACTCTCCCGTGGAGGCGGCGGCGCGGCCAATGGGCGCGGAGAGCGTGGCGGCCGGGCGGGGAGCGGGCCAATGGGGCGGCGGCGGCGGGGG
>VZRZ01000256.1:563001-619130 GCA_013398175.1 Climacteris rufus | reverse complement strand
TGAACTTCCGACACCCCGGGGACGCCCGCGACGCCCGCCGGCACGCCCGGGCCCGGCAGCTGCTCCTCTACGACCGGCCGCTCAAGGTGGAGCCCGTGTACCTGCGCGGGGGCCGGCGCAGCCGCACGCCGCCCCCCGCGCCCTCCCCGGAGCCGCTGGGGTACCTGCCGCCCCTGCACAGCGCCTACCAGTACAAGCAGCGCTCGCTGTCGCCGGTCACCAGCCCCTTGCTGCGGGAGCCGCGGCCCCGCCACGCGCACGCCGCCGCCGCCGCCTTTGCGCTGGAAGCGGCCGCCATCGGGCTCTCCCGGGAGCGGGAGCGGGCCCTGGATTACTACGGGCTGTACGACGAGCGCGGCCGCCCGTACAGTTACCCCATCGTGGCCGAGGAAGACCTGATGCCAGAGGATGACCAGAGAGCCACCCGCAACCTCTTCATCGGCAACCTGGACCACAACGTGTCGGAGGTGGAGCTGAGGCGCGCCTTCGAGAAGTACGGCATCATCGAGGAGGTGGTGATCAAGCGCCCCGCACGCGGCCAGGGCGGCGCCTACGCCTTCCTCAAGTTCCAGAACTTGGACATGGCGCACCGGGCCAAGGTGGCCATGTCGGGCCGCGTCGTGGGCAGGAACCCCATCAAAATCGGCTACGGGAAAGCCAACCCCACCACCCGGCTGTGGGTGGGGGGCCTTGGCCCCAGCACTTCGCTGGCCGCCCTGGCCAGGGAGTTCGACCGCTTTGGCAGCATCAGGACTATTGACTACGTGAAGGGCGACAGCTTCGCTTACATCCAGTACGAGAGCCTGGACGCTGCCCAGGCCGCCTGCGCGCAGATGAGGGGCTTTCCCTTGGGCGGACCGGACAGGAGGCTCCGAGTGGATTTTGCCAAAGCAGAAGAGACGAGATACCCGCAGCAGTACCAGCCCGCGCCGCTCCCCGTGCACTACGAGCTGCTGGCTGACGGGTACAGCCGGCACCGGAGCCTGGAGCAAGACTTGAGGGTGCGGGATAGGACTCCTCCGCACCTCCTGTACTCAGACAGAGACAGGAGCTTTGTGGAGGCAGACTGGGCCAGCCCTGCCAAAAACGCCGAACGCAGGAACAACCTGGAGAGCTACAGCCGGTCCGTGCGCAGCCGGAGCGGGGAGCGCTGGGGCAGCGACGGCGACCGCAGCGTGCCCAAGCCGTGGGAAGAGAGGCGGAAACGGCGCAGTCTTTCCAGTGACCGCGGGAGGACTACTCACTCGCCTTACGAGGACAGAAGCAGGACAAAGGCCAGTGGGCCAGCTCTAGACCGCAGCCCCGACAGGGCTCGCAAGGAGAATCACACTACAGAACCCGGAGCCGAAAAGGAGCAGAGCAACTCCCTCCAGAACAATCGTCACGCGGCCGAGGAGAAAGCCCATCGCGAGCCGGCCGATGCTCCCCAGCCCAAAAAAAGGGACAGCGAACGCAATCATCGAACTGGTGAATCGGAATCAAAAACTCACGAGGAGCCAAAATCCGAGACCAAAAAGCTAAAGAATTTATCAGAATACGCTCAGACACTGCAACTTGCTTGGAATGGGCTTCTTGTGCTAAAAAACAGCTGCTTCCCCACCTCTATGCACATCCTGGAGGGAGACCTGGGTGTCATCAACGGACTCCTCAAAGACCATTCATCCGGCGGGAAGCTGACGCAGCTCAAAATCGCTCAGAGGCTTCGGCTGGACCAGCCCAAGCTGGATGAAGTCACCCGGCGCATCAAACAAGGCAGCCCCAACGGCTACGCCGTGCTCCTGGCCACCCAGTCCGCCCCGGCGGGGGCCGGGCCCGAGGGGACCTTCCCTGTGGTAGAGCCTGGCTTGCAGCGACGGCTTCTCAGGAATCTGGTCTCCTACTTGAAACAGAAGCAGGCTGCTGGGGTTATCAGCCTGCCCGTGGGAGGGGCGAAGGGCAGGGACAGCACAGGCATGCTTTACGCGTTCCCTCCTTGCGAGTTCTCTCAGCAGTACCTCCAGTCAGCACTAAGGACATTGGGGAAGTTAGAAGAAGAACATATGGTGATAGTTATAGTCAAAGACACTGCCTAGCCCACACTGTCTTTTCAAATTCCATGTTTTCTTTGTGTGTCACACAGCCCAGTTGTTTTTAAGGCTGATCATTTTGGTTGAGGCTCAAACCACCTTGACCGAAGTGGTAAGATTTTTAGTTTCTAATTAATTTTAATACCTATAATATCTATTAAAATTTTAAATAGAGCCCATTTTATTCGTTTTTAATATGTGACACTGTCCGCTGTTGTTCTGTATTTTTATTTTTTAACTGTATGAAAAGTTGTCAGTAAAGCCTTGTTCACTGATGGATTTCTAAACTTGTGGAGTATCCGAGTTCTTATGGCTCAGGAAGGGCGAGTTCCCCGTGCTGCAGGAGCAGCCAGGCCAGGTGAGGCCCCAGCCCAGTTCAGTGTCTCAGATCCCAACCTCCTGCACCTCCCTCATCTTCATATGTGTCCTTCAAGGTGGGAGGGGGAAGGGGGTTCTTTGTGCTGTATGAGAGACTGAAAGGTTGGTTCTCTATTTTTTTTTTGTCCTGTTTGCCTTTTATTTCATAAATTTGAGTCTGGATGCATTCCTGTTGAGTCTCTATTTGAAGATAGAATCTTCTCAGGAAGCCACCTACCAAGGAAGCAAATCCTGATCAAGAATAAAGTGATTTTTATATACAACAAAATATTACAGTTGATACTTGGCAAAAGGTTTGCTACTAAGGAGTCAACCCTGTATTCAAGTTGGTGAGGTTTGAGAGCAGCTGTCACATATCTCAGTCATAGAAGTTCTTGGATAAAATAAAAAAGGATTGACAGTCCCAATTTTTATAAAAGGAAAGAAAAAAGAAGCAGAAGAAGAAAAAAAGTGATTTATGGGGAACCCTCTTGGGCCCATATTAGACATGGAGAAGCAAAGGGCACGAAGGTGTTTGGGGAACTGGAGGTGCCCATTTGCATACTTGATCATGTTGCACTACCTGAAATCCTCTATAGAAAGAGAAATGGCAAATTTATTTTTTTTTCTAAAGTTAAAATTTGTTTGCAGGCTTACAAAACGAGAAATATGTCTGGCTGCCTGGGAATGTGTTGTGTTACCACAGGTGACCTGTGGCTGAGGAACCATTGGACATCAAAATCTCAGCTCTAAAATGGGGTGGATCCATCACCTTTGCTGTCTGTGGTGTGAGGTGGTTGGTTGGGAGGCCAGAATCTCTGAGTGCTCAGCAACGTGAGGATGTGGTAACCAAATTGGAGTTAAAATCCACACTGTTCTGTTTGGGGATATTTTTATTTTTTAAAACGATGCCTGTAGATTTTAGGAGATTTACAGAAAATCGTGTGGGATTAAAAACACTACATTTTAAAGTTTCTTTAGATTTGCAGGTGGTTTCTTTGTTGCTGTTTGCCTGGTAACCAGAAAGAGAACCAGACTCTCACCTTGCACCAGTCTCTGTGACCCAGGAACTCACTTGCTGAGGGCTGCCTAAGGCCCATCTGAAACTCTGCCCTCGGGTATCATTGGTGTTATAACCTCTTCATCAGAGAGCATAACTCAGTCTAATGATGCTTTTGTTTCTCACTTTTTAACCCTGCAGATGTAGGGACATCATCAGCTGATGATGTGTGAGCAGTTGCTTAATTTAATAATGTATTAATATCAACAAGTGTGGGTTGGTTTGTTGGGGTTTGGGGTTTTTTAACATTGAATATTGGATTATATTACAAGTAAATCTAATGAGTTAGTGTGATCAGGAGGGGGGCTGCATTTCACTCGCTGCATCTTCTGTACCCTAGAAAAGAATTCTGTCCTTAAGGGCCGGAGTGCAGCTGCAGGCACGGGGCAGAGGGGAGCTGGTGGCTCCCTGGGAACTGCAGGGCTCCGGGGATGTGCTGGGGGAGCAGAGGAGCAGCCCCAGAGGCTGCACTGGGGGCAGCGGGGGAGCCGGGTTCACACCGTCACAGGGACACCGACTCCACCCTCGGAGCGAGGTTCTGATGCTCTTGCAAAGCAGCCAGTGCCAAATGTCAACCATTGTAACCGTTCAGTGTTATCTGAAACCGAGCGCTATTAAATACCCCTGCTGGCCGGTCCGAGAGTGATTAGAGCCTTTTGTGGGAGGATCCTGCCCTGGAGGTGTCCGGGCAGCCAAGGCAGAGCGCGGTGGTGCCTGCACAAGTGCCTGCCTGGCTGCTGGTGGCAGGGAGCTGCAGCTCCTGGTGCTGCAACGTGGCCTTGTGTGTGTTAGGATGTGTGAATGTTAGCAAGTGGAAGGAAAAAAATCAGTAAAGCACAAAAGCTGCAATTGCTTGCTGGCAAACAGGGAGCAGCCTGAAATCCCCCATCTCCCACTTCCCTTGTGAAATAAGGAAATAATAATGTAGGGCTGTTTAGAAGACAAAGGTTGTCATGCTTGGGGTTGGGTAGGATTTTTAGTGATGGGATTTCTGTTCCCAGGGAGGTAGCTGATGGTGGTGAGCATGTGTGCACAGACCACGAGATCTCTCTCCTACCAACAAATTAACAGGTGTAAAGGAGATGTCAGAGAGTGAAGGAAAAAACAGCTGGGAGAGCAGCAGCGTCACCTCACCACATGATGACCTGGGCCTTCCCTGCTCCCCAGCATGCACAGGAGCCACAGCACAGCTTAAACAGATTGTGCCAAGGCCAAAGGCCCCATCCTGGACTCATGTCCACATCCCATCCCTTCAGACATCTATCCAGGCTGATTCCAAGAGAAACAGGCCTGAAAAAGGGTGAGTAGTTAGAGCAAAATAACTTTATATCTGGCTCTTGCAGCATCAAAGACTTGGCCCTTAAATTGGGATGGGCTGCAGTTCTGGGGAGGAGCGATGAGGGTGGGAGGCCTGAGCCCCTCGGTGCTGTTGGAAGTGCTGGGTTGTTTTTGGGGGGTGGTGCCTTTCAGCCCAGCACCTTGGGGCAGGGAGGTGATCACAGCAGGATAAGGGTGTCTGGCTCCTCGGGGTGATCTGAAACACCAACTGGGAGCAGGGTGTGAGATGGTGTGGCTGCTCTGAGAGTGTTAGTGATTGAGCTACTCCATCTTTAATTTTAAACACTCATTCAGCAAACACTGTGTCTTACAAAGCCTCTTTAACAGCAGTTGCTGGCTGTCTTTACTGAGGGCTGTGCTCTGCCCAGTGCTGAGGAGCCTCAGCCATTACCCCTGGCTAACACTTAGCAAGGTTTGTACCCTGCTCTCCCAGCCAGGGCCTGTGGGAGATTGTGTAACCCCAGCCCTGCAGGGCTGTGCTGGCAGGGCCTTCCCCAGGCTGTGCTCCACGGAGGATGCTGCAGAGCAGTCACTCAGGTCCCAGAGCAAGGAGCACCACACTGACAGGGGGCACAGGCTGTGCTGGGCTTGACTGCTCATATTGTGGGAGGAAACAGCATCCTCCCTGCTCCCCTCTGGTGCAGAGAGCTAAGTGCATTTCTCAGCCAGCTGGCAGGACATTTAAATCTCCTTCCACCCCCTAAGCCAGGGTCTGTAATGGCTGCATAGAAGAAACACTGTATGGCACCACATCAGCCACGTGCTGTGTGTGTTCCAGAAGATTACAGGAGTTTTTCCAAGCACCGTGCTTTTAAACAGATTAAATCATGATGCCAGAGTGGCAGGTGATTTTCCAAATGCTGAGAATTCTCCCCCTCCCAAGTAGCTGCAGAACTATGGCCTAACAAAAACAAACAAATCCCTGCCAGGCTCCATTTCTGAACCCCAATTTGCACCCTGGCTGCTGCAGTCACCTGTTCCCCAGCACTCTCCAGTGACACCCCCAGAACTGAGGCAGGAGCACAGGGTGCAGGCAGCCTCCCCAGCTGTGTGTTTAACTTCAAAGAAGCAGGGTGTGCCCAGGACAGGGGTGGGGGGACTGTTTCAGCAGGTTTGGGGGGTGATCTGCAGGCCCTGCCTCCTTCCCCACAGGGCTGGGGAACACACTCCCTTTGGCTCTGTTCAGTGGAGTCAGGGCAGGGCTGGGAGGGGAGGGATGGCTCATATACTTACAGCACCTCAGGTCCAAGTCAGATGCAGACTCAGGAGCTCCATCCCAGGTGTTCTGGTTCCATGTCACAAAACTAGCTGGTAAACTTCTCTGCAATAGCCAGGCCCAAAGCATCAGCAGATGCAGCCAGTAACAGCTGGGGTGTGATGCCACAAGAAGATATGGACACCTGGCACTGCATCTCCCTGAGTAGCTGAGTACATGCCTTTTTTTTCCTCCTCCTGAGCTGCACAGTTTTCCATGGTGAAGTTGGGTGAGATGGTTTATGATAAGGCAAAGGCCACTTCCACAGCTGTTGGGTGGCATATCCAATTTTCAATCCCCTCATTTAATCAAAATGCTGCTCCAATTGCTGGTCTTAAATGCTGCACTAATCACAACTTGTTCATCTTTATGGACTCTGTAGGGTACAATTATCCATTATAAGGTGCAGCAGAACCTTTCTTTTTAATTATTAACAAGCAGCCCTGGGTAAGTGCATTAAGTAGATGCAATGCTGGAAGGAAAAAAAAAGCTATCCCTTCAGTTAAAAAGGAAATCCTTCCTCTTCGCACAGCAAGATCTTGATTGAGCCTTAGTTGAAAGGAGCAGTTCTTGGTGGAAAGCTGACTGTAGCATCAGGCAGTGAGAAGCCTCCAGTTCCCTGCTCTGCCTCAAACCCTATTCTGAAAGTGGCCAAAACAGAGAAAGGGTTAAAAGGTGGGTGGATGTTATCTGAACACTTGGGAATAAACAGCACACGAAGTGGCCTTGTCCAGGCCAGCAGTGAGCACACCTACCTGCCAACTCTGAGCACAGGCCCAAGCTGTGCACTACTGTGAAGCCAAACACTCCAGCTCAGGGCAGGGCTCCCCTCATGCCCCAAGAGGAGCACCTGGTTTGCCCTCTGTCCCACGGGCACAGGGCAGCCCGGGCAGTGCCAAAGCACAGGAGGAGGCTGGTGCTGCCAGCTCCTGGCATGCAGCAGGGTTGGTGAATCCCCTGCCTGCACTGCAGAGGGGACACTGCAGCAGCTTCACACACCAGCACAGCCTGGCAGCAGTGGCAGCGTGCAGCTCCTGCTCAGCAGGGGGAGGATGCCACTGAGAGCTCCAGGCTGTGAGGCAACCCAAGGGATCAGAGTGGAACCCACAGCCACCCTGCAGTGTCCATCCCACACTCCCAAATCTCGCCCCGTGCTTCCTCTGCCCTTCCTTACTGCAGTCAGGCCCCAGCTACAGCTGGCTGCTCTCAGCTGAGCCCTGCAGGCACGTGGAGCACTGCTTTTGCATGGCTACAATTCACAGCCATAAACAAAGACAGGATTTGTATTTAATTTTTTAATAAATACACTTTACATTAAAGAAAAAGGCCTTCAATTTGCAGTTTCCACACAGAGGGCAAGAGAGAGAGAAAAAAAAAAAAAAAATATTTAAAAACTTGAACCACAAAGGGCAGAGGGGAGAAAAAGGGCTCAAACTTCAATCCCAGATTCCCATGACTTCAGGAATACCAGGCTCTGATGAGGCCCAGCCAGGACTTCAGCTTCCTGCTATAGCTGGTATCACAGCATGAATCTACATTAGCACACACCCCAGGGGCTCCTCCCCGGAGGACAAAAGCATCTGGAACACACTGGTGCATTAGCAGGTGTAACACCTGTGTTCTTCTTCTTTTAAAAATAAAATCATATTTAAAATAAAAATATTCTCACTCCTCAACAATATTAGAAACCATGATCCTCTTATTTCACTTAGTAGTTGCATAAATTTTAATTTCTTTTAATTTTAAACAATTTTTCTCCCCAAACCTACCCCATGGTAACAAGGTACTACAGGAATACAAAGGTCTCCCCTCTTTACTAGAGCACTTGCCTTTTTTTTTTTTTTTTTTTTTTTTTTTTTATAAAACTATTTCTGTTCTTTAGGAAAGAACTTTATACAAAGAAAATATATTGTGAAATATCTTCAGAAGTTTCCTTGAAGAGAAGAGTCATCTCAGCCTAAATTAAAAAATAAAAAAAAAAAAGGCAGAGAGAAATGAGGCCTAACCCCCCAGGTCTCTTTATTGAGACTTAGCCCCGAGCCTCAAACTGACTCAAACCAACGCAGCGGATCGGCAGGAGTTCCTCAGGTTTTCCCAGGAAAAGCAGGGCTGGGGTGCTCAGAGTCGGTTTCCAATTTGGTCTCTGGTCTCCTGGTGGGAAGGGAGCATCTCCTCCTGGCAGCAGCCCGGCCGGCAGCCGCCCCTCACTCGTTCAGAGACAGGATGATGTCGTCCTCCAGGTCCGAGTTCTCGGAGCTGTCGGCTGCAAAGGACACACCGCGGTTAGCGGGGCTCCCTGGCAGAGCAGAGGCACACACCCAGGCACGGCAGAGGGTCACCCCTGCCCGAGCCTGCAGCTGCCAGGCACAGACAGAGCCAGCTGCCACCATCAGTGCTCCAAATCACCCCAAAGCAGCCAGGAAATCTGCACCACAGCTTGCCTTCCCTGCTTCAAACAGAGGCTCGGGGAGAGCAGCTTTAGCAAGTGCAGTTTCTGTGAGCTGGCAGCTTTTCCCCCCGACAAGGTGGGGAGGACACCAGCAGAGAGCTGCCTGCACCACTTCCTGTGCACAACAAAGGGCAACAGCTCTTCACACCGAGGGCTGGACAGATGTGGCAGTCATTCCTCACAGCTGGACAGTTCCACGAGCCTGGCCCCTGTATGCAATTCCTTATGCAGGGAGTTGGGCCCCACTGAGGGGGAAGCAATCCATACATTCACAACTAGAGCCTTCCTCTAGCAAACCAAAGGTTTCTGTAATGAATTTAACTACAGGAAGCTTATTAAAGGTGATCTGAAACTGGTGCTTTTCCTGGTTTTCTTCATTGTGGTGCAGAATACAGACATGAAGGGATTTACCAGCAGCAGTCACACACACATACACACACTTGTTCTTTATCTTAAAACAGAAGATCTGCCCTCCCTCAGTTGAGCAAGAGGGAAGTGATAGCAGCTCTGGCAGCAAGAGGGCTCCTGCCTTACCTTAGAGGTGATGTTGGCTCTTTTTCTTATGCGAATTCATTGGATGCAGCAGATAACTAGGTGTTAAAAATAGTTAAAAAGAAAAAAAAGACACCAAGACTTCCTCTTAGCCATCTCAGTTATAATGGATCTCTAAAATGCCTGTCAAGGTAAGCAAGGCCTTCTGGAAGTTTCACCCCTTCTCAGATGCTATCTTGGAGATTAAAAAAAAAACCACAGGCAAGCAGAGAGGGCACAAACCCTTTTCCCCAACCCTCCTCCCTGAAGATCAGCCAGCTGCCTGTCCACTGTGATCAGCAAGGGATGCTCCATCTCAACATCCACCGGACTGAGCCTAAGCTCAGGGGCCATCAGTGCTCCCAGAACAGCCACAGCCACATTGGGTAGTGGAAAACACCAGCCAGTGCAGCAGCTGCACTTACACCACAAGAAGGAAGAAGCACAAGCAAGGTAACAATCCAGAAATCCATCTGGAGAAGAGAAGCTGGAATAGTTGGAGTTTGGGCAGTTGTTGGTTATTTTTCTAACCCCATAGGAAAGCTTTGAGAAAGGACCTTCTCTATATTCCACAGTCCACCACATAACCTTCCAATTCTGAGCTCTATGTCTATAAGCAAAGCTGACTGCAGTTAACTGCTTGGCATAGTTAGTTTGCATAGACCTGCCTGGAAGTTGCCATTTTGGGTTAGAGAAGAAAAGAGGAATCAGAACCAAGAGTCAGCCATGCTGTTGGTAAGAATTCCATAGATTTCTTCCATCCTATGTCACATGTGCATTTCAAAAATTGCACCCAGCTGGCCCAGGAACAAGCTCTTGAAAGATCTGCACAATGCATGAACTGCTTTGACAAACAGATCTAATGTCAAGGTGGTAACAAAGGGGAAGGAATACAAATTCATACTTAAAAGGTTCTCCATGGATTATTTCCAAAAAGGAATTAGAACCTCATCTAAAGTACAAGGGACCAATGCCACTCACCCCTGTTTCAATTGTTCTCTGAATGATTTAGCTCAGAAAACACCCACTGTATGTTATGGAGGTTCACCCACAATACAGCAAGGATCTGCAGTAGGGAGCACTCTAAATGCACCCTGTGCCTCAGATCTGTACTTTGCTGCACTGGCAGTGCCCTTACAACTTTTAGAACTTTTGGAACAAGCACAAGCAAAGAGGGGAATTTTAATTGCTCTTTTCTGGGTGAGCGACAGAAGTAGCCAGATGAAGTTAAAGAGAGAAGCTGCCACAGAACCCCACTCATCCAACCCAGCAAGGACCATGCATGCATCAGCCTGGCAGAGCTGCACTCCCTGCTCTGAGTTCCCAAAATTGTTGCTAAGCAACCTAACAGCCACGGGATGGGCTGGCTGCAGCTCCACAGCCAAACCAGATCTAAGTCCTGCTCAAGTGGCTCTGCCCATGAGTGATGTGCAGATGTGGCCACCTCACATCACACAGTGCTCTGCAGAGCAGGCCTGACATTCCTGTCAAGTAGCACCTGGTTTGCTCCAGGAATTGACCTGAAATGACCTGAACATCCCTGCCATTCTGCCCCTTGGACAATTCAAGGTACAGCACCCCAGGGGCTCTCTGAAGAGCTTCTGGCCCTGCATTCCCTGAGGAAACTCAAGTGGAGTTGTGTCAGGAAGGTCCTGCCCACTGCTGGGACACAGAAGTTCTCTGTAACCCCAAAATGCTGCACTGCATTATGCTATTAATGAGTGAGATATGCAAATGTCCTACATGGCCCTGCAGCATAAACCTATTTCCTCCAAGAGAAGAGCAGAGTAACCCCACAGAATAACTCTGGCAATCTGATGTGCCCACATCCTTAAAAATGACTGAGCTACTTTCCCACAGAAGACATGGATGAGCCTGCCATGCTTAATCCTCCAGCACACTGCCAGGGAAAATGTGAGAGCTGAGATGGGAATCAATCTCCTATCACTGCAAGACTTCAAACACCTTGCACACTGTAATTACTCATCCTCACCAACCTTTTAACTTAAGGTAACTATATTATCCCCATTTTTACAGCTTGAAAGTTAAACAAAACTAAGTGGTTTGGTGGCACATACTCAAAAATAGTGCTGCAAAAAAGGGAACAGAATCTGGTATCACAAATCCCAAGCCTGATGCTATCCTACTCACCTTCTCTTTCTTGTGAAACGTTTTTCCAAGTTTCATTGCTACATTAAAAGTACAGACCTTTCTTTCTTACACACATACACACACACACACTTTAAATTTTCAACTCACTGTATTTGTGGAATGCTAGAAAAAGAGAACAATTTAAATTGCATCCCAAAAGTTATCTTAGCTTCAGAATAGTCTAATAAAGGAAGTGAAGTCAGAATTGCCATGTTGGCTTTGCACTTTAAGCAATTACAAAAGAGAAAGAACAGCCCCAAGGACCAAAAATGCTTCTTTGTCTTTACAGGTTCCCATGAGGCAGAAAGAACAGATGAGGTAACAGTTAAACCTGTGTCCCCTTGAAGGACAGGCCAGGCAAGCAATCAGACAAGGCTTCTTCCCATGGAGTTCTCACACACACACCTGGGAGCACTTGAACAAAGGAGATACCTCCTTTCCCAGAATGGACAGTTGCTCTCTCACGTAAGAGCTGGTTTCACCACTAGGGTAAAGCTGTTTTTACCAGTAGATTACTGAGGGAAGCCCCAGGTGAACAAGCACGATGATGGTCTGTGACTCACACCAGCAAGGGGCAAGTCACTTAAATCATTTCAGGGCAGATTCAGATGTTGCCTATTTTTCAGGATGTTAAGCAGCAGACAAGGTCACCAAGGTGGGCACACACTTACTATCTCCAAGAATCAGCTCAACTTCCTCATCAGCATCAGAATCTTCATCTTCACCCTCATCTCCCTCTTCCAGGAGGTTGGCAATCTCCTCATCATCGGAGGGAGAAAAGTCATTTTCTCCATCCTCACCAGCATTCTCGTTGTTTTCATCCTCCTCCAGCTCAGCCTCCAGCAGCTGGTCTGTATCTAGTTCATCAAGGTCATCTGTGTCATCATCATCTTCATCATCATCTTCTTCTTCTTGCTCCTCTTCCTCCTAAAAAGACAGCAAAAACAGTCCATTGCAGACATTAAGATAAGTGTAAAATGGAAGAAGAGTAATTAAAGAAAACATACCTATAGTTTTCACTTCTCCCCATATCCATCCAGACACCAGACATTACAAACACTCTCCCATCACCCAGCTAAGCACTCTCTCTCCACAGCCACAGAACATCACACATGCCAGATGACTTGCAGGCCTGCAAAGTCAGCTGCAAAATGCTGGTACAAACAGGTACCAGTGGCTCAAGCTCCTCTCCAGGACTGGCCACCAACACATCACCACAATGCACCCTTGAGAAGGACATGCAGTAAGACCTGTTAATCCATGGCTTTGTTGCTAGTCTTGTGCAAACTGCTTTAGTTTCAGGAGGACCAAAATCTCCACTTGGCATCAAACCACATGCAATGTGCAGTCTCTGTCATTCCGATTTAGATGAGGTGTAAAATGTAGGGAAAGACAGTACTGGCCTAAGCCATCCCTGAATCACTCAGCTTCAGATGACAGAACTGTTCAAGGCAGCTCAGAAGTCTCATCTTTGGTATTTACCTGTGATCAAAATCTTTCTCTATCAAACCATAAGAATTTGTGTTCAGTAAAGCAACTGCGTTCCTTGTGGTACAGATGAAATCCAGCAATCTGTGTGTAGTGGACAGGACTGAGTGGGAAGGAGCTGTACCAGTTCTGTCCTTCTTGCAGATCAATTGCCAACACGAGCCAAGCTCCAGGAGGTTCCAGGACTGAGAGAAAAGCTTCAACCCACCTGCACATCTCCTCAATCACAGCCTGTTTCTCTACCAGAATGCTCTCAACTCATTCAGTCTGAACTGCCCCTTGGTTTCGGGAGGGGACACATTTTGCAAAATTAGGAAGCAATTAAAGCAGATACCTAACAACCCCCTCCAAGGGCTCCTTTGGTCCTCAAGCTCACCACACTCCCACTGAGCTGTTTAGACTGCTGCATTTTCAGATCTAAAGGGACAGAGGAAAGTCCTTTACTGTCATCTCCCCAGCCTACTTTTTCTTCAGGCAGTGCTATAAAAAAACCACCACACCCACACAAATCCAACATCTGTCATAGGCAAGAGAAACAAGGAAAGCCAAAAAGCCTGAGTACATCGTATTGTTTCTTCACTTGCAAAAGGCAGCCAAGTCTCCACTGCTGACCAGAAGTGCAATGTTATTAAGTGCAGATTACAGTATAAAAGCAATGGTTTGCTACATACAGTTTCCTTTATGAAAGAGCTTATATTAAATATAAAATTAAAATCAACCTGTATTAAAGCCTGTGCTTATTTTAAGCAATTACAAACTTTACTTTGAGTCAATGAGTCCTCAAATAAACAGACATTGCTTTTTGAATTGTATACACTGGGAGAGGAAATATCTTACTTGCAGTACACAGTTTTAAAATGTAGCATCATACTGGGTATAATTTTCCATAAAATATATTGAATTGAGTATAAAGGCTTTTGCCTTAATAGTTTGTATTTATTTTTGTTCTATGCAGTATCTGCAGAGAGGCCAATGTCTTAAAGTTTATTACTCTATTCAGAGTTGAAAAACTGATTAAAAACTGAACAGCCAGGAGAGTTTATTTTCCTTTCTCAGCCTCTTAACACCTTTGACGCAGAAAAGAGATATCAATTTATTCAAAAAGCTTGGAAAAATTAAACCAGGTTTCTCAGTATCTAGAAACAGACACACACCTGCAGACATGAGGAAAAAAGTGTGTTGTCTCCAAGATTCACTTAGAGTCTAGGTAGGTAAAACCTGAAGGATTCTGGAATGAGTTAGTTCCCCTCCTCTGCTTCCACATCTGTGGAATTTCTGAGAGCATTTTTTTGCTAAATATCTAGTCCACAAGGACTCAAAATGTCAAAACTACTTAATTTGATTATATTTCATATGTAATGTATTTCTTGAAAATTGAAATACTGTTTCATCAACATTTTAATTCAAGCTTGAGGCAAGGCATATATAGCAATATCAGCCTTCAAATACAGGATGAAATGAAATATAGTTGTATAGAGCTAAAAATCCCTTCTGGCTGACAAGGGTAGGAGCCAAATTACACAGAAAGGTTGTATATTTAGCTGCAAATTAACTTTGAAGGATTATACCAACCAGGGAGGAAAAAATAATTTGTGAAAATACAAACAGAAGAACTGAAATATTTCCACTTTTACAGTTTAAATGACTTAATCTGAAGTTGGTGATTAGAATCAAGCCACATTCATTTAAAAGTCACCTAACAACAGTAAGATGAGATCACAATTACACCTGTCCTTGGTGAAACAGCAAATAGTGTGTAAACCATGCTATGTGCGTGCATGTGAGTGTGACACACACAGTGATGTCCTTCTGGAGCTGGAGCAGGCTTCATGAGGAGCTTCTTCATCAGTGAGGAAGAAACCTGTACCTTGTCATGTTTTAACAAACCCAAACAGGAGCTTGGACACCGAAGCTTCTGTCAAGCAACAGGCAAATCAATTCTGCCTCAGCTTCGGAGCCCCTCCAAGCACAAGCTGTGCAGGCACAGCTCAGCGCTCCTGGCTGGAGCTCACGCCTTCCCACACTGGGGAGAGCTCTCCAAAGAGAGCACCCAGAGCTTCTGCTCCCAAACCAACCCTGGGACAGAGCTGAGAAAGGGTGGGGGAGGGCCAGCTGCAGTCTAACACCCCCAACTGCTGAGATATCCAGGCTGTTCACGAGGATCTCATGAATCCTCACGAGACACCACACCTGCCTCACACACAGATGGAGAATGGCACACCTTCCCCAAGCACTCTGAACAAACACTCTGAGTAAGAGCACAGAAACAAAACACCTTGTGCCATGACACAGAGGAACACAGGCAGTTATTCCAAACCATATCCAGGTTTGTGTAGGAAAAACCTGCAAAAGCAAACTCCTGCCTACTGATCAGTGGTTCCCAAGAACCTTGGGCAGTGACACAGGTGCTGCTGGAAAAAAGAACCAGCATACACATCTATGCAAAACAAGGAGGCATCTGTGCTCATCTTCCTCATTGGAGTGAACTGATCCACAGAACCCATGGACCAGCACACTCCACAGGACTTAGTACCAAGGAATTGTTTCAGCCATCACTAACTCCTTTAGATGCCTATTCTTCTGTTTAGAATGTTCTCTGTAAAAGCTGCTTGGATCAGAACTCAAACTGTTCATGGAATATTCACATTCCTCCTCTTCTTCCTTAGAGAATATTCTCTTCCTTCTCCAACAGAAGTCACTTCCCAGCTGCCTGTTCCCTTTGCATAAGGCACAAGGGTAGTACTATAAAATCTCCGAGTGACCATCTCATAACCTTCCCTCTGTAAAAGGTTTTACCTCCCTATCAGCACTGACTCCTGGTCTGGTATTTCTGTGTGCTTTGGTGCACCCACGATTCCAATGCAGCCACACCAAACCCCCATCCTTCCATGGAATTCATGGAAGACTACAAACAGCCTCCACCTGAAGCTGTGAAGGAGTGGGGAGGAATAGAAAAAAAATCTACTGCCTGCTCCCTTTTAAAAAGAGCAGGAACCACTCAGAGGGCCATGGTGGAGTCTAGCTTTTGAATTAATGGTGTCACATTGCTCCCCATTTTAGTTACACTATGATTCAGGTATATTAATTAGCTGGGCATACCTAAACTTTGGATTAATCTAAGGGAGTTGTACCTTGATAGATGCCAAAAGTAGAATAGTTTTGAGTACTCCCTGATCCCCAGTGAGACTCAGATTTGTAATTAGATATTACAGATATATATTAACTTTAATATTAACTGTATTATTAATGAATATGAATACTTGGGGGTTTCTGTGTTATCTTTCCAATGCTGCACCAGTGCTACCCCATCTCCATCTCCAGCACACACAGGGTCACTGCATAACAGCTGACACTGTGGTATCAACACACCTGGATGGGCAGCAACTCTTTCTGCTCATCAAAAACAGTGTCATGATTACAATAAAGGGATTTTCATCTAGGAAACACCCACCCTGTTTCATACACAAAAGGGCTTCCTGGTCTCACTCTCTGCAAAAATACTTACAGAGTATTTTACCCCAGTTAAAGCAAAAAGGCTGCAAAAACAAGGCAAAGAAAAAAGACAAAGTTGACAATTTAAAGCAAGGAAACAAAACCCATTTATAATTACAAGGGGATAGCCAAGAAGGAGGCTCCAACTTTACTGTGGAATAGCTATCCACAGGATAGGATTTCCATACAGGGACAGGCCCCAGTATAACTTACAAATTGTTTGACTCAGGTTAATTTGATTCAACTAACAAAGGCTAGACTAGGCTGAAAAAGACCATCTGTACAAAGAGTCTGTATCAGTTTAACTCAAAAAGTCTTAAGCATGTAAGTTAGGAACATGCAGTATAATCAGTTATACATTTCAGGCAAGTATAAAGGAGACAGGAACCCTCAGTTCTTCTGGAATCAGACTCTAAAATGGGACAATAATTTCAATGTGCATCTTAAGAGAAATCTCTCAGCACTCAATAACTCACCCAAATTCACTAATTCACTTACACAGTAACACATAAACAGCTTCAACACACAGTCCACAACCCTGGAACTGCTTTGAGGATGTTTAAGAGGACAAAGGTGATTCTCATCAGCTTTCTAACACATCTGCATACAGGAAGATTTACAGAGATGTAACAGTACAAGAAAAGCTGGACATAAATTTACAGAATCAGAAAAGTTGATTACACAGCAAAGGATTATCTCAAGATCATCTCAAAGCAAATCACTAGTAACTTAACTCTACTACCAGTTTGCTTCTAGAAAGTGAAGTAGAATTGGTTCAATTAATTTATCATTTATAACCCCCAAAGGAAAAAACTAAACAACAACCCCTAAAGGAATGGCAGATACTGGGGTGGCTGCACTGGAACAAAAAAAACCAGCTTGATCTAATTCTTCATATTGCCAGTTTTTACAGCCCTTGCAGAGCTTAGTAAATACCCTTTGCACTTGTTCAAGCATTATGTGTTTTCTGTCACATTGTTCTTTGATGTTGGCACACACTTCATCAGC
This sequence comes from Climacteris rufus, assembly GCA_013398175.1. Lineage (NCBI taxonomy): Eukaryota > Metazoa > Chordata > Aves > Passeriformes > Climacteridae > Climacteris > Climacteris rufus. Next base: position 601,935 of record VZRZ01000256.1, on the reverse strand, counting down.
TTTCATCATGGTCACCATCCACTTTCTTACCATTCCCCTTTACCAATCATTTTGCACATACAAATTTCACAAAATTCATCTTTTTTGGGCAGCACAGGTTATTTATACTTAACACATTCACTGGTGCTCACCTCTCAAAAACCAATATTTCACTTATTCAAACTGATATAAAATACACGTTAACTAAGCAGAACTTTTTGATTTTAACATATTTCTATAATGTATTCTAACATTAAATTAGTGTATGTACCAAGTGCTTCCAGGAAGTAGGACTTACAGCACTGCAGATCTGCAGTATGCAAAAATAGAGCAGCCTGCTTTTAAGTACTCTTAAGACTTTTTTATAGAGCTTTTTTACATTTCTTGACTCCAAGAATTTTTTATGACCACATGAACAGAATTTGAGACTTCTCCACTACAGACTACATAACCTCTCAAATTTACACTAGGAGGGCCTTTAGCTGCCAAAGAAGACCCTACAGATCTTTTCTATTTGCTGATAATTTGCGTTGGAAATTTTGATTCCATTTTGTGATTTACAGGTCACTGATTTTTTGCTTATCTGACACGGTTTGAGTTATAAAAAGCTTCATTTGTTCGTCCCACACCTCATTCACTTTTTCTTCCTCTGCTAGGAGCAGATTCACAGTGCAAAAGAAGGCAGCACACCAACAGTTCTGCCCAGCTTCCTGGGACTGCTCCATGAACTCCTTCCCCAGCTCCTGCTCACCCCCAAGGCAGCAGCTCTCACCTCCAGCTGCTTTCCAGCAAAACTCCCTCCCTCTGAAAATCCAATCTCTATTTAACCTCTCAGTCTGAATCCTGCTATATGGTATTATCCTAACTATTCTTTTTTTCACTTAGGAGGCTGCCTTTTCTCTACCTGCAGAACAGTTAATCCAATGTCAGTGAAGCTTTTCCTACTATTTCAAATCTTTCAGCTCATATTTAATTCACTTCTGGCTATTTTCAGCCAAGTCAAATTATCTGCTGGTAACATTTGCTTCTAGAAGTTGCTTATTTCATCTAGGTTTGTTTTCTTTTTAAAGAAATTCATGTTTCCCATTGTCTCATTATTTTGGTTAATTTATTTTGCAAGAAACAGCCTATTAATTTACTTCTCCCCCTCTTTTACCCTCCTTCCCCAAAAGTCTCCTACAGCAAATCTGTAATTTCAGTAATCTGATCCCTTCTAGATTATCAGTATTATTTTAATTACTCCCTATTTCCAGCTGAGAAAGGGGTTTTGCTTTCATAAAAAAGAACCTATGATCATTGTTCAAATACAAGTTCACTGAAGAATGTTTCACCCAGAGGAGCAACTCTCTTCTTGTCCTAGTGATTTCTCTTTCTCCAGTGATAATCCCCTTGTCCTATCTTCTGACAATTGTTCTCTTTGCTGTACACCACGTTGGTACTTTCTGAGCCTTTGCTAAGCAATTGTCAAGAGTGACAAGGTCTGGTTTTCAGTCACTTAAGAGTTTCTATGCAATTCCTCCCTCAACCACTTCTTAGCACTCCCTGAACAAAGGGCAGTGGAAAAAGCTTAAATATAGCTAACAGACTCCCTGGTCAAGCATGTAAGGAATTTCACATCCTGGATTAGCAAGTGTCCATCCTTCCCCTCAGCTAGCAAATCCATTTCCTGTTATACACCATTAAATTAGTTCTAAGTATTCAACTCCTTCACACTACAGGGCTGCACCTACTTTTACCTTCTTGGCTGCTTTAAGGTTAGAGCTTCTACTTCTTCATAGCCATTTATCACAGAACTAAAAATGTAGAAGCCTGGGAAGGTGCAGAAGTTACTATATGTAACAAGCAAGGAATCTTACCATAGGCTCCTATGCAGGTGTAGGTATGTGCAGATTTAAAACAGGAAACAGCACACAGCATACAGAATGTCACAGAGGCAAACCATGGAGTGAAGAAATAAAAAGCAGTTAATCTCTTAGTCTAGGTAAGTAGGTTTAGCTTGTCTAACAATGACTAACTTACCTGTGATGAGTGACAAACCATCCATGGTACAGACAAACAAAAGCTTTAAGGGAATGGACCTCTGATGGATCAGGAGGTTCAGGTTCTTTGATCAACCTCTGGTTTTGCCTATGAAATGTTTCCATTTGAACCTGGCTGTGTGTACCTGATGAGAATGAGCCTGGCCCCAGTCCCTGCCCTCTGAGGCATGTGCAAGCCATCCTCTCACAGCTGGTGCCTTCCTTAATGCTTGGGATAAAGGTGTTCTGAGGTGACTGGTCTACTCTCTGTGCTGTAGGGCTCAGAGGTAATTAAGGGGCACAGAACTAGGTACAATTTCTCAACAGGCTTCTCTTCCTTTCTCTCACTGATCTCACACTTTCACTTACAAAAATAGGTTAATTCCTTTAATTCCATAACAAAGAACAATAGTGCATGAAGGAATTTCAAAATTTGGCAGAAATTAACTCCCTGTCTATGGACAAGAATTTTTGCTTTTATTTCCTCAAGCTTCAGACTGGCATTTCTCATCACATCTGAGGCAGCTTTTATTTTCTTGGATCCTAACTACTCTGGGAATTCTGGAAAGATGTGTTAGGTGAGAGGAAGGACATCTTTGATTTATGTCACTGAACAGGCAGAATATGTTTTTATCTCTGCTGAAGCTGTTTTACTCCATAATACTAAGTCTGCCCTTCTGGAAACTCCAAATACTTATCTCTTTCCAAGAATTTCCTCTTTTTGCACTGACTGAGAGCTACTGAAAACAGATTCTGAAACAGCAGAATAGGCTAAAGCAGTCACAGTTATTTGGTACTATCTAAAAATGGGGTAAGAAGTACAGGCACTGTTCTTTTAAATATCTGTTGTGGAGGATGGCTGTTCAAAAGATGTGTCTGTTATATAAAAAGGTCTTTGATAGAAACCACTCTTAACTTACCCTCCCCCAGCTGCAACTAAGCTCAAGGATCCCTATGAAGGTGTCCGATAAATGCATATTTTTTATAATTTTGAGACATACCTGTTCAAAGCTATTATTCTGTAAACCATTTTATCCTTGAGTAAGATTTGAAATCAAGATATATCTTCAAATATTACAGGAACAGCTCCTGAAGCAAACCCTTACTTAAGGGTCCCTGATGACCTCAATCATTCTAGTCAGCTTGTAGTGCCAAAGCACCACCGTGGTCTGATGATTCCCAAATACTTTTGCCAATGTGGATTGAGGTTTGTGGGGTCTTTCCCCCAGAAAATAAGTATTCACACGAAAAAGATAAACCATCTGTATCAAACAACAGCAATAAAAGTACGGTGGAATTGCTGTTTTAGGCAGATAGGGAGAGAATCCTAGATCCCAAAGACCACGTAGAAAGCTGAGGAAAACATTCTCCATCCTGGCTAAACCACATGTTAGAACAGTGATTGTCTTTTGAGTCTTTATTGCCTAATCACCAAAGCTTATTTCCCATCACCTAGAATTTTCTTAACCAATGCAAAAAGACAAATTACACACCTACCATCAACCATTTCGATAGCCCAGAAGCACTGCAGGATAATTAACAGTTCTTCAGGTCTGGCAAAAGAAGTAGAACACACTTTATAGGAGAGGGACAGCTAGGTGAAGCAATGTGCTGCTGAAGCCATAAATCTCTCTGAACATGACAATAACTGAGAACACCACTTGAGCCTCACAGAAGCAACATCACCCACACGTACCACAGAGAGAAAGACAGGCCTTAAACAACTAATATGGTAAGATTAAACAGGGAAGTAAAAATGCACAGACTGAAAGTCCTAAAACCCACTCAGATCACATCATCCAGACTTCAGTTTCACAGTTTTGAGTCTAGCCTGTGTTCCCTTGGTTTCAGCTTTTCTGAGCACATGATATTTCTGAAGTCTCCTTTTCTAGCTCATAGCAGCTGCCATGTGCCATTGCCTCTGAAATTCCTGCTCTGCCTCACTACACAAGACAGTAGATTAACGAGTGAAACAGGGGATACTAATCAGCCAAGAAAGAGAAATAAGTAAGAATAAAGCAAGCTAACAACTAGAAGATGGTCCAAGATCTGTACCAGTAGCTCAGACACCCAACTTATTTTTGCTAAGTCTGATTCTGAAGGAGTATATCAGAACAGTGGCAAATACAGGAGGAAAAAGAGAAAAGAACTTGCAGCCAGACTGGAAAATAGGAAACCCTTACATATTTCCCCATATACTGAACATAGCTTTGCAAATATTTGCGAGTGAGACTCTTGGTTAATGATGGACACATTTGGATACTCACCCAGCAGTGAAATAATTCACAAAACTCACAAAAGTTCAAGGCAGGAACACTGGTATTTTTGGAGTAAAACACCCAACAAAAGAGCCCAACAAACAGACTCTTGTTAAGCACGTTACATCCTCACTTTCCCTCAGCACACAGCAAGTACAGACCACAGAGTATCAACATTCATCAGCACTTATTCTGTGTAACAAGGCCTGACAGCTCTGGATCACTGGCCATACCTAGGGAAAGGCAGCTCCCAGGGATCTCCCAGGAAAGGCTGGTACAACAGGGAAGAAACCAGCAGTGATGGTCTCAAGCATTTTAAACAAAGCCACAAACACTGAATGCAGAACTCCAAGTCAGCTGAGGCAGCCTGATCATTGAAATTGAGGGCAATTTATGTAGAAGATCAGTTGATCTCACAAGGTTTGAAATGAGAAAGGAGAAATAATACAGTTGGGGTTTTTCTAAAATTACAGAAGGAACTGAAAGTTATCTACAGGCCAAACATCCCTGCTAGGTTCATTTGACAGACTCTCAGTCTGCTCTACAAAAAGCTGTCACGGAGCTACCAGCTGACATTTGTCAGAACTGACATTGTAAGGCATCAAAATTCAAAGTAAAAAAAAAAAGTCAGGCAGATATTTTTCTCCAGGTCTTGTCCCTGGCACCATTTTTAAAGCAATTTTATTGTGCATCACATGATGTCTGGGCAAGGCTTGCCCATCACACACCTTTCTGTGTGAGTACTCCTTACTTTCCATACAGGCAAGAAAAGGTACTCATGGGCCCATGTAGGTCAGACACAAAAACACAAGTATGCATCAAGTCAGGGTGTGAAGAGACAGGGGTCAAACAGATTAGCTCCTGCCTTAAAAACCTGGACCAACAAGATACCAGATTCATGTTGATTCATATGGATTTTCCCTACCACCACTTTCATGAAAGATTAGAAAGCATCCTCTTTCAGCCAGAAGTGGTTTTAGAATATCTGTGAGAAGTCCTAACAAGTTTGAAATGTTATATTCCATTTTTCAAAGCCTAAATCACAGAAAATAACTAGGCAAGTACTGAACACCTACATATGTATGAGCATATGCATACAAAGAAAAATCCTTTCATCAGGAAATCTCTTCTTGGTCTCAACAGACAAATGTGCCAGAGAAATTCTGTCTTTATTCTGGAAAACCTCTATTCATTCTAGCTCAATGTTGGATGTCTCTATAGAGACAAAAGCTGTATTTTGTAAGTCTAAGACTAAAACAAACCTGAAGAAACAGCACAGAACAGCTATGGGATTGAGAGGAAGGTGCTTTGTTTATATTTGGCTAGATATATGTACATTTAATTGAATTTCAGTTTATAAGTGTTGTTTGCATTAAAACCAAATCTCTCTTACTAATGAAACTTGATTGTAACCATCCCTAAAAGTTGCTGTCTAGGAAACATGTACAGACCCCAGAAATGGAGACCATAAAAAGCAGCAGTTATGAAACATCAACCAGTCACTCTGAGCTTGCAAACCGATCCCGGAGCAGCTTTGTTTGAACACTCCATCAGCTTTACAGAAAAGCTTTTAGCACACTAAGACTCTGCCCGGGGCCACCTCTATTTGCAAGACAGAAAGTGTTCCCAGTCACATCTGATGGATGACAGATCCCTTATCTCTGCTGGGTACCTGGTGTTACAGCCTGGAACCATTGACTGCCTTCCACAAACACAGATCTCCCTTGAGTCAACACTTACCAACGATTTTGCAAAGCAGTGCCCTGATAGCTCTGAGTTAATCATTGTACAATGCAAACCCCATTTCTGCTACAAACTATTTGTGGAGATTTTATAAAGAAAATATGAAATACTTTAATTAATATAATATACTGAAAGTGAACAAAAACAGTGGAAGTGGAGACAGAAATAGAAACTATTGCCCAAGGCAAGCACAGGAGGGCTGGGATGGAGAAAGGAAGGAAGGAGCAGTAATCTCTCCTTCCTCTTCGTTGCTTCTCAAGAAATTCTATTCTAATCCATCCAATCTAGGGATAGAAACGGTGACCAATGATTTCAAAAGAATGCCATGATTTCAACTGCAACCTTGTACCACACTCAGAGGCCAGGAAAGCAAACTTCACACCCAAACCAGAACTACTGCTTTATCTTCAGAATTACAGCGAAATTGTAATAGCAACAACTCACTGCAAAGAAAATTACTCTTTCCTGGGACCTGCTCTCCAGTCTTCTGAACTAGAAAGTACAAGTTTTAACCTAGCAATAGGAAGATTCAGAGATAGAAAGGGTAGCACAAATCCAGCTTTCCACATAGTCTGGAAAAAAACCCACTAAAGTATTACCTTCTGGCATTCTTTGGAAAAAGGAGAAGTCAGCTTTTCTCACAGGAGATACAAATGTGTGATTTACTAGAATGCAGACGCCAAAGAGCAAAGTATAATGCATTTAAAATCTTCAGGGAACTGAAGCATAAGGTTTTTGCCTGTCCAAAAAAATCCAAAAAACACCTGGCACCCAGAAGGTTACAAATTGATTCTGTGAAATTTTAATTCTCACTTTACTGTAGTAAGCATTCTGTGCTACTGTGTATTCTACCAACTGCACCCTGAGGGGCACTTATTGCAGTTCTTAGCTCTTCTGTCAAGTTGCCAGAGATCAAACAGCTGATCTGACAAGGAAAACCAACACATCCCAGTGCAAACCTAGAGCCCTTTTAAAATTCTTAAAACATTTTGCTGTGTAGAAGTACTGTGCAGTTTCAATCCATCAGTCACAAGTTGTATCTCATTCAGAAATTGGTGACAAGTTATGTTCAAATATGAGACTTGGATCTGATAAAAGGAAAACCTCAAGCACTGCTGTGTACATTGGGTGTCAAAATACTTCCAAAAAGAGCAGAACAGAAAGCAAAGCTTCTGATCAAGATTGAAAATTAGGGAAATCAATAAATAAACTATAAATGGTTGTGTTAGTTTACAGTGCACAGGGTTACTGTTCACACAGGCTCTGCACAGACAGTCTAAGTTTACAGGGACAGTAAAGTGATCTATTTCACATTAGGTGAGACCAAACGAGGCCTCTGTACTTTCTGGGTAATAAATGAACACATGGAGAGGGCCAACAGCTACTCTTGAACACCCAGCTTAGTGCTGTGCTTCTCACCTGATCTTCTTCTTCATCCTCCTCATCCTCTGCCAGACGCTGGCGCCCCACTTCATAGAGCCTGCACACCGTGTCCATGTTCATGGCATCCATGCTGCCCTGGTTCTGAGGGGAGATGCCCACACAGCAGTCAGGCCCAGGAATGAACCTCAGCTTTCACAGTCAATGCTACATCTGAACTCAATCACACAAACATTTCCCAGCAGCAGTACAGTCAGCTCTGAAAATGAGTTTTTGGTTTCAAGACCAGCCCAGGAGTGAAGTAAATATCTTTTTGCTTCTGTCATCCACAAGTTACAGTCATGTTAGTAGACTTAAAACCTTTACTGGATCTTTAATGTGTTTTGGGTTACTGTACAGCACTTCCTTCCAGATCTGCCTCCCTATCCCAGAACCACATGCACTGAGAGGATGCTAAAAGCTGTCACACAGCAAGAGCTCCAGAAGACAGCAGTGACACCCCAGCAACCACCACTGCCACGTTCCCTGAGGGAACATTCCTGATTACCTGTATAAAAGAAATTATTTTTGGTCTCACAACCTTGTCATCTCCAACTTCAGTAGTTAAACATGAAGTTTGCCCTACAAATTCTTGACTTGCTTTTTTGGTCTGTAAGGATCTGGGGTTCACAGAGTATAAAGCTGACAGGATTTTACATTAGTCATCACATGTGCATAATCAGGCTTCAAGAAATTGGGTTCTGACAACATATTACTGAGCAGAGAACTGCATCCCTAACAAATGAGAAGATTTGCTCAGTAATTTTTGTTTCAAATCCTTAACTTCTGGGGTTTTGCTAGGAAGACAAGTGTAAAAGGAACAATAAGTGATTCACAGAAAAGCTCAGTGGGAAACCCCAAAAAGATTGCATTTCCCAGTTATTTGGGACAGTGCACAATTTAATTTGCAATACTAAACCAGGACATATTGCTATAAATAGGAAAAAACACATTTCTCTTTATGCCCATCAGAAGGAAAACCTGTGCACATTTTAAAGTGGGGAGAGTTTGAAGAAGAGAAGCAAATGTGTTTGGAAATTTAAAAAATGAAATGCAGGAAAACAAGACTGCAGGGAGTGGAGAATAAAAAACTAACTGCATCTTTATCACCATCAAAATACCACCACTGTTTAGGACAGCAGGAACTCCAAAAAAGAAAAAACAAGCAGTGCACTTAAACCACAGCTACAGAGACCAGAGTTTATTTAGTTGCTTTACCTCAATGACAGCCAGATAGCAGTCCTTGCTGTCTGTGCACAAGTCAAAGATATTCCTCTTTACATCTATGGTAGCTGGAAAACATCACAGAACAAACTCAGTGGTTAACTGCAGGTTACTTAATGTTGACAGGAAAAAAAATCTAAAAGCAAATCATACAATCACGGGACAAGAAAAAACAGATGAAATACAAATGAATGTTTGTCAGTAATTCAACCTTAATTAAGAATAGAAATGTTGGATACCATTGTAAAAACAGCCATGTAAGCTCTTAACCTGCTTTGCATGGTGCCTCCTCCCTTGATAATACATTTATTGGCTTCCCTAAGCACAGTAAACAGATCATCCTCCAGAATAGGTGGCAACAAAGGGACTGAGCTGTGACCTATGTCTCCTTTCAATAGCAAAAGCCACATTTGTTTATGTCCATAGCAGCAATCAGCTTAGCTCCAGGAGCTAAAAAAAAGGTCCCTTCTGAAATGAGACCAATGCCATCCTGGCCAAATGACCTACTGTCTCAGATTATGCCTTACTTGGAAAGAGGAAAGGAAATAAAGCCAGAACTGCTGAACAGTAGCAAGTAAGGCAATCACACACTGAATGGGATATGCTACTTGAAATTATTTGTGTTAAACCCAACTCTCATGCTTCAACCAGAACAGGTTGTAGCAGTTTATTTTCTCACACATGCAAAGAAAAGAAGTGAATGTTACTAAGCAGAACTTCCAATAAAACCTCAAACCTTCAGACCAAGCTATTTGCTCATCTCTTACCTATAGGTTTATAATCAGTTGCATTAAATGTCCTGAAAGAAGAGCCAAAGGGACTTCTCATTCTCTCCTCCAGAAGGTCATCCTCATCATCTGCCTGCAACATAGCTGATACAAGGAAAGATTATTCTACAAATATGCTTTCCATTAGTCACTATCATTAATCAACTTAAGACCAAATCAGACTCTGACATGAATTTTCTTTATATTTAATAGCTTGGCAAGACCCACTTTATACCTACTCTTCCAGAGCTGCCTTTATTGATACTGCAGTTCATCAAAACTAAATACAGAGGACAAAATTACTTCTGAAGCATCACTGGATGTGCCATTATACAACAGGCTGCTTTTTAATCTCACAGATTAGTTGTGATATTGCTGATGTTACAGCAAACTGCCTTTGTCAGCAATACATACAGCATGGACATCCTGGAAAAAATCCAGTTCACTCATGCCAGTAAGGCCTGGAGTTACACAGTCTCTGAGGCTTCCATTTCACTGAACAAGCATCTGCTTGTCTCTCAGGAGGTGACCAAGGGCAGTGAGGTGAGGGAGCAGTCCTACCTCCATACATCACTGTGCCAGTATAGTTGAAGACCACACGACACTGATCCAGGGCAGGTACGGTGTGCAACAAATGGAAAGTGCGGAGGTCCCACTGAAAAAACAAAGGCTAAGGAGCAACAAACAACTGAAAGTGTCTATTTCCCTTCCAGTGCAGGGAAAAGAACTGACCAACTGCATTCAAGCAGCCCCACTGCCATTCTCTTGCAAATATGATGGAACCAGAGTTGGAGTCTAGCACTACAGTTCCCTTCCACATGTTCAAAATGAAAAAGCTCTCACTCAAAATGCCATTCCCAGTTATGAGAGGTTACTGCAGTACCTTGAAGGTTCATCTGGGTAAGACAGGGAAAAGAGCTGAGGTGCCATAGAGTATATCAGAAAAAAAATCTCTCTTGCTCTCTCTATTAAATATTTTCTCTAGGCTACATCAGAGACAGAAGCTATATTTAAATTAGCTACCTCTCTAACAGTCCCTACTCTTCCTTGTTTCACAGATGGAAATTCCTACCACACATGAAATGTAGCACAGCAGACCATTAACACAACTCTGCACACAGCTACTTGTTCACCCATATCAATTCTTTAGGACTCAGCACATCAGTTAGCACAGTGGCCAAAGGATACAATTTCAGTGTTGACTATGACCTCCAGCCCATTGGGATGGAAAACACCACTGATAGTCATGTTGAATTTGTCAAACTTGTGAATGGCTTGTGCTGATCTGACATCCCAGAGGACACCATCATTTAGGACAAGGTCATCAGTGGGGTTAAAGGTGGCACAGTTCTTCTTGTAGTTGTTGGCAAGATCTGGGTTAAACAGAGTCAATAGCTTGTTGCCAGTCTGAATATCATAGATCTTTTAGATTAAAAAGAAAAAGAAAAATTAGTCACAATTTGTAATATACCTGTACCTAAAATCACCCCCTGTTCCACCCCCTAGATTGCTTCCCAAATCACCCCATTCCCCATTTCACTTTTCCATTTCATGTGACAGCATTCCATAAATAACCCTTCCTAGCAGCCCTTCAATAGTTTTCCACAGTTGGAACCAAGCCTCACAACAAGTTTTGGCCAGGGCTTGGCTTACTGCAGGTTCACTGACATGTTTCACTACAATCAGGCTGAGTTCCAAATAAACTAACCCCACTGTGAGCAGTGGGCTGGGAAGCTGCAATCACAAGGTACCACTTAGCCAGGAACTATTTCAGCAATGGAACTGCTTTCAGAGCAGATGGTATTTACAAACATTCAAACTCCCAAAGCACACAGTGAGGGGAAAAAAGCCAGAAACTGTAGAAAAGGAGTTAAAATTTCTGGCATTTAAACAGAAATGCAACTTTCTGAGCTTTGCCACAAAAAACTGTTGGAATATAAAAAGAGCTTTAAACAAGTACAAAGGGTTTATGACCATCTCCTCAAATAAATCTGGTCTGTGACATCCTTCGGAGCCTAGCTCTTGTATAAACTTACAGAGGAAAATATTTCCCAAAACTGGAAAACAAATCTGTTTACCACATAAACACAACACACAAACTGATCTGACTTCCTGCTAAATCCAAGTTAAAAACTGGGCAGGAATGGAGAGTTTACTTAAACAAATCAGACTAACATGTAAAATTATAAATAATTTGAATAAATTATACTTCATTACAAATTTTTATGCAAATTCTCTTTCAAGAGGCAGGGCCTACAACAAACGCAAATTAGCACTGCAAAGCAGCAGCAGCTCTCTGAAGCCTCTGTCTGTCCAATTTGCAGGTATTCATGCAAAGCACTACAGCAGCATTCTCTGAAAATACAGTGGTAAAGTTAAATTACCCAAAAGCAAGCTGCAAATCTGGTGTGGGCAAAAGGAGGACACTTCTAGTAGGGCATTTCCCACAGCTGGTGACTGGGCTACTGTTTACAGTGGAACTTTATTATTATTACTGAAAAGTAAAGCTAAGAAAGCAACCTCAGAGGGGAAAAAAAACCTGCATGAGCTCAAATGAACAAAAAGCAGATTTTACAACTGCCCAGGAGACTAACCAGAGTCAACACATCCACACTGCTTGTGCTACAGCTAATTGAGATGGTCAATCTTATACCCTCAGGAGCAGGGAGAAGGTATTTGACACTTTCAAAGCTTTCCTCTGAAGCTTCTTAGTTCATGAGTTACACAGAGCATCACAGCACTCACACCAGTTCATAAACATCCCATGGAGAATTTCATCCCTGCCAGAGCTTCACAGCCACGAGCTGTGGGACTTACATGTGCAATGTCTCCCTTTGTGCCAATGACCCTGTCCTGAGAGTGCTTGCTGAACTCCACATAGTGGTCATCAGGGAAGGAATGCCTGGAGATACAGTCAGGGAAGAAGTCAAGGAACTGCAGATTCTACGTGAGCCAAACCACCCCAACACCTCCAGCACAGGTTTCAACAACAGAAAATTAAAGATGCAGAAAACCCTCTCCTTTGCCACTGACCACAGCATACTGCACTAGCAAACTCAGACTTGCCATCAACAGGGCCTGCCATAAACATCACACTCTTTGGAGAAGTGAGCAATGAAAGGCATCATGAACACTGAAGCACATGCAGCCTGAGGAAGTGAAACCTTTCCTCTGAAGAATGGCCTCCAGCTGACCCCACACAGGTCACACCAAAAGGGTTGCTTACAGTAAGGCAGACAACAGTCAAATCCTTTAAAAATGAAGAGCCTTCCACTCATTTTTTTATGGGAAGGAACAATTGTAAATACTGAAATAGGCTACAGGAAGATTGTCAAGATAATTTACAAACATGAGAATAAAAACAGAAACGTATTTCTTTGCCTTCAGAAACAAAAGTGATTTTACTGATCTATCTTGCATTAAACAGGACTTCAGTTAGAATTTATTTAGAATTTAGTCTGTATGTACGAAATAAAACAGGGAAGATATCAACATAAGAAAGGGAGCACGTTTTACTTTTCACAAAAGACATTGTGAGACCTGTGTAATTCTGTTGTATAGAGTTTCTTCCTGTATCAAATGGTTCTTCTAACTGCAGCACACCCCACAGCTGAATCAGAGTATACTTACTTCATATCAAAGACAGACTTCATTCCCCACAATGCAGACAGAGGCTGGCTCCACGTAGCAGATGTCAGCAATAAAGATCCATCCTGGGTTTCCAGATTGCAGTGGAGAAAAGAAAAAGAATACCAGGGAAAACAGAGGTTATCACTTCACCTGTACACTTTTAACTTACACTTATGAGATTAATTTAGAACTATAGAGTAGATTTTTGTGCTTAATAAACTATTCCTATGGGTATAAAATCCAGGTATCTAATATTATGTATAACAGAAAGAGCCCTTGGCAGACAAAGAAAAACTTTACATATACCAGTGGGGACAATCTATGATGTTAACAGCAGATAAAATCAGGATAATCCATGGCTGAATTTTGATGCCTTGTGAGTGGAGTCCATCAGTTACCTTTTATTTCTTTCTAGAATCATCCCCTGAAAGATTTCTTTCTCCAGCAGAGGGAGGATATATAAACTATGATATCTTAGCTCCCACTTATCTTAAATAGATAATCAGTTTAAGCATTTTTCCACTTCCAGACATATATATTAATTTCTTATGAAGGCACATAGCCACTGTGTATCTTCTTTATTATCTTGGGAAGAGAAAAACTAAATGTAGAAACTCCTAAGAGACAGAATAGGCAACTGTTAGGAGCACTTTAATGACAGACATTGCAGGCCAGCCAGAAGGTTCACTTTAGATTAACATATCCAGATGGGCCCAAAACATCCCAGGGCTTAGGCAGTGAGAGCTGCTAAAAATCAGAACAATCTGTGGTTGCTTACCCTGGATGGCTCAAGGTGCGTGATGGCAGAGTTGTGGCAGTTGTAACTGGCCTCTTCCTGTCCACTGAACACATTATAGAGTTTCAACTGCCCTGTGCAAGTACCCAGCATCAGGAATCGTTCTCTGGCAGAAAATGCACAACAGGTAAAGCCACTCTCATCCTCGTTTGCTTCCCTGAACACAGAAATTGGACGGAACCTAGAAAAGGCAAAAATACACAAGTCACCCAAAAGAGAGAAACTGGAATGCTGAGTGATGATATTAAATCCAGCCATTAAAGATTACATAGGTACAAGTTACAGCTTCCTTCTAGAGCAAGCTAAGTGTCACTTACAAGACCAAGTGAGTGTTACAACAGCGTTTGCAACCCTCCAGGTTTGTTTTGCAGTATTTAGCACACCTGCTAAAGCACATCATTAAGCTGAAGCACACAGCACACACTTCAGCTTGGACTTCATCTTCAAAGTTGGATTGATGGACAACCTGTAATGCCATCACCTATAATCACCTGTAATACAGACAGCTAGCAAAAAAATTTCTGACAGTTCTGAAACTCAACACAAGGAGACATGTCACATCAGCCAAAATGTCATATCAGCCAAACAACCTCCTGACATCACAACCTCCCACGGTGACACTGGTTTCACTGTGAAGTTGCTTTCATGAATGTGCCAGCTTTATTTTCATAAACTTTACATCACCTTCCAGTTCAAACACATGAAAGGCCACATACAAAGGCAACTTGTGGTACTGAGGATTCTGAGCTGCAAGAGCAAAATACAGATTCCACTGTCCTGCGTCTGTCAGCCAACCATCCTCAAGGTTATGCTACACTCTCGTGTAAACTGGTGTTACATACCTACCTTCCAAAGGAGAACAAAGAGCTATGAGCTTCATTAGTCAATGTCCTTTGTGTACTAAGGGCCACTACTAAGGACAAGACAAACAGAAAACTCCCAAAAAAGCCTTGCAAGGCTCTCTCACTGTCACTGTGAATGAAAACTCCTTTCTCTCCAAGGATACTCCACTGTGGGACTGCACAGACTGAATCCAGGCAAGGCTTTTTGGCACAGGGTACATCCTGAGAGGGATCAGAAAACATTTTTCTTCCTTACCTGCTAAATATAAGGTGTCTATCAAAGCAGCCACCATCCACCCCTCCGTACTTCGGAAAGGCTGCCCTGCGGGTCAGCCGTGAGGTAAAGTTAGTGGGCGCCTGGCGCCTCTGTTTTGGCTCAGGACACTGGTGGGGAGTAAAGAGAGAGAAAGGGGGACAGGTGGCAACAGGGTTCTTGCAGCGGGCGTGCTGCTCCCTAAGGTACTCTGTGATTATACTGTCCAGCGTGGGTGGGGAAGGAAGGTGTCTGTCCAGCTGCTTTTTGATAGCTGGGCTCTGGCTGTAGGCGCCATGGTCCGATTTTTGTCGCAACACTCTGATTTTCCTGCCGTTGCAGGGAGACGGCCTCTCCCTGACAAAGCTAATCCTGCCAATCAGAGGAGAGTTGCTGGCATAAGAAGGGCCTGGAAGGGCGGGTGGACCTTGGGATGCAGACGGCCTTGCCTGAGCATGGACAGAGGTGGCAGCGGAACCTACAGCAGCGTGAGTGCCCAAACGGGCCGAGATGCCGTTGGCTATGCGAGGAGTGCGCGGCAGAGTCACCGGAGAGGCGGCGGCC
Source organism: Climacteris rufus (assembly GCA_013398175.1). NCBI lineage: Eukaryota > Metazoa > Chordata > Aves > Passeriformes > Climacteridae > Climacteris > Climacteris rufus. The sequence continues at coordinate 586,442 of VZRZ01000256.1, read as the reverse complement.
GCAACGGGGGTGAAGGCAGAAGAGTGAGAGGCTGCAGTCATGGGCAGGTCAGCCTCTTTCGTGAGGACAGACGCCGTTTCCCCGAGGCCCTTGGAGATGAGGTGGTTCCGAATGAGCAGCAGCAGCTCCTTCTCAGGAAAGGTGATCCTGGACTGGGCCACCACGTCGGCCTTCTGCAGGCGCGCCAGCGAGACGTCGGTGCCGATGAGCAGGGGCTTGCCCGACACGCGCTCGATGAGCTCGGCCGCGTACTTGCAGAACTTCACGTGCTCGCTGCGCTTGTCCTGCAGCACCGGCTCCTTCATCAGTTGCTGGATCTGGCAGCTGCTGAACAGGGGCAGCTTGCTGATAATCTGCCGGACGGTGCTGCTGCGCGACAGCCCCACCAGGGCCTTGCAGGCCAGCGCCCGGATCTGATCCGCGTCGGTGATCGGCATCTTCACGGACAGCAGGGACAGCAGCACTTTGATGCCGTTGTTGGACTGCACCACGTTCCACATCTTGGCCAGCGTGTGCTCGCTGCTCTTGGGGGCCTGGGGAAGCTTCCTCCGAGGAGTGCCAGAGATGAATTTCCCAATGCTGGAGATCCGGTTATCTGGGCCACACACGCAGTTGATGATGATCTGCAGGGCTGATTTCTGAATCTCGGCATCGTGGATGAAAAACTCACCCTCAGCAACTCCAAGGATGATACTAATACCTAGTGAGGGAAAGAAATGGTTTCTTTAGTATTCTAAAATGTATCTTACAGTTGATTAGACAAGTAAGGGAGTCTTTCATCACAGCTGAAGAAATTAGGCAATTTTCTTCATTCTGTAAATTTCTGAAGTTCTGCTAACTAGTCTAAGACATATTCTTCTACCTCCCTGGCAAAGTGTTTTCCTGCACTGCTACTCCTCCACTTCATCATCAGTAGGTAGAGTATCTCACAGTCTTTCAGAGATGGTGATCCTGCACGGCCCAAGAGTGCAAAATCTAAAGTATCTGGACCAGAGCAAAATGCACACACATACTCTGATTCTTACTGCAGAGAGCAACTCTTGTAAAAACACTAACAAAGTGAACATAAAGGGGATGGAAGGGGACAATGTCATTGAGGAAAAAATAATCATATCACAACTTCCAAAAGGAATCAGGCAAAAATGAAACTTTGGGGTTATTGTTTTTTCCCCTCACAGAGTTCCAGTTAGTCTCCTATCTGCTTCAGAAGATCAAAACCCTCACAGAATTGGTATTTGCCTAGAGAGGGGTTTTGTGCAAAAGAAATTGTCTTTTGCCTTTATCTAGTACTCTGCCTGCCTCTTATTTTGCTTTTCTTAAAAAAAAAAGCGAGGCCCCAGTTAAAGTACAAGCCTTGGATCTGATCCAAGCACTTCTCACTCATTTACATGCTGGACCTGGAGGCAACCAGTTAGAGCATAACTCACACAGCAATAATTGTTCCTCTCCCATACTCTCAAATGCCATATCCTCAGGAGACCTAAATTTCTGGGAAGCTCAGGAAACCTAATAGTCCCATTACAAAAGTATATTTGCCTCCACCTGTATTTAATGAGCTCTTGAAAATAAGTGCAAGAGAAAGACCTGCCTCCAAATCTGTAACCCAAGCACAGTGCTAATCATGACACAATTTTAACCACAGTGCCCTCTCCTATTTATTTGCATCCTTGACAGTAACTCTGAGTACATGAATTGTTTTAACCCTTGTCTCCCTGTAGGTGAGAAACAGCCAGCCAAAACCCAGGTAGCAGAAGACAACTGATAAATGTGTAAGTCATCAGGACCATATTCAGCTTACCCACAGTGGAAACAGTAGATCCAGCTTCATCTAACACATCCACAGGTTCTGCCAGCTGCAACTGGATTTTAGGAACTACAGTCAGGATGGCCAGTACATCCAAAGCATAGCGTACTGTGTCATTCCTGGAAGACAACAACAGAACAACTTCTTAGAATTGTCTGTACAGAGTTGTTTCAATAACATAAAATAGTATCCAATCTACTCCAACAAACTGAAGTAAGTTAGTCACATCTGCTGCATTTTGTGCCTTTTGATTTTAGAATGAAAAGGGCTGGTCTCCAGAGAGGGCAGTGCTCACACACACACCACTGCCTGCAGTCAGCCAACACTTATGCCACATGGCCTGCAGGCTCCTAAAAGCACTTTCATTTCATATTTATAAAAATAAGAATGTTAAGACTTATCCACAAAAACATTCTAAATTAAGCTTCTAAATTTAATCTAGCTCTACATCTTAGTTGGGAAACTGCTGACCAAAATACTCTGTCACCAGTCAATTAGGAATTAAGTTTTTCTAAAGTCAAGGGGAACTGTTTAGCAGCGAACCAGACAGTTGTGATAGTCAAAGAGACACCAATTTAGGCTCCAGTTTAAGAGAGACACAGGTGTATGGAAGGTGAAGAGGGATGTTCAGCAAGAGGTGGGAAAGCAGAACAATGCAAAAAAGAGGAGGTCCCTAAGCCTGTGTGGAAAGGTAGGAGTTAACCCAGGTAGCAATTAGGAATCAGCTGCAGAAGGTAAGAAACAGGAGAACACAAACTACCCAGGAGAGTGCAACCTGAGATGGATGGAGGGAGAGAGGGAGGGAATTGCAGAAGCAAAACAGATTTCAAAGGCCTTCAAGTTAGGCAAGGAACTCCTGTAGGCTGCAGAAATAAGGAGGAGGAAGTCCTGGTCCCATCCCAGGATTAAGATATGTCTTGATTTCACCCTCTACTTGGAGCAGTTTGTAGCCTCTCTCAACAAAAAGGTAAATTTTGAGACAACTAGAAAGTGGCATAGAACTCTGATTAAACTCTTCTGAGAAATCAGTGTCAAAGTAATCAAAGGCATGAGGCATTCTGGCTCTTCAGAAATTTCTTGACATCCCTCTACCCCAAAATTTTAGTCCTGCATTCCCCAGTGTTAACCTTGATAAGCCTGTGTGGCCCCAGCACAGGCCCTAACAGCACTAAGAAGTGTGTGCCTGCTTTAAATGCTATCAGGGTAGAAAATCTAGAACTGTAACTCTCCTGCCCAAGAGCCACAACTGCTGCACTAAAGCACAGCACTACAGCAAAGAGCTCACCTTGCATAGTATGTCTTCCAGTTGCAGGCAATGGAAATGAGCTGAAGCATGAGCTGGACACAAGACAATTTGAGAAAAACCTCTGCTGGTTCCCAGTAGAGCTGTGCTGGACCATACTCAATCAGGAACTCCATCATCTCTACAATCTGCTCATGGGTATAGGAGCAGGCCTGCAGGGAAGGGACAGCATTGCATCACAAGGGTTACAGACTTGCACATCAAATCCCCCACTGCTGGGATTTAACTGAAAACTGCATCTACAAGATTAGACTACCACTGTCTCTTGCAGATTAAGTATTTACTTGCTGGTTTATTCCTCAGTTATAAAAGAATACAGCAACTGTCACTATAATACACACTAATAAGCTTAAGGATAATATCCTTTAAGTTTCTTTACAGTCTTAGAAAGCTTAGGCCAATTTAAGAAGAAAAGTTACATTAAATTAAAATTCTACTCCGCTTTTAAGGTAATCTAGTAGTTACTACCATCATTCAAAATACATTTGTGCTAAAATAGAAAAAGATTGCTAAAAATATTCAATTATAGTTTCTAAGTTTTGACTACAAAACATACTGAAGAAAAAAAACTTCCTAGCAAGTTTGGCTTTCAATATTTTTTAATTACACAAGAAAGCAACAGCTTCTATACATTTCTTTAGTTACTGAAAATAAGTGATTTCTGCAGAAGCAAAAACACCCTTATATTTTCTTATTTCAGTTCTTCTAGAAAATAATCATAAATTAAAATCAGAAACCACAGGTGAATGTGCTCTCTCAAAACAAGCAGCCATAAAATCCAGTTAAAAAAAAAACAACAATCAAAAAACTCAAAAAAACCCAACAAAACCAGCTTTGCAGGGAGAAACCAGGACAAAAAAATCATGGTCAAGACTATGGATTACTATCTATCTGAATCTCCTAGGCAATTTCTAAAAACAGTGGTGTCCAAAAGACATTTTAGTTATCATTATCAAATCAAATTTATTTCCAAGTTTTTCAACATTTTGCACCTCTATACACACACAGATTTTGTCCTTTCAGATATTCAAAGCACATAAAACCCTGTAAGTATCAAAAACACATGCCTTTAAGTTGTTGAGAAATGGAAAGGGAACCACAGTACATGAGCAGGAGCCTTAATCAAATGTAATTCAGATGAACCTCGAGGGCTCTTCTGTATTTTCCTACTGCAGTGCCATTGCACATGAGAGGAAAAAAGTACAAATAAAACAATTGCACACTGCCCAGCAATCCCACTGACTTCGAAGGATACCTACAAATGCCTGCAGCTTGGAATTAACTGAGAAATGCAGCAGCCACGTGGAAAGCCTGCAGAGTGCTGCTCACCTTGTAGGGGGGCTGTGGGTGGACCAGGATGCCGCCCTCGGTGCGCTGCAGCGACTGCTTCACCTGCTCCAGCTTGATGGCCAGGTGAGCCTCGAAGTAGCGGCGCAGGGCCATGCACGTGTGCTTCCCCGTCTGGCGGCTGGCAAAGATCTCGTCGTCGCTCAGCAGGGCTCCCTGGTCTTCCAGGTTTAAGATCTCCAGAGTGCTTATCTTCAGAAAGAGGGTGAGTGAGGAAAAAAAGTTTCATCAGCTCAGTCTTCAGGAAAAAAAAAGCACCTACAACTCTCAGCTGCGCCTGTACCAAACCCAAACGTGGCTTTGCTGTGCAGGACATGCAAGCAGACTGAGAGCTGACAAAGGCTGTGTGGGTAAACAGCCTGAACTGAACCATGGCCTCTCCTTCACTATTTAAGAAGAGAGAAATCCAGAAGTCACACCAGTGTAGGTCTGGAGGCAGTGTTGTGCCAAGTACTATTAGGCCTTATATGTGCTTACACCCTGCAGCACTGATGGCCCCGAGTTAGACTGACATCCTGTGCACACTGAGTGCACAGCAACACCCTGCAGACATTCCAGCTTTTGTACATGAACAATGTAACTTGTGCCCATGATGTACTGTGCACACACACAGAGTTTTCGCTCTCCTGGAACCAGGCTGCATTTATCTGCATCCAAAAGGGTGCACCATGTACGTGGAATGGTAAGAAACATTTGGAATACCACTAAGGCACCACTGCTTGAATGAATACTGCTTAACCCAGGAGTTGCACCATAAAGCTCCTGAAGGGTAGCAAGTGTCTAGACAATAATCATAAAAACAAAAATAACAAAGGGATGCATGTGAATATTGCTTAGAAAACCCAACCCACCTCTCCATCTGGGAACTGAGGAGGAAAAACCCCAAGCAAAACCAAAGAACAGAACTCTCCAGAGCTGCTGTGGAAAGGGTAAAGCTGCTCCCTCCACCAGGCAGAGCCCTTACCAGGTTAACCAGGCGCCGCAGCCCGTCGTGCCTGTCGAAGAGCTCCAGGACAGCGCGGAAGGAGAAGCAAATGGAGAAGAACATGGTGGCATGGCAGCAGCCCGAGGCATGGGAGCACTCCATCAGCCATAAGGTGTAGTTCACTACGTCTGAAAGCACGTTATGGGGGTGCATGCACACCTGCAAAGCAAAAGAACATTCTTGAGAAGGACGTCAAACAGATTGCTGAAGAGGATTTGGCCAAGGAGAATGAGGGCTCTTTGAGAAGCAGAGGACAAGTATCAGTCATTCCCAGCTTGACTTGAGACATCTGAGACACGAAATAAAAAGCCCGATTTCCAGACCAATAGAAGAAAGCTGCTGTGAGAATAATAAAGACTATAATTTGGCAATGTAGGACTAGCAACTGCTCTATTCCCTAAGCAAAATACTATAAATACAGCAGCCTTAGTGGAGTATGATTCCAGAGAGTCCCTCTCCATACCACTTCCAGATATCCAAAGAATGTTCACTAGAGGCAGAGAAGTTTCCACCAAAGAAACAAAAATCCTGCTCAGTGTAACAGTACCATATGCTATGCTGAGGTTCTAGCAAACTCTGGCAGCACTGAAGCCTAGGGGAATTGCAAGGAATCAAATACAAGCCTAAAGCCTGACTTTCTGTGGAAACAGACAACTGAGCTGGTCTTTTCCTGTTTCAGGCCCTGCCTCTGAGATGTGCAGCCCACGTGCTCAGAACTGCATATGCCTGTTAACTTCTAATAGGGAGGAACTGGGAATCCTCTGCCAGGGTCAGTGCCAAGAGGAACAACACAGAATGAAGTGCTGGCACCTGGTGCTGTGTGCCAAGTTAGCAGAGATTTCCATCTCTCCTCTGCTGGTGTTGGACCTGCTCACAGAATACAGTGCTACCAGCTTCAGACCTGAGGCTTGGCATGGACTACATAACAAGGGACTGCAACCTAAAACTGGCTTCCTTTGAAATCCAAACTGTACACCTGCTCTACCTGGCATCTGTAGATATTAGGGATAACATCTGGCAGAACATGCATGGAGAAAAACAATCTCAGGTATAGGAGTCCATTGGAACAGACAGGAAAAGAAAGACAAATGAGAATGGAGGAGGTTTCTGTTGGGGCTTTTTTGAGAGAAAGAGGGAAGAACAGAATGCAAAGGGTGTTTGAAGTATTGAGACAATGCTGACAAGGTCTTCAGTTAATCCCCTAGGACCTGAAATCCTCACCCTTGAAACAAAACACTTACATACACTATTATTCATATACCTCCTAGTGCCTCTGCACCTATCAGTCATCCATCTAAGTCTGCTTTTTAGCTTAGGACACCTGCTTAAACACAGGTAGAAGCACTAAGAAATGATGGGCATCACTGCAGTTACAGCACAAGAAGGACTCTTACCCTCTCCATAGCATCTTGATTGTAAGACAAGTAATACAAACACATGGACACTCCTGTTGCTGCCATGGAAGGACGAGGAATCTCCAGCAACTTTTGCACCCCTCCATGAGCAACAAACTCCGTTGCAAACTTGTTGTGCAGCAGCAATGATGCCAAATGCTAAGGAAGGATAAAAGCAGATTAGACTAGGATTCTTCAAAATGTCATCAATTCCATCCCCACCCACAGAAAAACAGACAGCATAAAAACCAAGTGCTCTGTGCTTTGTCCATCTAATTTCCTCCTCCCACTACATTTAACCCAATGACAACAGCAAAAAAGGCACTACCACTTTTTTTTTTTACACATCTTGCAAAAGAAATACAAGAAAAGCAGAGTAACTCCGAAATTATCAAACAGGCAACCTTAAGGTCTTTCTATTCCTTTCAAATTCACTCACTTTCTATTATCACTAAGTACCATTTAAATTTCCATTCATATTTTGATTATGACACATTGCTGACAAGGAATTTTACAAAATGAAGTGTAAAGGCAATTAAAGGGAAGGCTGCAGCTGCTCTGAAGTGTACTGCACACTGCACTTCTGTATTATCAACATCTTAAAAGGAAACAGTAAAAACCACTGTAAAACTCACTCCCCTCACAAGTGAAGTAACCTATAGCTTTTGCAGGAACACTGTTCCTCTGAAATAAATTCTGAGACAAATGACAAAGGTACAGAGAAGAAGACTCTGAAGGATCAGAGGCAGAGAATTTACTGTGAAAAAGGGAAAGAATGCACAGAAAAGTTTAACTTGTGCTGCTGCACTGCAGATTTTGCTTGAATAAGGTAATTTTGTGTGGCTTTGTGCCTTGGGGAGGTAACCTTAAAGACTACTCACACAAAACTAGTATTTCAAGTACAAGTACTCAGTATTTCAACTGAGTTCATAGATGTCATGCTGGGGCTTCTGAGAGCAAGATATTTATGCTCCTTACCCCTGACAAGTGTCCTTTGAGATGGCAGGCAGTGGGACAACTCAGGAATGCCATCTAAGGGCAGCAGGAACACAACCATTTGACAAAAAAAGGAATTTTTATCATTTTTAAATAGGCAGATGGAAGGTGAAACTAATGGCTCTTCCTGCACAATTAAGATCTTTTTATGCCCTCCTCCCTTCCTTGTTCTTTCATTTTAAGTGCTTGAGACTTATAAAAACAAAACTGCAATGCATTCAAGCTGAGTAAAAGCCAATTCCAGTCCCAGGGAATGCTGCAAGACAGAGGCCTAAATAAAATAAGCACTTGCCTTTGATATGTCGCAGGCATATATTCAATATTTTTACAATGTTTATGGTATATTTTATGTATTATAGAAGTAATTTACCTTAAGGGCTTCAAAAGTGAGCAGCACATCGTTGGTTCGCTTCAAATCGATGTAGTACATCATCAGCTCCCTCGAGCCCAGTTGCATAAAGATGGGTAGCAGCTGAGAAAAAGCAAAATGGGACACTGGCTGAATGTTTGACCAGAAACACAAGGTCTCTTTTGGTTTATACTCTCTCAAACCCCCAATTTCCCCCTATTAGCAGATACCTGTTATGAGAGGTCAGTGGTAACAAGCTCCATCCATAGGAAGCAATTAAGGTTAACAGACCTCTTGTAAAACATCTGCTGACTGCAGCAAGGGGCATGGCAGCTGCCACACGGAAATCTTAAGACTCTGCTTCAAGTGCGGCTATGGAAGTCCACACAGATACCACCCTGGAGAGGGGCTCCACCTTCCATCTGTGCAAAGACAACTACCCAACAACTGAACAGAAAAAACAGGAGAGCAGGGCAACAAACCAAACCCTTGGCATCATTTTTGTAACACCTTTATGCTATTCATTCCTATTCTTCTAGCCCGTTCCTGCTGGCATATGAAGCAATCCAGTCAGCATGCAGGGTGTTATGTTAGGGGGGTAATGGTTTCTCTGGCTCTCACAGAAGCAAGGCACACATGTGCACACACATATCACAAAGCAAAACAGTGTTGCTTTCCTCTGTTACAAATTAAGCTAAACCACAAAAGAAAAAAAGAAAGATGGAATACACTTTGGTAAATCTGACATGGCCACACTGTTTTGTCCATTTAAGTAATATCAGCTTTCAAAAGCATCTGCATAACATGGGCCCTGCCACTTCTCATCAGAATTACTGCAGAGGTTACACAAACCACTTAATTTAGAATTTCAAGTTCATTATTTCCTCAGACTTTTAATTGTAGGAATCTATCATATCCTTCACAGGAAACAGGAAAAGTGTCTGCATTTCAAACAAAGTGACTTGTCCGCTGTCACATAAACAAGCAAATTTAACAGAAACACAGAATAAAATCCCCAGGGCCATGCTCCAAATACCAGACCACACACCTGCTAGGGTCAGATTTGAGTATTACCTACCAAGTAATATTCAAACTAATGACTTCATCAGTTTGAAAGTCATCAACAGCTCAGGAAAAGATCTTAATCATGTCAGGAAACATCAGAGAGTGATATAACAGCTCTGCCAATTTTTCCCCACAATTCCACTCAGCTTTGTAAGGAGAATTAGAGCACAGAGCGCTTTCTCCCCGCTTCATATGCTCACCTCTTGGTACTCCCCTAGGGGAGTCAGGTATTGAAGAATCAGCCTCTGCTCTATGGCAGGAGTCAAGGGGTAAAGTGTATAATTAGTGCCAATAACCCACGGGGACATTTCTGACCAGCTGCTGTTGGACAGTTCCACAAATATCCTCTCTGGCTCCGAGGTGGAGAAGCCCAGCTTCTGCTTGGCCTTCCGGAAGCTGTCTCTTTCGTGCTGCTTCCCCGATTTGCTTTTTCTCAGTGCCCCATCATCCAGCTTTGTAGCAGAGTTTACTCTGCTACTGGTCTTATGACTGGAATCGAGGTGAAAGGAGATCTCCATATCAGCAGAAACCTCCTCTTGCTCTCCATCGACTGTGATCTCCCCATAGTCCATATCCACAGCCTCTTCATCGAGAGGCAGCAGAGGCTCGGAGGGCACTTTGCGAGGGCTGGGCCGTTTGCTTTCCTGTTTCGCCGTCATTTCCGTGACCTGCAGCTCTCGCAGCCTCCGAAGCACCAGGGCCACCTGTTTCACAAAAGCAGCACTCATGAGAGCACACTTCTTGTTTTGATCATGCAACTCACCTCAAACATAGTTTGTTATCATCATATAACCCACTCCACAGCATAAAGTGCCACCGATGCTGTGGTGGACGTTTGCCCAGAGAAATAACAATTTCAAAGTGAATGACAGAACTCAAATCCATTTTGTTACAGCTACTTTCATCCTAAAATATCAGCACCAATTCTCCTGTGTGAGAAGGAAGTGGCTTGAAAGCCATCAGGAACAGATGAGCTATATTAGTGCTAACAGAACCACGTACCAGCTTGCTGCATCCTTCCATCATCTCTACCCAGCCTGGAATAAAGGCAACATTCCCTTTGGAAGCAGCAGCTTTGGTAAATTGCAGTTTCATAAAACCAAAGGTCATGCTTTTACTTTTAAAGTTTAGAAGTGGAGTGAAGTCAGCATAATTTCATCACAGTTGTCTCCACGTTGACTTACCTTTCATTTTAAAACCTCTGTCTGTCTGGTAGGCAAATCACAATGTGCAATAGTTACAGATGCAAAGCTTCTGAAAATTCTTCTTTAAGGAAATTATGAATCTCATTAAAAAGCAAAGTAGTTGACTTCTTTGGTTTCCACTGGCATTTTTAACACTGTTGTTAAGAGAATGATCAGCTGCATGCCCCAACCTCAGCAGACACACAGACAGGAAAGGATGGAAACCATGACTCTTACAGATATTACAACAACCACTGTAAGACCCATATATTAACCCATGAATGTGAGCTCCCCATAAACAAAAAATTTTAAAAGGCAACTGTCCTCTACGAAGGAAAGTGATGGAGAGATCATTACCAGTTGTGAGTTCTCATCCCTGTAATTTGCAGCAATGTCTTGGTTTTCCATAGCTCCTCCCAGCAGCCCCGTCGCGTATGTCCTGAGCGGCTGATCGGCCTCTCGTGCCCACTTAAACAGATTTTCAACTATGCCCTCCTAGAAGGAAAAATAAAAAAAAAGAGCAGTTCCAACAGTCACATTTCATCCTTAACTTCTCAGTCCCACTGAAAGCACCTGCTGGCAAAAATTCTCTCTATCCCTAGTAATGACCACGGTGGATTTCCTACCAATCGTGTAATGAATAAAAATACCGGGAATGAAAAGAAAAGAACTGAATCTAAAACTTTAAACTGCATGAAACTATGCCCAGACATCAGATATTTGGATTTGCACACCTGCAAAAAGTGGCCAGTCAAGGTACTTAAGAAGCAGTAAAACACTACAGGTATGAATTAGTCCAAACAAACAAGCTCAAAGCTTCAGTGAGTTTCACTAATAAAAATCTCCAGCTATTTAGCAGATTTCAAAGAAGCTGTGTTGAACTTACATCAAGTAGAATGAAATTTGGCTAAATTTAAAACAGTCAATCAAAAATGCAATTGTTTACAATGAAAGATGAATTTGTTTCCTCTAAACTGCTACTGGATTTTGAAACATCATCAACAACACATCAGTATCATGACAGGAATTCTGCACATAATTTGAATTACAGGTACAATACAATAAAAGATCAGTGAAAACTAATAATGAATAGACACATTTGAACAGGAATTCTCAGCTTACAGATTTTTAAAGTTGCCTGTTATATATTTAAAGACAATTGCATTATTATTTCAATGCTCTTATGTAAAAAAAAAAAATTCTGTCTGATGAGATGTGAAATCCTTGGTCGCTAGAGGGCCTCTCTGTGAGCAGAACAGCACCCTCTCCCAATGCATATCCCAAAGCCTCCTACCTACAGCAGCCCTAAGTGCCACAACAGAGCTCTAGATATTCTCAAGTCAAAAGGAAAAAAGTCCTTAAGTGCAAAACTTAAATTCAATTAAGTTTACAGAGAGCTTTGGTCTCCGGGAACAGCTATATTCTCCACCAATGGGGAGCTATTGTTTTGGTTTTAAAGTGTTTTTGATCAAGGCTTCCCAGCCTTAGCTTTTGGACAGATCACAAAGAGCCCCAATGAAATTAAACCTTTCACAAAGGGAGCACATTATTCTATTCTTTTATCATGCTTTAGAGTTCATATCCATATTTCCAATAGTAGAGAAAATAATTTAGAACTTTCATATAAAGCACTACATGATTTCCAAACTTCAGAGAAACATTAATTCTTACAGATGAGGAAAGTGTGGCTTGAGTGAGATTCACTTTCTCCTCTTTCCACTCCGTGTGCATTCCTTCAGAACATTTGTCAACATACAGAAGTCTGATTCAGCTGTCCATCACAGCTCCAGATAATCCCCACGAAGCATGTGGATTTTAGACTGCTTAGTTAAAGTATGACTTGCTTATCACTTAGCTCTAGTAAAGCCATGGCTCTGCTAGAGCTGGGGATTACTGGGCAGGCCCTCCATGTTCTATACAGCCTGCTCCATACACAGCCCTATGAAGTAACAATTCAACTTATAACATCTCCCAAAACATCACATTAAGTTCCAGCTCCTCTGCTTGAATCAGTCACATGACACTTTAAAAAGCTGTGAAATACCCAAGATTTGATTAATTGAACAAGCCAAGACCAGAAAGTCCCAAACCATTAGTAAGACTGAACAGACTGTCTCCCAGAGACAAGATTTCAATATGGCTTTTTAGTGGCTTCTCCTTTGGGAAGTCTTGTAGGAGTACAAAACACAGCAAGCTCAAAAACCAAGCTTTAGTGCAGGTGATACCTTTTCCTGAAAGACAACAGCTGTTTCCAGGCCTGGCATGATGTCCAGAAGAAGTCTGCAGGCAGCAGTGTTTAATGGAGGTTCTCTGCTTGTCATCACATAAGCATTCACTAGCTGGAAAAGATCAGGAACAGCACTGGTTTAAATTCAGCTCTGACCAAACCCAGAGCAGTGAAAGCCTTACAGCTCCCACAGCAGCAAAACAATAAAGTAAGGAATGCCAGTCTAAGCCCTGGATCTCAACATGACCAGAGTTTAGCCTGCTCCCTCAGTGCCTGAGAAGTTGAAATTATTTCTCAGAGAAGCAAAGACCCTCTGATCTGCTGTTCACTGACTAAATGTCTATCTTGACCTAATTTGTAGAGACAAATGCCTTGAAAAGTTTTAACAGTAACAGTGCAAACATGAAAAGCTAAGTAAAGAAATTAATGTAAGAAGTTGCACATTTTTAGTTATCTCAGTTTTCTCATTTGCTTATCTCAGTTTAAGACAGAGATCCATGCAAGCAATATGTCAGAATCCCGGCAGCTACACGTACTGACACAGGTGCTTGCAGGGATACAAAGGTAACAAAATTCTAGCAATTAAGTAATGTTAGAGTTCAGCAATGCAAGGCAAAGCAAGACTCTTGCCTTCCAACTGTCTGCCTGAGTCTTGTGCAGCTGACAGGCTCTTCTGCTCCTACAGGCAGCCCAGCATTTCCAAGCTTTCAGAAACAAGGCACTGGAATTAGTGGTATTCATTTCCATTACAGAAAGGACTTGTGCTTTTGGACTTGTATTAGAGGAGATAGATTTTCTTTAAAGAGACTGATCAACTTGGAAAAGAACTAATTCAGTTGTTGCTACACACATTCCAACAGCTCACAACTCCCCCTTCCTTGAGTCTTTCACAGTGGCAAATGAGTAACTCTCAAACCTAAACTGGTACGGAAAAGAGAATTCTAACACCACTAAAATAAATATTAAACGAATACCAAGGTCAGCCAGCACTGAGGAAATAGAAGCCGTAAGGTGGTGTAAGGAATTGACAGGGAGAGTTCTCAGAGCAAACCTACCGCATTCATGAAATCATCATTCTTGAAGAGTATCCTCAGTAAGTGACCAAGCATGCACTCCGGGTCTGCCCGACCTGGGGGACAAACAGGAAATCACTCATCTTCCTACCTCGAGATGCAACAGTAACACTGAACTGCTGCCTTCAAACTGCCTGGGGCTACTCTGCTGCCAGCACACAGGGCAGCGTTTCCCAATGCACAAGCAGTCCCAGTGGGGGGCACATTCAGGCTGCAGGCTGCTGACTTGTACCTGTGAGTTACCGGGGAGCACAGGACACAGCCGGTGCTCCAGCCCCGCCCAGGACATACCTGGGTGTCGGTCATCGAACGGGTCCGGGTCCCCTTTGCGGTACTCCTCGGTCTCCTTCTCAATCAGCTCCGACATTCTGCAGGGGAACAGCAAATGAGCACAATTCACACTCAGCCTTCTCCTGGAGCACAGCTCCCCACATCCACAGAGCTGTCAGAGCACTCCAAAGCAGCCCTTCAGCTCCCACCTGGGCAGCGTTCAGTGCCACCAGAGCATTTCTGACTGTCCACAGCCGGGGCAGAGACAGGACCGGCCTCTATCACCTCATCCTCTCCAGGCTCCAAAACCCACTGAACCCTCAACAATACCTCAGAGATGCACAAACATGACACTCTGAGGGGCCAACACCCTTTATTTACTCCTGTTAGACTCCTGGTGGTGTTCTACAACACACAGTGTAGAGAACTAGAGTAAATTGAGGGCTTGAGTAGTACTGCTCACCACCACAGTGCCTTCCTTTCACAGGAGAGCAAGTCCTCCTCCCTGTTCAGTCTGTGCAGGGGCAGCTGTTCAAGCTGTCTACACGGGTTTTTTGTTATTTTGCACATTAAATTTCACTCAGGTTGTAGAATTATTAAATATTAAATACTTTTAGTAAGTGCTGTGTAACCTCTATTCAGTTATCAACTCGTTACCATGTGTCAGCTACCACAACGGATAAGACAAGGAGAAACTCAGCCAGCTCCCTGTCCAGACCTTCAAAATACATTAAATGCTCCTCTGTATCAAAAAAACAAAATTGAGTTGTTTTGAAGCTATGCCTTCCCCTGAACCAAGGAACAGCCTCAGCAGACACAAGAAATCCTATATTCTAATTTGTTTAGAATGAGCAGCAAGAGAATTAATTACTATTTTTATTTAAACAAAGTCACGAAGAGAGAAATTATCTCATGGTCAAGCAATAAATATTTCCATAGTCATCCACTGTCCTTCTCCATGTAGTGTTACAGCAGAAATAGATGCAGTTTGAGGTGAAATACAGAGCACTCAATTCAATTGAAAAAACATTAGCAAATGAAATCTTATTTCCTTGGTATAAGACATCATTCCCTCCCCGCTACTGAGGTGCAGAGGGGGCTGCAGAGTCTATGTGCAGCACAGCATTTTAAAACAAGGTTGTAATACCTCAGGGTAGTAATCTAGGCAGAGTTTATCATAGGGGAGGGAAAACTGCTGGAAAGCTGCAGTAATCCCTGGAAAAATATTTGTCTTTCACAGGGGATTTCCTTTACAGAACACCACTGACTTCTACTCCTTTCCTGTTACTTTCCAGAAAATATCCAGTGTCCCCAAGGACAGAGGCAAAAATGTGCTCAGTCCTGCCTCTATGAACTACACTGACTTGCCAGTGTGACAGAGGATGATGCCTGCCAGATTCTAGGAACAGCAAATTAGCTCATTGGGAATGAGCAGAGAACTTTCCTGCTTGTCTTTGATCTGACAATTATCTTTCAACAAAATGTTGATTCTGTGGGTTTCCAATATTTACTTTTATAAGCCTGATTGTGCAGGGATGCAAATTGTGTCCCTTGTTAATAATAGGTGGCACAGCTTGAGCTCTCAAGAAATTCTGGCAAAAGCAAGTTACTTAAATACTCTACTGTCAGCTCCTCATTTTTTTCCATGAGAACAAATAGCTTGAGGGGTGTCTGCTGACAGAAAACTCAGACAAATGGGGAGCTGGGAAGCAGCACCCTCGCCTTGTCAGGTCTTTTGAGGTGATAATTAGCATTTTGGTGAGGTGCCAGAAAGGACAGACAAGCAGCATGGAAAGGGAGCACAACACTCTGGCCAGTGCATCCTGTCTGGGTAGGCAGCCAAACAGCCAGCCAGCTCCCAGTGTTTTCAGGGACAACATTATCACAGGCTCAGTGAAAGAGGAATGTGAATCACTAATTATGGGGAGTTTTGAGATAATTATTTACAATTGTTTGACCAAAATAAAAAAAGAAAAAAGCACTGCCTCTTTAAAACTGGTTTTCAAAAAGGAAAAAAAAAATAAAAATCAAGCTTGCTTACAATATCCTTCTTTTAACTAAAGCATACAAAGGTGGTTTGTAACATGACTTGGATGAATCTATCTAGATCAACAGCTTTGTCAATTCTCAGCTGAAGTAACAGGAGAGTCAAATAACTACCAAAGCTCATTCCTGCCTTCTAACATAGACACCTGGTACACAGGGCTGGAACAAAAAACAATTCACAAAAGCACAGAACTTTTATTCAGGTTTCAAGATTTCCTTCACCCACTTGGCATTACATTGGTTTCCCAGCCATTTCACAGTTTGCAGACAAGATCTAGGATTTACATGGAGCCATTTACTCCTAACTAATTTTTTTTTCTCTTTAGAGCTGTCTCTGGAAATTAGTCAGATCCTCATTTTCACTTGCCACAAACTGAGCTCACCTTGGAAGTGGGGAAGTAAGGGACAGGGGTACAAAGAAAAGTACGTCAACTTTTTAAGGCTCCCAGTGATCTAGATGGCACAACAAAGCCATCCTAATCCTGCTCTGTGTCATCATTTGGCATTAATGACCAGCCTGAGCCTTTACAGGAGATTGCAACAGCATAAGGTGCTCTAGGATCCCATACCACAATATGGTTGGTTTGTGGAGATGAGGTTATGATGTTAAACTGCTGATTTCTTCCCTTGATGAAAGAGGCTCCTGGGATACACTGAAGGATCTGAGTCCCAGGATTTGCCTGAATGAACATGACTTGCATCCAGTCTATGAAATAACACTCTGGCAGGATCATTTCAAATTACAATATTTTGAAAACCATGTATATTTAATATCTGTTTGCTGACAGGCTTTCCAAGCAATTTCTTCAGTTCATACCTTCTAAAACTCAAGTGTTTGTAACTCCATAAAACCAGCTATTTGGAAGTGACCACTCAGCTGTGCTCTGTAACTGCTGCCATCACTGCTGCTGTCCTTGTCCTGTTATGTTGGGCTTTGTGCTGTTACTGCACTCTCACCTCGCCTCAGCATCACATTTAACAGACCCCCATCCACACAGGGAAGTTTTCTTCCATTTAGTCACAAGGGGAAGGACAGAAAAATGTCCCTCACCAACAAATATGACCACAGCTTCCTCTGCCTTCAGACTAAACCAATATGCAAGGGCATTACTCTGCCTCAGGACATTGGCCAATACAAGCTCCAGCTGGTGAGGATTCCTGGGGAGCATCTCTACCAGCAAATTCTAAATATCTAAACGTCTACACTCTCTCCTGCAAACAGAAACATGGCTGTCATTGACACTTGAAGCACTGTAAATCCAGCTTCTGCCAAAGCCAGTAGATCTCCTTGCTACCTACTTTAAATAAATCTGTACTGCCTCCACCAAAGGAAGAATGCCCAAGCTCTCACCATCTGTAACCACCCTGCCTGCTGCACAGAAACCTTAAGAATCAACAGACAGTTATCAGACTTGTCTGGGCATAAATAATGTAGGGAGCTCAAGGAGCTGAGCAGGAGCAAGAAGTGCCAGACTGCTATAAACACAAGAAAAAACATGTTTCATTCAAGTGTCTTTAAATTTCTTAGAATACAGTAAATTTCTGGTTATGCTGACAAGAAAAAGCCTTGAAAGAGCACATATGTTTCTTTCAGACAGTACACAAAGATAAACCAAAACACGTCTCATGATTTTCAAGAGACCTAATAATTTTCAAGTGTTTGTTGGCTTTCTATTGCTCTTCTGTGCTGCTATTTGTAAAATGCAGTAAGAACTGCAAAAAAGTTGTGCCCATTAGGTGAGGCACAACACAGACTTTGAGCAAAGATTCCTGTTACTTCCACCCAGTGCCAGCTCCAGCTCTGTGCACTGACTTGTCTGACCTGCCAGGGCAGCAGAGACAGCTGGATTGCTCCTGGAGCACAGAGCAGCTCAGTGCTGCACACACAGGGCAGGCTGTGGGCCTGCCAGCAGAGCTGTGGGGAGGAACTGTGGGCAATTTCAAGCAGGAGTAATGCCAGTGTACCCAAGCAGGCCTGGCATGGGACACCACAATGCAACTGACCATTCATGTGTGTCTCTTGTACTAAATGATGTCTTCTGGTGTTGCCCACACAAGTGTTGCACAACGGTGTTACCCACACAGCACCAAGTAATTTATTGGTCCAGGGAATATTTTCCTCACAATACAATGCCAATCAATCATCATACAGCTTAAAAACAATTCAATCAAGTTTTAAAATTTCACTTTAAACCTGACCTATGAGCTTCAATATCTTCTCAAGATAGTTCCCCCATCCTACTCTTGTTCTTTCATTTAATCTGACCAATGTCACTGCAATCTCAAACCCTCACACCACCACTGATGGAACAGCACTCATAGCTTCCCAGCCTGATCAACGTTTTAGAAGCTTCAGGTGAAGATACCAAAGTTATTTCAAGTATTTAAAGATTCTCCTGATGCCTATTATTTCAGAGAATTAAATTCATGTTTTAGAGACAGTCTGTGTAAGTTCTTATTAATATAAATTTCTTACTAAAATTTTGTATTTAAATAACACACAGTTCAATTTCTTGACCAAGAAAATTAATTACAGGCTATCAGGTATGTGAAAAACTCAAGAAAAAAGTTGTAAAAGCTGCTGTCAAGTAAGTTCAGCTACTCAGCTGCAGGAATTTGCTTCATAGATCTTACCTGGTGAGAATAGGGACCATGTCTTGCCCGCTGCCATGTTCCTTCTCCCATTGCTCAAGCAAAGTAGTGAGCTCAGCCTTGGAGTCCACATGCCCAGATCCTGAAGTCATGGCTTAGCCTAAGGCAGAGGTAACAACCAGGAAGAAAAGGGCATAAAAATTAGCAGGAAGTCCCACTGTTTCACTATTTTCATTGAAATCAAGTAAATCAAATATTACAAGTCATTTGAAAGAGGCAAATAATACTCAGCAACAAGGAGTGAGAAGATAAGGTGGCAGAACACCGCTTTCAAAGCTGGAAGTCTTTCTGGTCCTTTGCCTGCAGACTAAAGAACACAGTGCACCTTTGAACACAAGTCCTGACTGGTGCTCCCCAGCCCTGACCAGGCTGCTTGGAATGCACAGCTCACCACAGCTGTGCTCACTGCTGAGCCTTTTAAGAGCTCTGCCTCAACTCCATGAGCAGACCTGAGTTAGCCCTTGGTGGTGGCTGACTCAACAACCAACCTGGCCAGGGCAGCAAGACTGTGAGCAGTGTCCTCATCCCACTTCAACAGCCTCCAGACCATGGTGGAAGTGCCAACAAACTCCTCAGGTCCAAGGAGCAGCCCCGGGGCAGTGGTGGCTGGGAAAGAAGTGAGCACCCCTTGTTCAGGGCTCCCCAGAACAGCCAGTGGCTCCAGCAGGCAGGGAGGACGATCACACGAGGGAGCATTGGAGCAATTATTTCAGTTTTATCAGCCTTTACTTGCATGACAGCAGCTGACAGAAGATTTATCTTCCCATCCTCAAAAGTGAGGAACTCCTACAGTACTGAGTGACTTGTTGAGGTACCATTTAATGAAGAGAACTATCACTGTAGGTTCTGTCTAAGCATTTAGCATCCAGGTGTCAGCTTTTGTCAAGCTGATAAAAATCTACTAGAAATATTAACAGCCTAAACTAGAACAAAATCTGTCTCAGAACACTGCTGTGCCCTTAGTTTCCAACCCAACAGACTGTCATTGCTGTGAGGAGTTGTAACTTCTGGAAGAAGGAATATCCAGTCCTAATTTATAAATTGACTTTGTATGAGGGTGGGGGGTGGGAGAGGGGGAACAAAACAAAAGAGATTCCTTCATATCCAAAAACACACAAAGATTTCCAGCACTTCATTAGCCATAACATAGCCAATATCCATCTGCCATGAGGTTAAACAGCCATTTGTCACAGCTGACCCAGAGAAAGAAGTTTTCAAAGCAATGTCAAATACAGAAGTGTTTAAGACAGTGACATACACATCAACTCCTGAAATACAACTCCAGAAATCAGTCAAATGACTCTTCTAAAGGGAGCCATAGCACAGATTACATGTGTATTGATGGCCCAAGTTCTCTCTGAAAAACATCACCTCAGTTAACTGAGTGTTGGACACCTCCAATTGGCTCAAAACCTTTCCTCACTCAGGGAACGGATGAACAATCCTACAGTTCTACCTCTGTCTCACAGATCCTTCTGAATTTAATGTACTGTGACTGGTTAGTTAAATGGGAAGCATGAACTTAAGATCACTGACTGAAGATGAAACTGGCAGAAACTGCACAAAAGTCATGGCCCAAAGTCTGCAAAAAGAGAAACCTGCAACTACAAGAACACCATTTTGACAAGTACTATATCAAGTGGGCATATGCTACCAAAGAAGCTACCTAAGCATGTAGCAAGATGATGTTTTCTAAATCACAAGTAATTATCATTTTATCCAGGGCTTTCATTATTCATTCATTCAGAAATACATCAGGAAATTCGATTCAAATGCATAAATTGCTTAGGAAGAAACACTACCTAGATGCAGGCAAAAACATAATGAGATTGTACACAGACATACACACACCCCCAAAACACCTTTGAAAAGAAAAACTACTCCAAACTCATAAAGCTCCATTTCCTTTTTCATTAACTGAGCACCATTTGCCAGCAGCACTTCAGAGCTTTTAAATATCACAGAAAAACATTCAGACAAATCCACTCTGGGCCTCAGAACACAAGTGCTGTAATGGAATCTGTGTTCAACAATTTCAGACATCCCCACCTTCACTCTGGACCCAAGAGATACAGAAAAAAGGGCCCTGTTAACCCAGAGCTCGTACAGGGCCTGCACAGGCTCTCCTGCAACCTGGAGAACAATTTACTTACTCTAACAACCCTTAACTGTTCCTGCTAGAAAATGAGAAAGGTCCAGCAATACCTGCAGCAGGTCAACAAAGTTCCAGTCAAGAAGACTGGAACTGCTCACACTGCCCTCTGGGACACCCTGTGCTACACTAAAACCAAGTGAAAACAGAAAATCCCAGCTACCCCTAACACCTGCAGTACTGCCTCAATAATGTACATTATCAGTCTAAACAACTGGTGCTGGCACAGATCTTTCTTCCTGAAATAAAGTTCTAACATAAAAAAGCCACGCCTTTTACAGGGGCACAGCAATGCAAGTGAATGTCTCCCCAAGGCACCTCCACAGGCTTTACCCCTCCCCATCTACTCAAACAAATATGACTGTTCTGGGTGGCACAACAGAAATTCACATCTTAAATGCAAGTGAGGAACTCTGTAGAGAGGACAAGCACACAAATGATAAGAACCAACCTGTAACTGCAGCAACACACCTGACCTGCTGGAGAGGAAGCCTGGGAGAGCAGCTCTGACTTTCACTGTCTCCCTTGGGCCCCAGCTGCTGAACAACTTCTATCTTAAATTGCTCTCCAAGAACCAGCAGGACTGAGCACATTTCAGTTCAGGGGGTGGGGGGAGAGCGGGGTGATGTAATTTTTTCTTTTAATAAGTTTTGAAAATCATGGCCTGCTACAGATTTCAGTTCAAACATCTAGTAAGTTAAGGAATGGGATTTTTTTTCCCCAAACACCACTATTGCCAAAACATATTCAGAATCAATAGAACTGATATTAATAAAACATAAAGCACTTACTCAAAAGATTTGACCTTGAAAGACAAATATTTGCAGACTTAACTATCACAGTGGCCACTGCCACTGAAAACCCACACGTGCCTGTGTCAGCACACGTGGTGCACAGGGTGTTGCTTTCATGTTAAACACTTCTTGGTATTCCTGTGTCACAGCAAAGGGCTTTTTACTCTTCTGAACTTCGATGTAAAAATTGGACCAAAAAGGGAAACCCAAAGAAGCATTGACACACAGATTCCTCAATGCACTCACATGTTTTTAAAACCTCAGACATTTTAGTGCTTGAGTCACCTTAGTGAGACACCTCTGAACAGCGAGGAAATCAAATTCCAGTGACCTCTAACCACAAACCTTGATTCAGTGCATGGAACAGATGGAACAGTGCAGCTCCACCCTCCTGTCCATTGACACAAGAGAGCCTCACATCAACTGCAAAACCACTACAGAACCTCCTAAAGCTGTCCCTGAACACAACATCAATAAGGGAATGGCCTGAACACAGTGACTTCACACAGATAAACATCTTAAAGCAGGAAACCTCTGAGGTGAAAATAAATATACTTGTAAAATTTGAAAACCACCAACTTGGTTATTTGGGAAACTAATGCCAAAGTCCCCCCTTAGCAAGTTAAATGGAAAATGACAGAACCACATAAGAAAAAAAAATTCTACCTCAAGGAAAAAAACCAACAAACAAAATCCCTGGAAGATCCCAATTTCAATCGTTCTACAAAGACTGCACATTTAAATTAATGCGGGCATTAATTAATGTACACAATAAATTAATGGACAAAAATTACAAGAGGATTTGTAAATCCACATGCATAGAGGCAACTCAACTTTAATAGCTGCACTTTGAGCCAGCTTAAATAATAAAGTTGTACATTGTTCCTAAATAGGATTCTAAGTGTGGCTGAGGACACAACGTAGAGAAGACAAAGGTAATAATGTAACACCACTAATAAACTGGAATCTAGTTAAATGCCCCACAAAGCTGAGCAATACATCTGTAGGTTCTTTCATATTTATGCTTTAACCCAAAGAATTCCTTACCCTAAGAAAAAACAAAAGTCTCCCTCTCATCACAAATATCCTTTAAATAGATGAGGTACTTGACAGCTATTTACGTAAACCTGTTGAGCCTGAAATAACCACGTGGAAGCTAAAGCTGAAGTATCACAAACTGTCAACACTGCAGCGCATTTGTGGAAAAAAATATAACACAAAGTACCAAAATCCTCACAGTCTCAGGAGCACAAAAACGTGGTTTGGTGTCATACACTGAGGGAAGTCCTCCTTTGTTCAACTTCCCTGTTTAGCAGAGCTCCAAACTTGCTGTTACTACTGAACATATTCCTAATGTATTTGTTTAAAAACTATTTTTAAGGTATTTTAAGGACAGGGAAAGTCAGAAGGTTATTCCATTTCCTGCAATTTCTCCTTTTACAAAACAAACTTGGAACTGCGTTCTGATCTGGCAGGACAAGCGCAAAAAACAGGAACAAACTTCTGTCTACAAAATAAGAGGGGGAGAAAAAAAAAAAGGCTCCGTTTCAACATCGCGCGGCTGGAAGGGGAAACACGCGGGCCGCACCTCCCGGGGGCGGGGGCGGTCGGTGACAGCTCCCCCGGGTTCCGCACCGCCCGGCTCGGCGGGACGCACGGGCCGCCCCAACGTTTAAAGGTCGAATGAGGCCACAGCGGGGGGGGCGGAGAGCCAGACTGCCTGAGAGCCTCCCGCCCGAGCGGGCCCGGCGCAGGAGGAAGAGCCCGGCGGAGGGGGCGGGACGGGCGCGGGGGCCCGGG
>VZRZ01000256.1:544151-559516 GCA_013398175.1 Climacteris rufus | reverse complement strand
GCACCCAGCACCCAGCACCCCGCACCCAGCACCCCGCACCCAGCACCCAGCACCCCGCACCCAGCACCCAGCACCCCGCACCCAGCACCCAGCTGAATTCCCAGCAGCATCCAGGGAAGGGCACAATGCCGCACCTGAACTTTCGGAAGGCCCGAAGCTGCCCTGTGAGCCGGCTGGGAAGCGGCGCTGTTTCTGTGCCGCCCGCGCCCGGGGCTGCAGGAGGCGGCGGCAGCTCGGGCGGCTGGGGAGCCGCAGCCGGCAGCGGAGCGCCTTCCCCGGGAGCAGCGGAGGGCAGGGCTGGGATGCAGCCCTGTGCCCGGTGCCTCCCTCCCTGCGCTCTCCTGCGTGCCTCTGAGAACCGGCAGCAAGCCCTGCCAAAAACGCCTCAGCTCCAGCCTTAGGACCTTCGGTTGCTCTCCCAGCCTGGAGCTGCCCAAATAGCTCAGAAGTAGGTTTATGGGGTGTGAAGCAGATAATGTTTGCAATGATATCCCTCATGCCTAAGGGGCGTTAAACACTGTCTAGGCTCCCCCATAGCATTTGTTTGACATGTATATAATGCTAAATTTTCACATGCTGTGCAAAAATATTGGCTGATGGATTAGATTATGGCCACAGGTGACCTGCGAGATGGCTGCCAGCACACCTCAAATGATCTCCCGTTTCTTGCCCACAGCTGAGAGAATGCAAATACTGCAACAGGAAGAGTGGAAAGGGAGATAAGAGGTACAAAATGGAATAAGCAGGGGAAAGCAGTTCAGTGGGATCCCCTCTGCCCGGACAGACTGAGCAGAGTGGAGGGGCTGCAGCCATTGCCACAGGTTACCTGTGATCCAGGTGACCACGGGCAAATGGGGCCAAAAAAGGTGCTCTGAGTGCTCCCGATGAATGATGTGCGACAGGGGAATAGTCCAATCACTAGGTGGCACACCAGCATCGGCACACCACCCCAGCTTCCTCCTGGGAGGGGAGCAAAAGAACTCAAAATAGCCCAAAGCAAAAATTAACAAGCAATCATCCGGGGCCGAGGTGCTTAGAGAAACCATCTGTGTGCTCACACACACAGAGCAAAACCACCCAGCAAATGGAGAGAGACAGCAAATGCAAAAGGGCAGGCAAAATGTGTTCATTCAATCGAATTCTGCCTGGGCCCCTTTTCTATTTCTGAGTGACAGTGGGAAAGGCAGGGGAAAGGCAGGGGAGGCCCACTCGTGAATGGAGTGCAAAGAGGAAATGCAGAGGGCAACAGAGGTGAAGGCTGACCCAGGCAATGCAGTTGCCAGCTTTTCTGAGAGTTATGCCTGCCCTTGTGTGTGGAGAGAGCATTTGGGGTTTGCTTCCAGAAGGAAAGGCCAAGCAAAGCTCAAAGAAAAGTTTCTAACAGAGATAGAAAGACAGAGAGGGGAACAGTGACAGCAAGCTGATGGCACCTACTGCAAAAAGAGTGCAAGGGTGGTTATGTGTGGGGAGAGGAAAGAGTGATAGAAGAGTGGTAGTCACACTTCTGGGGCAGGTTGTTCTCTGGGCTGGAGCTAAAACAGCAACACAAGCTAAAACCAGCTAAGGTATTTATGAGGAGGGACAAGGGAGAGACCTACATGGTAGCAGTGGCTGAGCTACCATTGTGTATTGTTTTAGTAGAGTAGTAAACTAGTAGACAGTAGAAGCAGTTCACTCTTGAAAGCATCAAGGGCTGTACCATGGCCAACTACACGAACTCCATTCTGGACACTCACAGGATGTGCAGGCCTTGCCATGAGGCAGAGTGCTCCCCAGGCTCTCCAAGGGTTTGCATGGATTCAGCAGTGCAGACACAGGCTCATCAGCCAGCTCCCCCTGAGCATTTAGCCCAGACTGGAGAGAGAAGCCAGATCTATATCTAGGAACATAGAAATGCAGAAGAATGTTGTTCATCAGCTCAGATACTAATGAGAACATGAGCAGGCAAACAGCTCTCTTCCAAGCAGGCTGTTGCCAAAACCATTCACACTCTCAGTGCAATGCCAGGAGCACATAACTCTG
Source organism: Climacteris rufus (assembly GCA_013398175.1). Lineage (NCBI taxonomy): Eukaryota > Metazoa > Chordata > Aves > Passeriformes > Climacteridae > Climacteris > Climacteris rufus. The sequence continues at coordinate 557,494 of VZRZ01000256.1, read as the reverse complement.
CCTAGCTGAGCATCTGAGTGACAGCACATCTGCGTTTGCAGGCTGAAAGTCAACAAAAAAAAGTTAAATAATACAGAGTGATCAGTGTTGCATGAAGTATACCCTGACATACACCTATTCCCAGCAGCACGGCCCCCGAATCCTGACCACACTGCAGCACTGCTGCTACTGCAGTCTTGCTCAGAGCTTTATCCTCAGCTTCTCACACACGTCCAGCAACTTCAAGCTGATTTTCATACCTCTCTTCTCCCCCAAATCACTGAAAAGTGGGGTGATTGATGTGTCCTGTGATATATGGGCTATCCAGGGCTATGCAGCCATGATCCAGCAATTGGGCAAGAACATTTGGGAGAGTGGAAGTGCAAAGATAAACCATGCACAGAGAATATACAAGGGAGAACATGAGTAAAGTAGAGAACGACAAATACACAGAAAGTGACATCATGACAATGAGACATTGTTTCCTGACTAAAGTAATTTCTCTAAGTGGGAGTGAGTTAAAAGTTCATTTCAGGCACTACACACAATCCCTAGCTTTTGTGATTTTAGCAAGGGTTTTCCTTTTTTATCTGTTTTGTTACTATAGGAAACAACCACTCAACCAGCGAAGAAAACTCTTCATACAGAAGGAAGCAAGAAAAGACTATGCACAGCATGCTGTGAAATGCCTGCAAGACACATACTGGGAGTATAAACAAATTCTTCCTCATGTTTTCCAGCAACAAGGATCTTAGGGATTACTTGTAACAACAGCAGCTTTAAAAAACAAAGACTAAACAGAACCAGGAAAAGGTATGATTTTAAGATTGTGCTTTTTAAGGGGAGGGTGGGATTTGTTTTGTTTTTTTCTCTTTTTAATTTTTTTTTAAGAGAGGTTATGAGGCCTTAAGTACAGATATAAATATCTGTTCTCTTCATGACTTCTCCCTACAGCACTTAATTAGGTCAAGTGCCTGTATGTGACAGTTTTTTATGCACAGGAAACAATGAGCAAATCGGTGAAGGCAGGCTATAGTGGTGGCAGGCACATGTGCAAATGAGTTAATTTTGTATTCATAAATTGTTTTTCACTGAAGGATTTCACCAAGGGTCTTAGTAACAACTATGTGGTGTTTGCCATAAGTAGCTTGTCCTGTATTTGGCAATCCTGGTGTTTATTTTGACCATGGTGGTGGTTATGGCTCCAGAAGCTCCGCAGGTATCAGCTCCCAGCAGCTGCCCAAACACCAGGACCTGGGGCACGCTAAAGTCTGAACATGGATCACTTGTCTCCCACATTCAGCCACCCCTAGGAAGAAGCTCTGAAGCTCCCTTAGCAGCATAAAGCACCCAACAGCATTCAACATGGGGGAAATCCCCAGCTGAAATGAGGCAATGCAGAGCTGGGGGAGTCTGTGCTGGGGTCCACTCAGGGCTCTTGCCCTGTTCTTCTCTCCCATGAAACAGTTCATGTCTCTCACACAGAAGGAATTATTTCCTCTGGCAACCCCTCTCTCTGTGCTGCCCTGAGCCTGAAAAGCCTCTACAGCCCCAGAAACACTCTGGGACTGGGATATTTAAGGGCAGCTTCCTGAAACACTGAGCTCCTCCAAGCCCAGGTGCCTTGGAATGCAGGTGGGCCTTGGGCCATGAGGTTACTGGTGCAGACCCAGCTCTCTGTCATTGTGGTGACTTAATAAAGTTCTGATTCTGCTGCTGAACTCAAAGTGCCACATCAAGACAGCAGCACTGGCTGGAGGGCACTTTCCCTCCCTCTTCCTCTTGTCCCCTTGTGTTGATGACAGTGTCTTTTCTTCCTTCCAGGAGCTTCATATGCCTAGTCAGTGGAGAGAGAATATAACAAGAATGAAGCTTCATAAATTTTCTTTGCACGAATAAATCAGAAGCACCTGACAATATGGCAGAAGGGAAAGGGAAAAGCACTGAATTTTTAGGAATTAAATTGTGTGCCAAACCACAAAGGAGAAAAATCCCACTGCCTCTCAGGGCACAACACACTGTGTTAGCAACTGCAGAGACAGACTCAGGGGCTTCACTCTCCAGGGAACCTTGTTTGTGAACATTTAATTGCATTTATAGGAGTGCAGGGTATTTCATAGAGCAACCTAATCCTTTGGGGATGTAGATAAGTGCTGGATCCTTATCCTTATTCTTAAACCAGCATTGATAAACACTAACCAGAAGGGTATCTGAGTGTCCTCTCTGCTTCTGGAGCTGGGAGTAAGGGCAGCTCAGATGTCCAGTAGTGGCTGCAAATGACAGTAAATGGGTGATACAAAGCTCTGCATTTCCATTCCGTTTGAGCACCAGGCATATTCTCTGTAACACACACACGCCCCTCACCCTGTAATGGAAGAGATTTCTGATAAAGACACATTTTTACCCCTTCTGGACACAAAGAAACAACAAACTATCAAAATACCATTCTTAGTAGTGAGCAGTTACACAGAAGTGTACTCCATTCCCAGACTGGGAGTACACTTGACTCACAACAATATTGCACTTTGCATTTGCAACAACATGTCTATATGTACCTGCTGCAATAGTGTTGTTAAATTTCAATTAAAAGTAACTAATTATGAAATAAGGACATTCTGGAGTGGTAATTTTGGCATTCCCCACTGAAGAAATAATTTTAAAATTTATTTTTGAGATGTTTTTATCTTAAATATGTTTTCTTCACATCTTTTCCAGAGAAAAAAGATCCTTTTGAGTTATCGGACATACCAAATCACCAGTACAACCGGATAGGATTGACAGGAATTTTCCCTGTATTTCACAGTGTATGTTTGTGTTCAGTGTAGCATTTGTGTGCTTATCATAATTACATTTAATACAGTACCTGGGCAGCAATCTTCAGTGTAGTCTGGGAGGAAAACAATGCTTTAGCCCCAAGAGAAGTTAAAAAGATGGGAGGACATAATGAGAGATGTTTATGGCTTTAACAGGCTGTTTGGACAGCAGAACTCACAGGAGAGTTTAGCAATAGGAATACAAAGCTTTGAGCCAGGCAGGAAGAAGGAGGCATGTTTAGCCACTCTTCAAGGCTAGGATGCTATTTTCTATAAATCAGAGTTTTGCACTGTGGCTGAGAGCACCAAGATTTATTTTGCTTTGTCTTTGGATCGTGGGAGTAAAATGCTGGTCTTCTCGAAATATGTGGGATGTTTGTGACTAAGATAATAAAGGCAAGATTTCACCATAGACGTTTTGAATTCTCCTCACCCCAGCCTCTCCCAGCAGCCTGGCTGGGGTTGTTCCCAGCCTGTTTTGTGCAGACAGGTGCATCAGGCCAGGTGAGCTGCTTGTGACACAGCCTCCTCCTGCTACTTACTGGAGCTGTTATGTGCTCCTGGGCTACAGAAAAGTGCCACGAGCAAGGGGAGAATCTCCTGGAAGATGGATCCCCAAGGGAGAGCTGCAGGGAACAACATTGCCTGCTGTGGAAAGTTTTACAAGCAAGCTGTGGTTACCCACCATCCAGATGGTGAGGATTCAGTGTTTGCTTTAGAGCAGCATCTCCAGATCCAACCGTGCAACTTCACAAAGAGAAAAGGGAGTGCTGAGGTCTGACAGCTCCAGCTCTTCTGAACTAGTTCCCTCCATGCCTGGACTTGATCAGCAGCACTCTCCCAAAAGCCCTAAAAAATGGGAGAGGGGGAGGAAGAAAGTAGCTTTCTTGCAGGCAGGTTCACAGAACACTTTGTCTTGCTGGACTGGCTGCAAAGAGAAGTTTTTGCTCCTATTCCTAAGGCTCCTTTTCTCTCTTGGTCCTCTCTGGCTGAACCTTTGCCAAGGCTTTGGTAACAGATGGATTTTGTAGTTTGTGGAGTTGTATGTACCCCTTATGCTGTGCACATAGGAGAATGTGTCATCCTGCAGACACTACAAACTCCAGAACTTAAAGTTTCCTTCCTAAGGAAACAGTGTCTGATCGTGGGGGTTTGCTCAGTTAGGAATAATCCCCAGCTGGCTAGGGAGGGTTTGCTGGAGGGAGAGCTGTAGCTCCCCTCTTCCCCATGTATCAGATGCAGCATCCACAGCCCTGAGCTGTTTTTTTCTGGAAGAACTCTGACTTCACCCTGCACTTCAGCCATGGTCACAGCATCCAGGTCTGCTAGTTCTGCTCCATGCCTCTCACCCTGTCTCAAATCACTTGGTGCTGGGGAATTGCTGGGAGTACTTGTGTCCCAAACCTCTCTTGGGAATTTAGCAGTCTCCTTCCCACGCAGGCACCAGCTGGGAGCAATCCATTCCTGCTCAGTTCTGCACCCAGACTGTACACAAGCAATTTTAAATCCAGGGTGTGGACTAGCTGAAAATGACTAAGAAAATGAAAGATGACTAAGAAAAACAAGCTTGTGTGCTGTGGAATATATCTCCAGCCCGAAAAAGCTGAAGAGCTCTGCAATTCTCCTGCAAAGCCCTGAGAGGTGCACAGATCTGATAACACTGAGGCATCCCAAGAGCCACAGCTGCCTCCAGCTCACCTCCCAGCAGATGTGCCAAAACACCTTCTCTGGCTGCTGGTCTTCCAGGAGTCTCTGTCAGTGGGAAAACCTGCTTTGCCCACTGCTCTTCACTCCTGTGGAGCACGTGGCTGTGCAAAGGAGCAAGCAGTGCTGTCAGCTCCTGCTGCAGCCCTCTGCCCATGTCCTGTCCCTTTGTGATTCCATGGCAAAGCACACCGGGGCTGTGGAAGCTGATGGGATGTACATGCAAACTTCTCTGGGTGAACTTCACTCCTATTACTTGGCTGATTTCTAACCCCTTGCACCATTGCTCTCATCATTCTCTGGCTTCTTCTGTGGTCCTTTCTTTAATTTTGCCCTAATACCTCACATTATTCTGGTTGCTATGCAGTGTTTCCAGGCTCAGCTGCCTGTAACAAGCCCCCTCCATGGGTGTGTGCAGCTTGGCTGCAGTGAGGACACTTTGCTGATTAATTTGCCTTTTTTTTGTATAGCTATTTTGGATGCTTGGATATAAAATAAAGCTGTTACTAATACCTTCCATCTCCTAGTGCCAATTAACTTCAGCAAATTAGCCTCTTTCATAACCATCCTTTGTGTGGTCTAGACCAGGACACAGACAGGAATACAAACTGTAGGGCTTAATTTGCTTCCCACTTTTGTTCTAAGCAGGGCCATAAGGTGGGTAGAGAGGGGTAAGGAAGCAGCACAGTACAACTACAAGTGAAAAAGGGTACATTTGGACATGTCCATGGGTCCTGTGCTGGGTCATCACAGAGGCTGATGAGGGGAATCCCAGAGTCTGCTTCCTCTCCGAGAAGCTGGAGGAAGGGAAGGACCTGAATCTTGTTTCCCCGAGTACTGAACACGTCCCAGCCCTTGCACTGTAAAAAGAACCATTTGGTGTTTCATAATCCTTTGGTAGTGCCTGAAAGGGGGCCCAGTACATCTTCCACAGCTCTTACAACAGGTACATTGTCACCTTAACTGCTATTCTGATCTGTAAACAGTAAGGTTCCAAAAATAATTGTCCAGCCTCTTGACTGCATTGTCCTCCCCTCCCTCCTGCATTGTCTAGCTGGCAGGTCTCGTTGCATTTGAGCAAGGAAAGTCATTCCCCTGCCCAGACTCCAGCCATGCAGGTGAAGAAATAATATCTTAATGGTGCTTCCCATTTTATGCATCAGGATATTTTATGCATACAGGCAGCCCCAAGATTACCTCTTTACACATACAGTTCCATAATTTCTCTACTTAAATATATCCACCATCAAAAATATCTCATTAAGTCATGCCCCAGAGATTGAGCCTTGCAGGAATGAAAATGTGCTTTTGAAACAGATAAACTTCCTTGAGCTCCTAAACCCCAGAAACAATTGTAAAGCCAGAGGAGTCAATGAAAGGGGGAAATGCTGTTTCATGTAGTTTAAACAGTTGTTCAGGGGTTGTTTTTCAGATGAGTGAATTCACCTATTTTGGAGGAAAAGCAGATTCCAATAATGTTTGCCTATTCCACAATCCAGGTACCATCCACTTGATGAGGGCAGGCTGCAGAGAGCACTGAATGACACCAGTGTATTCCCACTGAGTGCAGAAGCAGGAAAAACTGCTGTGAAGAACCCCTCCTAAAGTCAAGAGGTGCTGAGATGAAGAGCATAATGAATTGTGCCTTTTAAACACACCAAATTTTGCCATGAGCATGATGACACCCCTCTAGAACAACTGGCTCTGCATGGTGGATGGTGGGCAATGCCTGCAGGGCTCCAAGTGGGAGCCAACCTTGGATACCACTGGAGTGCAGGGAAAGGAGCAGCTCCTGGTGACCCCATTGCCTGAACAATCACATGTATGATGAGGGAGTCTCACATGGTACACTGCTTCAGGGTTATGATACTAAAAAGAAACATTACTGCTAACAAGTGAAAAGTGAAATCAGCACCAATCCCTACACATGGGATGCCTAAAGAATTTGCAGTGATTACAAGTGTTCTAATAAACAAAACTTTAGCTTCCACATGAAGACCAAAAGAGTAGAAAGCATACTGAAAAGCAAAGAGAAAAGCCTTCTGCCTTGTTTTATGGCTGCAGATTAATAATAAATCCTGGATGAAGTCTACAGATTGAAGAAACAAATGTAGGTCTTACCAGCTTAATTCATATCAGCATTAATATGAAAAGTGCACTGAATTATCTTCCAAAACCTTGATAATCCACCCATAGTCCTTATGTCTGTTACATATCTACTCCAAACCAAAATGTCTTTTATTATCAGTCATTTAATTGCACATATCCTTCTCATCTCCTAAAAAAATCCTCCTTTCTGTGCTACCCTCATATGTAAAGATAAATTTTGGGGTAAGCAATTAAAATGCAGTTGTGAAATGAGCAAACCAGAAAAATCTCGCTGCTTGTACCTATCTATAGCCTTTCTCCCTGTCCCATAGCCACAGCACCTGAGTCAGGAGAGGCAGGCAGGCTGAGGGACAGCAGCCAGCATCACCAGGGGTCCAGATTACCAGACAAGCTCATGGTGCTAAGGGAGAGTCAAAGCTTAAGTGGGAAACAATTCTACAGACCCCTCAGCAATACAAACCAGGCATAGACCAAGACTAAGTGTCCAGAGCTGAGTTTAAATAGAGCCCCTGTGCTAACAGGCCGGCCTGGGTGTGTGGTGGGAGTGCCAGATGAGGTTGGTCAGGGATTAGGGACACTGGACCTGACATCTGCAGCACAACAGGGACAGTGCCACCACACAGGGGAAACCCCCTCATATGGAGTGTTATCAAAGTTAATTCCTTGGGAGAAAGCTCATTGTAGCATCGAAAAACATTGGCAGCAAAAAGCTGTTCACATTGGTCATGGATTGTGTCATCTTCCCTGGCCCACAGCTGATGACAGGAAAGTAGAGCTGGCTGTAGGCAAAGGCAGAGTGAACAGCAGCCTCCCCCAGCTCTGTGGCCCAGCTCCTCTCTCGGAAGAAGGAGGTTGTCTTGTCTCTTTGAAGTGTTGTAAAAGTTGAGTTTGCCTCCAATAAGGACCAGCCAAGTGCTGCCTGCTGGAAAGACATAACCACTTGGTGCCTTCTCTTTGTACCCTTCAAAGCACAGCTGGCAGCAGGACAGTCCTGCCCAGCAGGTGGGTTTGTTTTCCACTAAGGAAGATGAGGGTTTGATTTTTTTTTTAACCCTGTACTCCCCTCTCGTCCTAGGTGAGTGAAATGTCCTGGGGTGCAGAAAGCCCTTGTTGGCCAGGAAGGGGTCAGGGCATTTCAGGGGTGGTGTGAGGGAGGATGTTTTTGTGCTCACCCTGTTGCACCTGCTGTAACCTACCTGGCTGGGAAGGAGGGCTTAAAAGAAGTGAGCTGAACCTGGGGGAGGCTGTGGAGATGTCTGATTTCTCAAGCTAGTTTAAAAGCAAGTGAAGTAATGATTTCTTGCAAGGCTGCATTTTGTTTGTTTGCTTCTCAGTTGCATCACACTATGTGGTTCTGGTTAAGCAGAGCAAGAAGAAAACTACATCAAAATGTTTTTGCCATTGCTGTGAATTTGCTAATGGGCCTTCACAGGTAATTCAATGGTACACTTATGCATTCTGGAGCTGTGGGTTTAACTTTATCCCTCTATAGGAGGTCTGCGTGCTGTGGGTTTGCTGCTGGCCTTACAGACCTCACCCTTGGAGTGGCTTTGGCCAGTACCCTGCTCTGGGGATTGCCAGGAGCAGCTGTGTGACCTTTTCTAATAAGGTGTTCCTGTCTATTAGTTCTTAAACTTGTTACTTTTAATTCTTTAAATATACCACTGCCTCTTGTATGAGCAAAGCACCCTGTCTGTCTCTCTCTTCTTTCTGGTATATCATCACATCTTTGTTATTTTCTTTACTGACCTGAAACTGTACACCCTTACAGCTTCCTCTGGAAGAGGTGGTGCCTTGTTTTACCTTCCTGCACCCAGTTCTGTCACCCAGTGTTTGAAAATGGAGTGTTGAAGGCTGAAGAGGGCTTAAAATTGGCGGCAGTGTGCTGAGCTATGTAATGACATTACAGTGTTTCAATACTGAAATCCTCAAAGCAGCGCACCATAGGGTTAAGAAAGCAAAGTGCCAGTTTCTTAAGCAGAGAGATCTTGCTGTGTAGTGACACTGAATCCCTTCTGGAGTGGGCTAGCACGGAGCTAACAATTGAAATGTTCAAGTTGTTTCACATAGTGAGAGCTGCCTCGAACTTGTCCATAGGGAAATTCCCTTGTTCTGCTCTGCAGTGTCTGGTTCCTAGCCCCGTCTAGCGGGGGATGGAGGAGGCTGCACAGCGAGTGTTGGGTGCAGGTGAATCCAACCTGGAGATCACCATGCTGGTTAAATGCCCGTGGGGCTGGAGCACCACAAACCCAATAGACTGCTCTGAGCTGTGGCTCCCTGCTGACTCCTTGACCAAGTCCTTCAGCACAGAGCTCAATGTTATGTTGTGGTATTAGAAAACGAGTGAACTTCTGCTTCTGATTTTCCACTTCCCTCTGCATGACTGCTTGAGCCCTGCTCTCAGGATGGAAACAGCTTGGCAGCACCATCAGGTTTCCCATCCTGTGGCTGGGATGTGCTCCCTGGGAGGGACTGGCTGGAGTGTGCCCATTTCTGTCACAGTGGGACGGTGCACCAGCAAGCAAAGGGACCGGTGAACAGCATCTGAAACAAGCACCAAACAGAGAAATGAGGAATATCAGATTAGTAAAGGCACGTGGAGAAGAAGTGGTTAAGCAGGTGAATGGTGGTGTGATGCAGAGTGCTGTGTGACAGCCCTGGCCACAGAAGGTCTCCAAGAAGCAGGAGAGGTGTCACCATGGCACACTGAGGACTGTGCCTGCTCTGTGTCAGCTGGCATAACCAGGGTTAGACCCCACAGATGAAAGAGAAAGGTCTGAGAAAGGACTCGTCCACCAGCAGCAGGAATTGTGCTGTAGTGATTGTGAAGCTGTCGCTAGAGATACTTGAGAGAAAATTGCTGTAATTTATGATCCCACCAAACCCAACACACTTGTGCCAGTGGTGAGATTTGATTTATTAATTGCTTTGAATGGGGTGTCATATGCTGACTTGCAGCTGCTTGGGTTGCAGAGTAAAATTCAGACCTGCTCATCTGAGTTTCTGGACCGCACCTTGATAGTATTTGCTGTTTCCAAGCATTCTGTCACAGGCTTTCATTTCCCAGAAGTCTTCATTGGAGCTTAGGATGGAAGAATTCAGAGGTGTGTAGTGTCAGGGCACTGAAGGCAAAGCTGAATTATCCTCATGTAAATGGGATATTTTTCTCCTGCTCTAAAGAGAGTCTTCATAGAGCCTTGTCCCCTGGCTGAGTAGTTTAGGAGATGCTTCTATACATTTCATGGAAAGCTGTTGTGAGGATGTTTCAGTTTTGTAGATTACACATTTCAGAGCATTTAATCAGGGGTGTGGACTCCTTCTCAAATCCTGCCTTTCACCTCTTTCAAAGATCCTGTTATGGTGAAGAAGGCTCAGAGTATCCAGAACAGTACTGACCTCCCAGTCAGGACACTGAGCATCAGTGCACCACAATTACTTGGTGGACGCTTTTATCTGAGCACAAAACTGAGGACTGATGTCTCTATGCATTGAGTTCAAACCTGATGCTCTGATCAGAGAAGCCATGGAAGGTAACACTTTGAAAGTGCCTTTTCCAAGTGGAATAAAACTCCATAAATTGTGCTCTGATGGACAAGAACAACACAGCCAAGTGCAGAAGTGCTCATGGTTATGAGAGAATCAATTAGGGCATGTTGATGAATAATGCATGTGCAGCTTAGGAGAGATGGATGACATCGGTTTTATTTTTGTACTGTTAATTGAGAGTGATTCTAGGACAGAAAAAAGTACAAGAGGAAGATGGGGAGATTCTGGTCATAGCATAAGAAGCTAGAGGCTCATCAACAATCCTTCCTGTCCATTAAGCTGTAAAAACCTCAGGAAGAGGAATTGTACTTATGTCCTCTACAGCTGCTAATCCATGTAACTGATACTGCCCAAGAACCCCATTCAGACTGTAAATGATATGAGCATTTAAAGAGCTAGAAGTTGAAGCTGTTGCTTTGAAGTCTGATGGCCTTTCTTGTATTAAGATAATGTCTGCCTTGCTCTTTTGGGATCCAGTTGTAGGGCATCAGTCAGCTTTATTTATCCCTAGAGGTGTGGCTCTGCTGTTTCTTGGATGTGCAGAGATCTCCAGAGGAGAGCTGATGCAGTGGGGTGTTGGAGAAAGGCTGGGACCTTGTGAGGAATGATCTGTTGCGGCTCACGTGTGCCAAAGTTCCCCACATACTGATGTGCAGGTCAAAATCTACTGCTCTCCAGAGCTTATGGGTCTCCCCTTGGGTCCATGCACTAGTTTCATTTGAAAAAGCAAGGTGTCAACTCTGAGACTGAAATAATTGCTGCAGGCTAGAGCAGGAGCCTGGCCAAGCAGGAGGAGTGCTCCATGTCCCTTTGCTTTGGTGCTTCCCAGTGCTCAGCTACGGGAATTTCCCAATGCTTGGATGCCTGCCCAGCTCAGAGCAAAGTCTGCTGCAGGTGTCTGGTGATACTCACCTGAGGCAAAGGACAGAGGGCACACACTGTGGTGAGCAACCAGCCACTGGCCTGAGGAACTGCTGGTTGCTTGTAGAGCACTTCTGCTGATGGCTCGTCTATGTGTGAATGCCTGTGAAGGCACTTTGGGGGGTGTGTAAGTGGCTGCTCCACTCAAGTTGTGGGGCAATCATTGATCCCACCTACAAGATTTCAGACCATTTCTTTATTTCCTTACTCTGGGCAGAATCACTGCTTCAACTTAATTCTCCAGAGATGGTAAAGGACAGCTGGTATCTGTGTGAGGAGGCAGAGCTGATGTGTGTGGTGGGATTTGAGGGTACTTCCTTGAAGGATAATATGATCTTGCTACCCCAGTTCTCTCTGGATGGTGCAACTCCAGCCTCAGTGTTGCAAACCAGCAGTTCTAACTCGCTCTTGCTGCTTGGACTGAATGTTTTTGGTTGTGGCATCTGTGGGTGTCCTGAGGCTGCACCACGAGCTGCCTGCTGGGGAAGTGTGGGAGATGTGGAGCTGTGTGAAGGGACGAGTGCTGCAGTGGGACTGTGCAGGCAGCTCCCCTGTGCAAACCCAGCCCAACGTGTCTGCCAGACAGCATGGGTTGCAAATGTTCATTGGCTGTGAAAGACAGTGGTCATACATCTATAGGAACCAAGAATAATATTCTTGGTCAGTTTTAGCTAACTTGATAGAAATAAGGAGAAGATGCTTTGCTGCTGGAGTGCTCAGAGGAGTGGCCTGTGAAGCTGCCATCCTTCACTGGGCTGTGCTTCTCTGTGTTGCTGTGGGGCAAAAGCCTGAAGCATAACATGTTTTGATGTAGTCATATAGAATAAAAGCCCATAAGGACTCCTTGCTGCACTGCTGGAGGCCTTCTACATGCTTTAACTTGGACTTGTTCCATTGCCTCTGAGATCTCTGTCATCATCCCTCTCTCTGAAGGTCTCCCCTGTGTAACAGGTTGAGGCAGGGAAGGAAAACCTGGACTTTCATGTCAGGTTTAATAGCAGAAGGTCCCTTAGAGGATTTGGATGTGTCTAGGTGTGGAGGAGAGTGAAGGTTTACTGTGATCTCTCATGCCTTTGCCAAGTCCCCAGGGGCACATTGTTTGTGAGATGGCTCTGTGGAGCTATGACCTTTTTATTTTAGATCAGCTCTGGCTTCCCTGAAATCCAGGAGGCCCCTGAAAGACTAACACTTGAGTTACATCGATGATGCTCAGGCTGCCAGTACATATCCATAGCCAGACACCAGTCTCCCACTTCTATTTTTCCTGTTCTGGATATTTAAGTACTGGCCGGGGGGACAAGAAAGGCACTTTGTCTGCTGGCCTTGTTATTTTTCTTCCCGGTAACAGACGGAAACACGGAGCTCCTGCCGCTGTGCAGGCCGAGCAGCGCGGTGCAGTGTCAGCAGAGTGTCCTGGCAGTGACAGAGGCCGGACACGCTGGGCTCTCTGTGTGTGGGCCCACGGCCAGCCCGTGGAGGTGAGAGATGAGCTCGCCTTTTTCTCAGCACTCGCATCTGAAATGCTGCCTGCGGTTTTGGACACCCCTGGTTTGTGAGACGGGTGAATTTAAGTGAGCCCTGGGGAGGCTGCAAAAAGGTTGGGGTTTAATAGGCTGAGGGAAGTGGGAGTGTCGAGCTGGAGAAGGGTTTGGGTGGACTCAGTGGTGGTTATTCAGCACCTCTGGGGAGGGTATGGAGGCAGCAGAGCCAAGTTCGAGGCAGGAGAACAAGGAGCAGCGGTGGTGAACATAAATGGGTCCTGTGTCACTGGGTACGATGGAAGAGCTCTCTCCTGTGAAGAGCCCAGCGGTGGAGCAGGGGCTCAGTGTCTGATGATGCATTTTTGTGCATGTGGAGAGATTTAACACCTGACAGGACAAGGCCCAGAGCTGAGCTCCGTATTGTCCCTGCCTTGAGGGGCGGCTGGGGGAGAGAGCCCCGAGGCTCCTCAGCTTTAATGACCACGGGACCCTGCGGCTAATTAACAGCTTCCCCGGGGCGGTGAGGGGCTGCCCCTCGCAGTCACTCTCCTCACAGCCGATGGCAGCGGCAGGAGCAGCCCGGGCCCCGCATCCCGCTCCAGCCCCGGGCCGGGCCCGGGCGCCCTCGGGCCGCGGCGCCCCGTGGGGCCGGGGGGAACCTTTCTGCGCCCTGCGGAACCTTCGCGGCAGAGGCGCCTGTTGCTGCCCGGGGGACGGCGCTGCGACGGGGGCGGCCCCGAGCGGCGGCAGAGCCCGAGGAGCGGCGGAGGCGGGAGGAGGCGGCGGGGCG
>VZRZ01000256.1:503543-543859 GCA_013398175.1 Climacteris rufus | reverse complement strand
GCTGGGCCCGGGGCTGAAGCTGCAGCCGCCACCGGCAGCGGGGCGGCCGGCCCGGGGTTCGTCTGGCCGGGCTCCGGGGCCTGCGCGGGGTTCTGGTTGTGGGGGCGCGGGAGGCTGAGGCTGAGGCTGCCGCCCCTGGGGTGCCGTGGCTCCCGGGGGTCCGCCGCGCCGGCAGCGCGGTGCTGAGCCGGAGGGGCCTGGCGGAGCCCGGGCACAGCGCTTGTCACGCTCTGCTGTGGCCGAGCGGCAGTGATCTGTGGCACTGGTAAACACGGGCTATGGGACTGGTAAACAGACATGCCAAGTCATAATTTAGTGTCTGTGTGAGACTTGTTGGTGAGCTTTGGAAGGGGAGGGCTCGGTGTGCTGAGCTGTTGTCTCTCCTCACTGGATCCTGTCTCGCGGCTTTTTAACTTGCTCCCTCCGAGGAACAGTTTGTGGGTGACTGCACGTTCCGGTGCTCACATTTGAGAGATGCTCATAAACTCCATTGAAATCCCCTCCTGTCTCTTTGTCGATCTGTACAAAACTGCTGCTTTAAAAAGTTCTTGCTACATCCCTCCAGTCTATGTATAGGTGGGGGAATTTTGATTTAAAAAAACCCAACCAAACAGTAAAAAGGAATATAAGTTCTTTTTTCCTTTTTTGAATGCTAATAAGACGCTAATGGTTGTATTCCCTTGTCTTTATGACTTTGTTAATGTTGGATATCCTTTGTATGGCTATGCAAGCATCATGCTTGGTGAATAATCACTTAACCTATAGGAAATCACTGCAGAAACTTCTGTGTTGGTTCAAGATGTTCCTGCTGCCTGATTGAAGCTGGTAAGTCCCCTCCCTGATTTAGAGTAATGGACCTTGTGAGTGGTCTCTGTGTGGTTCAATGCAGAATCAATTAATTTAGAATAAACAGCCTTTGTTTGGGTAGCTCTGCTCTAGGGGCAGCAGCACCCAGCAGGGGAATTGAAGCAAAACAATCTGCTTAGACCACTGCAGGTGCTCCTGGTGGGAGCTGACATGGCCTTAATTTTCCAGTGGAGGCTTCTTTTCCTAGGTGTGAAGCTGTACATCCTGAGTATACAGAGAGAACAAGGCAGATCTTACCCTTTTCAGCATCAGAATATAGGGATTGTTCCTTAAGGACAGGTGCTGAAAGTGAAATTTTCAAGAAATATATGATTGCTACCTTAAGGAAGAGCTGTTGTAGATGTGTGGTGTTTTCTGGGTTGACACTGCCTCAGAGTAAACACCACCTTCTCCCACTCTGTTCTACTTGTACTGCACTCAGGTAACTTCTGCATCTCTAAAGCCTCTTGGAATTCCAGGTTTGATACTTGAGTATTGTGCATCCTGGATGGGAACATCATGTGCTCTTGTGAGGAAAAAAACCAAACAACACAGGTTTTATCTCATCCTGATAGTGGTTGTGTTTTAGTGAAGATTTGGAAATCCGGCATAGAAAACTGTAACAGGACATTGTGGTGTTCTCTGGGATCCAAGTTGAGTTTGTAGAATAATTCATGCTGGAAAGGGCCTCAGGAGGTGTCTAGTCCAACCTGCTGCTCAGAGTGGGATCTACACCAAGTTCAGACCAGGACTTTATTCATTCAGGTCTTAAAGCCTCCAAAGACAAAGGTTCATCAGGCTCTGTGTGTTCCTTGGTGTCCTCACTAGGGCAGGTCACACCTCCACTGCTGCAGTTTGTGTCTCCTGTCCTGCTGTGTGCAGAGCCTGTGCACAGCCCTCTGTCTGCTTGAGGGGCTCTGTGGAGGTCTGGGAGATCTGCTCTCAGCTCCCCAAAGCCTTTTCTTCTCCAGTCTGGACCCCCCAGCTCTCACAGCCTCTCTTCAAACACCTCTGTCCCTTGGAGCATCTCAGTAGCCCTCCACCAAAGCCACTCTGGTTTATCAGTGCCTGCCCTGTACTGGGGGTGTCCCAAACTGCACGTGGCATTTCCAATGGCCCTGGCAAGTGCTGAGTGACACGAGCCCTGGTTTCCCTGGCTCAGGGTGGCTGTGCTCCTGCTGTCACTGTGGGTTGCAGGTGCAGTGTGCAGGGATGTGTTTGTACACCTCACCACTGATGGTGCTCTCCCTCCTGCCTGCTCTGGAAAGAGCCTCATTCATGTGCACACACGTGTGTGTAGGTACCCACACGTGTCAAAGCACACCACCTGCAGCATTGAACAGTAGTTTTTCCATCCTTTTCCATGTGTTCCAGTTGTCAGTAGTGTGACTCTTGGCTCCCTGGCCTTTCCTAACTCTTCTGCTGTCACATTCCTTGACTGGTTGTGCTTCCCAGCTGCCAGCTCTGCCTGTTGTGTTGCCTTTTCACTTTCTCAAAATTTTGTTGTTTCAAACACTTCTTTGAGATGTATCGAATTACTGTGCTAGGAAGGGAGTGGCAGTGGCTTTTCCCAAGGGTATTGAGTTGAATCGCATTTGATCAACTTCAAATCCAGAATGTAACAATGTAGAAAGTGTGTTTTCAAATACGGTTGTTTATTGGTGTGAGTTGAATGAAGCACTTGGGTACAATATTTTTAAGGATGCAGTTAGTTGCCATGCAACTATGTTCCTGTAATTTCCTTGAACTTGTTTCCATTAGGTGCTCAGAAGTTTTTGGAAGACAATACCCTGTAGGATAAATATTCTTTGCTAACAAAGTCTCTTATTTTAAACTTAACTCTTGGGAACTTAGTTCTTGCAGAGGTTAAGTACTGTTTGCTATTCCTAGATCCTTGCTACAGACATTATGTTGAGATGTGTGTTTTCTGCTTACACAAAACAATTTCTACATTATATTTTCCTGATTGTAGAGTTAATTGCAGCTGAATTTGTTTCAGAGAATGCTCAAGACAGGAATTTGTTCTGTTTAAGCAACATTTTAGCTATATAAGAATGAAAGGATTTATGGAGAGCTGGGGTTTTCCCTGCCCCCCAAATCAGTGATTATTAAGTGCTTTCACCAGCACAAAAGAAGTGGAAGTCAATAATACTTTGTTTTGGCTTTGTAGAATAACATGTATAGAATCTGATATTTAGGTAATTTGAAACAATGAATGAAAATTTCATTTCTTGTTCACTTTTAGAAACCTTACATTTCATTTTTAGGGCTTTATGCATATTAAGAAACAGTCTTAAAGATGAAGCAGAATGATAAAAAACACCATTTGTTGTTTGAGAGGGGGCAGGATTAGCTGATGAAATCAAGTGTCATTATATACTAGGGGAAGGAAGAAGGTGGAATTACAGGTAGCCATGAAAGGGTAAAATTTGTTGAACAGAAACCTTTAGAAGCTGGTTGGGCTTCTGAGAATGTGATGTTTTGTTGTTTGGAAGTCATCATCCTTTCAAATCAGCTAGCTGGTACCTTGTCATTCTAAGTATTTCTAAGTTACTGAACAGTATTTTGTATGTGATGAGCAGCAAATGCCAACTGCACGTGTTTGCTGACAAAATTAGTGTATTTGAAGTTGAAACAAGTTTTGAGGGGGGAAAAAAAAAGGTGAAAAAGTATATATTGCTTTCATCCATACAGATATAAAAATGCATAAGTATAACAATAAGATTTGTTACTTTGAAAAATATCTCAAGGTATAGAAAACAAGCTTCCAGAAATGCTTAAATGTCATATGTACCATTGGCTGAATTGATGCCTCATGTGGAATAGCAGAATTTCAGTGCAGTCCTGTGAGAGAGGCTGATTCAGTGTTACTGCAATCTCAGAGCAGCTGTGGTGATTGAAATTGTTCTTGCTCAGTGGCAATGCTGGTCTTGGGGTCAGTCTGACACCTCCAAAAATCTTGTGGTGTTTTAAAGGTATCTAGGACTCACTTGAAGTGTTCTGTCACTTAAACCTGATAGCAGCATTTTCAGCATGATCTAAAAAGTGCAAGTAGGAGCAGTGATTTGAAGCCCTCTGGGGTGACCTGTCAGCTTGTCCCAAAGCTACTGTTCTGAGAGGGTATCTGCAAGTTGAACTGCACAAACAAAGAAAGGAAGAATGTTCCAGCTTAGGTATTAGTGTCAGTCAGTTATTCAAACATTGGAAAAGTTGTAAAGGCTGGTATGCACTTGTCTGGAGGAAGTATTGATTCTGTGCTGGAGAGAAGTGCTGAATAACTTCATGACTGAAGCCCTCATTCAGAGCTGCAGAAGTCTTTAGGGGAAGACTGTCTGCCAGTTGCTTCAAGCCCAGGCTGAAGAAATCTGTTAGCTGCAATCAGTGTGCCTTGTGGTGTAAACACAGAGTACAGCCTTCCAACCATATAAACAGTGCCCTCCACTGCTGCCCTGAACCCTGGCAGGAGTTTCTGAGCTGTCCAGTGCAGGTACCATTGGCTTCTTGGACACCTGTCTGAACCAGAGGAGAGGTGATGAGATGAAGCTCCTTGCTGATGTGACTTGTATGACTCTGCTCCTCCTCCACACGTGCACACACAGTGGTACTGGCAGGAGCCTTAGTCAGTGGCACTGGCACAAAACACTTTCTGCTGCTACACCTGGAATTTTATAGCCAAGGATCAAACCTATTAACAGAATTCCTCTACTGCCACTGTAACTGTTCCTATGCTGGTGGACCTTTGAGGCAGATAAGTAGAAAACCAAAGGTGGAAAAGCTGGACATGCCCACATACTTTCTTGGGTTACAAATACATTGAAACTTAGGCTGAACCAGAGGACTTTGGTCAGGGCCTCACGTGCAAAACAACACACTTTATATAAGAGAGGCACTAAACTTATAAAAGCAGTGACTTGGCAGACAATTTTACTGTGGCATTCTCTGTGGCAAGCCAGCTCAATCTAATTAACAACAAACTGGAGCTATACAAGGGCAGAACTGATCAACAAAGTGCAAACCTGGCTGGTCAGGTACAAAGAGTTTGTAGGGCGAGCACAGGATGGGAAATAATTGAAACACAGTGGAAGTAACATAATCTTGACTTGTGCTTTCTCCTTTTACCTAAAATTCTTGTGAAGAAAACTTTTCTAGCCCAACAGTGCTATGGAAATTACATTTTAGAGATGTGGTAATTCACCAAAGGTTTCTCCAGTTTCTGAGAAACTCAAGTCTTACCCAGATCATCAGCATCAATTAAGTGGAGGTTATTATAGTAGGAGTTGAATCCAGAACAAATAGGTTGTAAAAGTGTATTAATCTCATATGAATTGCTCCAGCTCTTTGTTGCACCCAAACATCAATGCAACAACAACCAATCAAACCCCAAACCAAATCCATGGACCTGTCAAAGCCTGGAAGGGGATTGTGGAGCACAGGTGCTCACACTGCCCATTGAGTCAACATGGAAAATGGGATGTTACTCAGAAAGGAGTTAATTGAGGAGAACTGCTGGTGAGATTTACTCAAAATTAGTGAAGGAAAAGAAACTGTTACATGGCTGGGGAGTAGCAGTGCTCTGGAAGATCAAAAATTGTAATTAAATCTCTTGTATCAAACACTTGCAAATGGGATTTGTGTGGTAATTTTATTCCCATGACTGTTTCAGTCAATGAGGGTGTTGTTGAAAAGTGAATCTTGTTCAACAGATACAGTTTTATGTATTATCTGTGAGTCAACACCTGAATTAAAAACACTAGATGTGGAAAATAGAACATGAATGGAGGATTTTTTTCAGGGATTTATAGTAGGTCCAGGGCTTTGTAGTATTTTTATCAGTGGCCTGGAAGAAAACATGAAATTAGAGCTCTTCAAATTTGTGGATTATGTAAAGGTTGTGCCTGAGTGGTGAAGCATGAAGAAGGAACAGCAGCTGTACAGTGTCCTCTGAATTGTTTGGGTAACTGGGTTTAATATGGCCAAATGTTTTTATAGAGCTGGAGCACGTTATGTGTGTTATGGGAAAGACTGCAGGCTGTGGGTTTAGAATACAGAATTGTGCTCCCAGAAACCAGTGACCTTGGAAAGGATGGCAGGAGCAGAGCAGATATATAGCAGTATGCGAGTCCTCAGCTTAAATTAAGCTAATTAATTTTTTTTAAATACTAATGTACATCCATAATAACAGGAAGTGCTGAATAAGGACACAGAGGTGAAATCAGTGGAGTATTTTGACAAGATTTAATGTTCATGTTTTTAAAGAGATGTTCAAAGGCAACAAAAGAGTAGTGTTCCATGTTACTTGAGTGATTAAATTGCTCATTATAAAACTTTTTCTTGAAGGGCTCAATTGGTGTAGCTTATTGGAAGGTATTTAAAAGTTTCTCAATTTTCTTTGGGTAGCATAGGCTGTGTACCAAAGGGCTCTTCAATTTAATGGAAAAAGATATGACAGCAGCCAGTGCCTAGAAGTTAAAAAGATTATTTCAAATTAGGAGAAAGGCACAGATTGTTAACAATTAATGTGATCAACCACTGAAGACATTAGGAAGATGCTTGTAAGTATTAAGGGAAAATAGGACGTCTCCATCTCTTGAAGTCATTGAGTCAGAATGGAATATAATGTGGAAGATGTGCATGGGGAAATGCCCTGTCAGTGTGTACCTGCCACCAAACAAGTGCAGCAGCGGGTGCACTCACCAAACACATCTCACCCAGTCGTGTTCAGACCAGGTCTCTCTTCCTGCCCATGCTAGAGTCAGTGAAATGATCTGATGATGGCAGTTGTTCATTTATAGCACTCCTTTAAATCTATTAAGTATGTATTTTCTCTCAAGGGAATAAATGTGCCTGTATGAACCAGGTACTTTAATGATATGTGGTCTTTTTTTTTTTGGGAAGCACTGTCATTTAGATGATGAGAAATGGAAGGGGCTGTATGGAGGACAGGGATGGCTGTTTCATTTCCTGAACAAGTTGGAGTATCTTCTCCAGTCTTTTTCCTCAAAAAATCTGATGGTGTGCTCTTGAGAAGTTTACTCCTGTAGTGAGTAGTCTTTACATTCTGTAGAAATTGTTATTTTATTGGGGGAAGAAAGTGCACATGCTCTTACTGGCAGAGATAGCTGTGAGTGTGAGTGCATAAGGATGTTGTGTCTTGTGTGTCTCTGCCAGTATGAAATCAGTGTGCTCCTGGTTGACCAAAGGAATGATTTCTATTGTGTTTTGTCTGCCAAAATGATGAAGGACATAGAGAAAAAAAACTATGGGCCCTCTCCTGCCTTGGCCATTCGGGAGGTGATTGGTTCCCTGCAGGTTTTCAGTGGACAATTGCTTTGGGATGTTTTCCTAAACCCTCCTGTAAGTACAATGGGAACCAGTCTGGCTGTGACAGCTTGTGCCTGGTGGGCACCTTTGCAGCCATCCTGATCTTTTCCCCATCACAGGGTGGGTGTGTGCCCAGTTGTGTGTCAGGGAAGCCGTGGGCAGTGCAGGAGCTGGGGCTCTCTGGAGCCAGGTTGCTGCTGGGTGCCTCTGGGCAGGGAACGAGTGCCTGCACTGACAGCCCTGGTGCAGAAAGGGCCTTTCCAGCAGGAGCAGATGTAATGCACCTGTTCAGGACCTTTTGGGGAAGGGTCTGTGCTATAGCAAGTGACTTTTTATCACTGAAAGAGGCTGTCCTGCTGAAGGAAGCATTTTCCAGCCAAGTGCTACTTTCCCCCCCTCTATTGCTTGTTTTATCATTGCAGCAAAGTCTTGTGTTCTTTTCTTTGCGCTTCTGGGCTGGCCTGTGCAGGAAGACTCAGAGGTAAAATCCTTCTGTTGAGGGAAGTTGTTTATCTTTGAATTTCCTTGTAGCTTGGAGGGGGTGTGTCTCCTCTGCATCTCTCCCTCTCCTTTCTGTTGTCTGACCCATTTTGCTGACAAAGAGAAGGCAGTGAAGTGAGACAGAAGTGGTTATAAGTGAACAGTGTCTTTACTTTTTTTTCCTCCCCCCAAGTGATCTGCTGGCTTCTCTTTGCAGTTGCTTTATGGCAAGGAAGATTGAAGGTGAACAGAGTTAATTGGCCAGGAGTCTGCATAAGATTTTCGAGATTGGAGGAGATTGTAGTACCCTAGAGATAAGGATTTCAGTTTTTTCGACTCCATTTGTTCTTTCTGTGCTAGAATTCCTCCTGCATTCTATACCAGACAGGTATCTTTCTTGTACTTGCTATGGGGACCTGTCTCTCCTCACTTACAGCTTTGTTTGGCTGTGACATTATTTAGTATAAGCTGTAAAATGTGGAAAAGTTTTCCTGTAACCTGGGTCAGAAAATTGAGACCAAGAACAGCAGTCTCTGGAGTGGCAACTTCGTTCTTGTGAGAAGAAAGGATGAGAGAAGACTTTTAGGACCTCATGCCAAGGGTGATTATGCCTCCTTGAAGAGTTTGGGTAAAGTTGAAATGTTGAGTGAAACAAACACCAAGCAGGGAATGTGCATGAGATGCTACTTATACCAGTCTGTGTTTATGGCCAGAACTCCACAGTGGCTCTTGGTTGCTTCTTGGGAACAGGTCTGTGTTCTAGGACAGCCCAGGAATATCTACTTATCCCAGACATAATAAGATACAACATGAAAACAAAGGCAGGGGACTGAAGCAAGGGCTTCTTTTATCTGGGTACTCAAAATCAGCCATTGATCTCAGGTGAGGCCATCAGGGCCAAAGCAAATTCCTCTTCATGAGCTTAAAGAAATTATCCCTTTATTCTCATGGTACAGATTGCATCACTTCCCTTTGTCACCCATAGAGGTGTTCCTTTAACAAGTCCCCCCTGAGTGTATTTAAGAGGGGACATGCCCTGACCCAGAGAAATTTCTGTCAGGACAGTTGGTCTTCCTGCTCCCTAGAACAAAGCTTTATCCTGTCTTTTCTAGTGCCCACATGTAATTGCAAGGACCTGTTCACAGAGACTCTCATTAAGGATGTTAAATGTTAAGGACTTACATGAGGATGTCTACTGGTATTTTGCTTTGAGCTCTGGGCTTAAAAGTACTTACTGTGGAGAGAGAGATGTGCACAGCAAGGGTGTCTGACTGTGTGGTATAATTTATAATTCTTTTGCCCTTTGAGTGGCAGTTGCATTGATTTTTTTTCAATTAAAAATGCCCCACAAAATGAACTTCAGAAACAGATAGCTCCACACAAACCACATAGTGATGCCATGACTATTCAAAGAAAGAAACAAGTGAGAAGACTCTCATCACAGATACATGCACCGTCCCCTTGGCTGGAGTGTTGAAGGCAAGGAAGCTTTATGACAAGGAGCATCTCACTTTCTCAAATTGAAATGCTGCCTGTCCCCTGTCCTGCAGCAGTGTGTGGCTGCTTGGAGCATGGCCCTGCTGACAGTGACTCCAGCTTGGTCAGCCTGTACCCAGAGCTGCGTGTTCCCACCCTCTCACTGGTTTTTCCCTTTGTGCCTGCACAGCTGTTCATGCAACTTTGTGGTAAATCACATTTGGGAACTGAATTTTGCTTCCAGGTAGTTTTTCAGCTGAATCAGTTTGCTGTCCTGCCATGCAGAGCTGTGCTGGCACAGTATGGGAGCAGTGTGTGAGCGGGGAAGGGCAGCTGCTGCGGAAAATGTGTCCGAGGCCTGGGAGGCTGCAGTCAGCAAGAGGGAAAATGGGAAATTTAATCAAGGCCAAATGTTTATTACCCTTCTGGTGCCTGTGAAATCTGAAAACTGTCTGTCAGTGTCAAGGCATGTCTCTGTCTCTCTAATTGGTGGGTTTAGCATCAGGGTTTGGTTGCCATCTTCTGCTTATTGTGCTCTTTTATTCGGTCTTTGCATTTATTATTTGCATCACTCACCGATGAAGGCATAAGGAGCAGCATTCCCAGTGTAGAGTAACTGTCCAGAGGTTTGATTCCTCTTGCAGCATTGCTACTTAACACTTGTGTGACAAGGGGCTGGCTGTGGCTTCTCCTTTCCAGAAGTAGTGTAAGAGCTGTATATTCCTTCCTTAAAAAAAGTGCCAGGGTTATGGAATGCACCTCAGCAATCAAACACAAGCTCCTGGGCATAGGAAGTAAGAAAGATCAGCTTGGTTTTGCAGGGGATGCTGGGGAGGAGGAGATAGCAGGAACAAAGAATGTTTTCTTAAATCAAGAAGTTGTTGTAGGAGTGGTGAACTCAGTAGGGTTTTAAGTTCCTTGTCCATAAGCATCAAGAAACTGAGGGTCCAGGAGCAAGAAACAAACCTTACAAGACCAGCACCTTTCTGTGCTTGGTGTATGAAGTGTAACACAGGCTCTAAACAGGGAGAAAGTTGCCTTGAAAACTGGGTGTCAGGGTGACTGTTGTGTGGAAGAGAGAAGATTTGGAGTTGAAGAAGTGCTTTTGAGAGATCAGATATTTGGGAAAAAGCTGTTATCCCAGAAGAGATTTTTCTCTGATTTTTCCCTCAGTCTTGGGATGTGGTCCTGTTATCTCTGGAGGAGAATTTCCTGGGGAAGCTAGTTTTTTTTTGGGGGGGGAAGCTCTTAACTCTGGACAATGCATAGTAAAATTTACTCTAGCCAGCATTTTTAAGTTTCTGCCGACTGTAACTTCACATCCTGTTCCCCAATGAATGGGAATAGCTCAGGTCTGTGATCTGAATTTGTTTATTTTATAATGACAATAGTTAACTGCTTGAGAGAAGTAAGACCCAGATAACGAGTAGAGAACACTGGAGAAGTGGGTGATCTGCTTAGTCATGCAGACTCTGTAGGAAAATGTTTTTTTGTGGTGGTTTTTTTTCTGTTTCTTCCTTAAAATAGTTTAGAGGTGCCTTTTCCTTCCTCCTGCACTTACCATAGCGCTCACAAAAAACAAGAGAGGAGATCTTATATTTCAATTAAATCAATACTTCTGGTCAGCTTATTTTAACAGAATGAGATACTCAGCCTTTGGGCTAGTGTGGAACCTCTTTGTGAATATCTATCCTTTTATTGTGATGAGAGTCTTTAACTTTTATCATTTGCCTCCTTCATTCCTAACAAGGGGGACAGCTATGAATGAAGTCAATTGAAATTTTACAGCATTGCCAGTAAATCTCCTTTGAAAGTGCCATGTAATTAGTTTTCTCTGTTAGAGAATGCTATTAACTGTACCCAAAATCTGCCATCAAAATAAGAGTTGTAGTTACTACACAAATTTCTTACTTCAGCCCAGGTCAATAATGATGAAGAATTCCTACAATTAGATAAATGGGCAGGTTCAGTTAAATGAGTAAAAAAACTGTCTGGGAGGCCAAGGCCAGAGTGCTGGCAGTGGTGCCACATCCAGCTGGTGGCCAGGCACTAGGGGGGTTCCCCAGGGCTCCTGCTGGGGTCACCTGCTCATATCTCTATCAGTGACCTGGGTGAGGGGATTGAGGGCACCCTCACTGGTTGTGGGTGACAGCAGGTGGGGCAGGAGTGTTGATCTGCTGGGGGCAGGAAGGCCACAACAACCCCATGGAAGCTGCAGCTTTCCAGGAAAGGACCCAGGGGTGCTGGAGGGCAGTGGGTGAACGTGAGCCCAGGTGTGCCCAGGTGGCCAAGGAGGACAGTGGCACCTGGCTTGGAGCAGCCTGCTGTGGCCAGCAGGGCCAGGACAGCGATTGTCCCTCTGTGTGGGCACTGGTGAGGCACCTCGAGTCCTGGATTCACTTTGGGGCCCCTCACAACAAGAAAGACCTAGAGGGGCTGGAGCTTGTCCAGAAAAGGGAATGGAGCTGGGAAGGGTCTGGAGCACAAGTCTGCTGATGAACATTTGAGGGAGCTGGGGGGGCTCTGCCTGGAGAAAAGGAAGCTCAGGAAGGACCTTACTGCCCTGTGCAACTCCCTGAAAGGAGGCTGTAGCCAGGTGGGGTTGGTCTCTTCTCTCAAGGAACAAGCAAGGACAAGAGGAAATGGCCTCAAGTTGTGCCAGGGGAGATTTAGATGGGGTATTAGGGAAAATTTCTTCATTGAAAGAGTTGTCAAGCATTGGAACACTGTTCAGGGAAGTGGTGGAGTCACCAGCCCAGGAGGGATTTAAAAGTTGTGTCAATGTGGCACCCAGGGACATGGGTTAGTGGTGAACTTGACAGTGCTAGGTTAGTGGTTGGACTCTATGATCTTAGAGCTCTTTTCCAACCCAAACAATTCTATGATCTAAATAATAATTGAGGAGGAGTGGAGAAAAATAGAGGTGAGGCAAGAAATACCATTCCTGTTGTATTTGGGGAGATAACAGTATCCGAGTGTAGGGATGTTGACTTACAACATATGGTTGCCTTCACTGGGGATGGTGACAAGTGGACACAAGAGGACACAAGAAGACCTGGCTTTCCTGCTGTTCCCTCTGTTCTTGCTCACTGGGCATGGCTGCCAGTCAAACAGTATTTGCAAACACTAAAGGAGCTTTGATAGAAAAAGTGGTCACTTGGGGAAAGCACTTGACTGAGACTTGCTTTTAACTTGGAGAGAAAGAATACCCAAAAGGTTGTAGGGTTTTTGAAGATCACAGCTGAATGCTCTTTGTCATTCTGCTTCTGAATCTTGGAAATGTAACATTTTGGATTCTGCTTGGGTATGAATATACAGCTTTATGTGTTTGGTAAGAACAAGTACTTTAAAAGATACTGCTAGCATTAATGAAAGTTAAGTGAATTTATACACATGGGAGATACTGACTTTTTACTCTAAAAAAGTTGTGTCTGGTAGCCAGCAGCTACTTCTGTAGATGACTGTTGTGGTGTTTATTCACCATACAGTGTTTTATAGTAATTTAATAGGCCCCTTTGCAGTTGCACCTTCCTGGTTTATCACTGGGTATACTGGTGCTTGTTGGCACTTAATATCCTGTTTAGCATAAATTGGGACAGAACAGTTGGGTATGTTTACCAAAAGGGTATGGTGTCCAGCAGGATATATTATCTTCCTGTTAATATTTGCAAATCTCCTTGGCCCAACTTGCATTGTGCTGCTTTTAAAGCTCTTGTGGAAACAAACACAAGTAGGTAGAGTTGTATGCTCACAATTTTATAAGCTAAACATGTAATAAGCATATCATGAGACCCATAGGTCTGTTTCTTTTGTGAAATAATACTTATTGTCTCTGTTGGGGTGATTTTTGTGTGTATGCAGAAAATCCCCTGGGCAGTGTGTTGGGTTGTTTGTGCTGTGTGGGGAGAGGCAGTAAGCTGCATTCTTTTCCTTTCCAGGCCTGTCCAAACCATTGGGAAGTTTTCAGCCAGCAAAACACAACCAAAGTGGTGCTTCCATTGCTAAGGATCACAGGAGGCTCTTTCATCCAGTTGCTTTCCATGTGAGCTGCCTACAGTGTCAATGTCAAGTGTTATCAAAGCAGATGTATTTGTGCAGGATAAATAAGGATTGATGTGTTTCACTTTGGTCTCTTTAGTGGGAAGGGCAAAGATCAACAGATTTTGGTGATTCTGTTCTCAAAATTAGCAAAAAAGGCTGCATAATATTTAAGTTTTTCCAGCATTGTGCAATGTTGCAGGGAGGGAATGACTATTGGAGGGCATGACTCTGAAAGACATTTATGTCAGATTTTAATCCTTTAATGGATTTTTAATCTACACTAGAATCCAATAAAAATTAGTTTAATGTCTGATTGCCTGACAGCAACTTGGGTCTAACATATGCTAATTGTCATCTTCATATCACATGAATTAAAAACTGTTTATTTCCATTTCCTCCTACTTCATGATTTTTTTGTTTTCCTCTTTCTTGTTTTTGCTCATGTTCAAGTTTCTTTGGTAAACTGTAGGTGGCATAAGTAATACTTCCTTGTCCCTGGTGTAATTATCATTGTTGGAAGTGGGATAGGGAACAAAAAACAAAAGTGGGATAAAGAGGAACAAACCATTGTGGAATTCTTCCTTTTTCTAAAAACTACAAAAACCCAGAACCTCAGGTTTTAAGTTCAGTTTTGAAGAGGGAGAAAGATGAGGCATCAAAAGCAAACTCCCAGACCTCTGTGATTCTTTGTAGTGAAATGCAGCCCTGTGAGCAAAGGCAGAGCTGTGTTTGCTTTGTGTTCTGGTGATGCCAGTGTGCAGTGTGCCTGCTGTCTGCCTCTCAGGGGCTGGTGGCTGCCCTGGCCTGCTGCTGCTGCTGGGAAAGCTCATTTCCTGAGCAGGGACTCAGCTGAAGGCAGGGAATCAGTCCCCTGTAAGGAAATGGGCTTTTCTGGGAGGCACAGCAACAACAGCCTGTGCATGGGTGATACTGAGAGAATAGGGTAGAATTAGGCCTTATAACATTTGGAAAACTTGCAATTTTTTCTCATCCTGAAAGATAAAACATTGCTTAAGAGCTATCCCAGTCTGTTTCTAAGGGATAGCCTTCAAGGAGGTGAGCCATAATGGTAGCACATCTCAATGACCAAAGCCAGAGCTTGTCTTCAAGGAGTGACAGTGACTGATTTTTCCTTGATAGGGGATTAGCTCTGTGCCTTTTCACTCCTCTCAGTTCCACTGCTTCTGTTTATGTAACTTAGTCTTGATTTATTACATAACTTCTCTGGAACTTTTGTATAACAAGAGCTTGAACTCCTAGAGGGATCTTCCAGTTATCTGGATCTTCCCTGGTTGTGGGAATTGGCTCACATCTTGACATAGTTTGGGTGCTCACAAAGAGAAGGTTTGGCACATGTCTCCCATGAGCTGACTTTTCAAATCTTTTGGAATTTGAGGATGGTTATCATTAATGCAAGGTAGGCAAGTCTTGCTGAAATTAATCTGCTATGTAAAATGTATCGAATATAATTTGGAATCCTGACATGCTGTGGCCTGCTATTGAGTTTTCCCCATAATTTCAAATATTTTCTCAGGGTAACCAACTCCTTGCACAATTCTTGGTTGTTTTTTCTATAGCTGTAGCACCATGGGCAAAACATGGTAAAAGCACACTCAAAACTGGTTTTTGTGTTGAAATGCTGTTTGCCTTGTAAGAAACAGTGTTCAGGGAAGGGGAGTTTTCTTTTCCTCACATTTTCTTTAGCAGGGAATGCAAGTGCCATTTATATAGACATTGACAAAGCTAAAAGCCCAGATGGAGATTCTGTGAAGTAACAGACAAAATTTTTGTTATTTTGTGATAGTGTTAATCCAGATGAATTTTGGTAATTACTGGAAGCAAAACTAATTATATGTTTCTTACTTCAGGTAGCCTGAATTTTTATGCAGTGCAAACCAAACTGCTCTTCTATGGTGGCTCACTGGTGAGGACTTTTTGGTTATTTCAAAGGAAAGAGTTGATTGATGGGCAGTCAGTTTCTGCTGTAATATGATTGAACAAAAATGCTTTTAGAAGCAATGCATCAGTGTTCAGGCAAGTAATTATATACATATCTATATATAGAAACACAAAGTTTGCCTGATTCTGCTGAGAGGTGAAGAGTCTCACGAAGTCTGTGGGGAAGGGAAGGGAGTGCTGGTGCCTGGTGAAGAGTCCAGGTTTTCTCTGCAGGTTACAGGAGGTTGCACAGCCGCCTGCAGGGCACTCCCACATCCCCGTGGGCGCTCGGGGAAGGAGCCCGTGGCTCTGGCAGGTGCTGGGTGCTGGGTGCTGGGTTTGTGTGAGGAGCTGCAGATGCTGCCGTTGCCTCTTTGTGTTGGCAGCGCAGTGGGAGCCGGCCCTTATGTAATGCTCCTTGTCACATTCGCAGTGCCGGCACTGTCGTGTCAGCAGAGGGGAAGGATTAGCTCTCCTTATCTTTCTTTATGGGTTGGTTTTAGTGTTTTTTTCATTTCTCCCACTCTTTCTTGCAGCGGCTTTTGTTGTTTTTGTTGTTGGGGACCAACCGGCGTCAGGCTGGTTTTAGTTTTGTGGTGCCTTTTTGGAGGGAGAATGTTAACCTAGAGAGAATAAAAGAGCATGTCCTGCAACTCTCTCAAAACTGATACATGGATGTGTTTTCTAAAGAGTCTGTTATTTTTTTATCTCAATTCCTGTTCCCCACAAAGTACAGTGGGCTCCTTAATACTCACATTCGGTGTGGGGCAAGGTACATTGTCCAATATTTATGTGGGGTGGGGAGAAGCACATTTGCCTTCCTAGGAAGAGTGTCCAGGGCAAGCAGATGCTCCTCAATTTATGATTTTACAGGCTGCTTTTTTCCTTCAGTTTAATATTCCTGCGGAGAACACATCACTTAGAGGGGATCAATGCCACTTAGTTTGTTTGGATTTGAACAAGATGAAATGAAGGAGGAGAATTGTTTTCTTCCCTCCCAGCCAGCAGAGTGTGGCCACCAGTTTGCTGTGAGTCACAGCTGAGAAACTGTGTCGCCTGAGTCTCAGCCTGCAAAGGAGGAAGAGAGTTAAATCACAAAGTAATCAATTAAGAATGGCTTTAAATGCAATTTGGGGGGAATAAGTTCCTGTTGATTTTTCAGTAAACTCTTGTTTGCTTTGTTTAAAGCATATAGGGGATCTGCTGGGCTAGTATTAGTAAAACTGTTGGCTTCTTTTTGAAAAACTATTTATCCTTTTAGGTGATTCCCCCCCAACCCTGCCACCCTGTAATAGTTGTGTTAATATGTGCATAATGTAAATTAGAAATTCTAGTGTTTGCTAGAATCAACCTGTTCAAACCCACTGATCTCAGATTTATTTCTTACTAGATATTTTAATTGAACAGAGACGTATTAATTGTTATTTTGCAATAACATTGCAAGTTATTGCTTGTAAACTCTTGCAAGATTTTTTTTGTCATACAAAGAAGCTTAAGCTTATGACTCCTTTACTGATGCACCCATGTGCTTTATATGATTGATGTTCTGTAGTTACTGAAGGCTGCCTATAAGGTACCCAAATGGTGCTGGCAATGATCTAACAAAAAGATGAGATTTCCCCCAAGGAACCAGCAGTTACCTTCATACACATCCAGTTTGGAGTGTTTATGTGTGAGATGAGTGTATTAAGAGGAATCTTATGGCCCCAACCAACCATTTTACTCTTTTGCTGCCAAACAAAAAAGGAAAATGTAAAAGGAAATTATTATTACCATAAAACAAGCCTGTATAGCAGAGAAGAGCTTTATGCAGTACAGACTTAGAAATACCTGTTTTTATTAAACTGTCTGTGCAAATCCTCTTGTGATTTGCCAGTGTGCTTGATCCTGTTTCTGTGGCCAGGCACCACAATGGCCAGTGTGAAGTCTTGGTTACAAAACAGGCTTTAAGGGACAAATCTTGATGAGTCCCAGATATTGAGCTTGGCTGGAGGTTGGGGAGGTGATGGAATCCTCTTTACTGTTCAGCATGGAGTAGCATTAGTGTTAAACCTGCCCTTTCTGAAGGGATTTGTATGGCATGGATGTGTGCTCAGGAATGAGCATGTCCTGTGCCTAAATCACTTGGCTCGTAGTGGACAAAGAGCTTCTGTAAAGTCACTTTGGCTTTTGTGGCTTTCTGTAGGTACAGGGCAACCCTGCTCCTCCTCTGCAGGTGGGGAAGGACTTCAGTCTGCCCTGTCCTGCATCCTTCCTTTTTACTCAAAGGTATGTGTATGGGTTATTTAAATAATGGTTTAGTATTTACAGTGCTGGTGGGTCCTGTGATGAAAGTGATGTACAGACATGGCCAGAGTCCCCACATCCCCTGATGATTGCTGTTTCCCCTAAGGGTTTGACTTGTGGCATACATGATCCTGCTGTGAGCAACTGTCATGTGGTTGCTTTCATATTTCTCTCTCAGCTTTATATATAAAAAATTACTTTTAAGTCTTTGCAGAGTGAAAGAAAAGCACAAGGACAACAGAAATGTGTCCAAGTTTACAAGGTTCCCTCATGTAGAAGTGGGCCTCCTTTCTGTGCAGGCTGAGGAGGAGGCAGTCATCAGCACATGGCATTTACTTACTATCTGAAATGTTCTACCCTAAAAAAGCAAAACCCAAAAAACTTCAGAACTATTTTTATCTTTGTTGAAAGACAGGACATAATACATGAGAGAGGCTGTCTTGGATGCTAATTTGATGTGCAGTTGATTGCAGGGTTTAACTTCTGTGTTGGATAAACATGACAGCTCTTTTCTCCTCCCTGAGTAAGCAAGAGGGATTTTTCCAAGCGTTTCCCCCTGATGTCCCAGCCCGGTTTCTCAGCAGCCTCACCGCTGTCCAGGCTCTGTGCTGGATGTGGGGCTCTCTGTTGTAAGGGGGTGCAGAGGGTTTGGTTTGTATTTCCTGGGGCTGCAATAACCCCCCTCGGGAGGGTCCAGCGGCAGGTAATGAGTTTATCTTTCTCAAAGTGCCCTTCCTCCAGCGATTAAACACTGAGCACGCCGTGCCTGCGTGTGCAAAGGCAGGAGATGGGGCGGGCTGGGAGAACTCAGCCACAAAACAGTAGCGGCAGCTCCAGTGTGGCCGTGTTGTGTAATTCCCCTTGGTGGGAGGCTGCGAAGTGGGTCAGAGCGGTGAGAGGAACCAGGGCAGCGTGCGGGCTGTCGCTGCCCCGCTGCCGCTGCCAGCGGGCGGGCTGGGAGCCTCCGGGAGCCGGCAGAGGGAACACAAACTGCAGCACCACAGCAGGCACAGAGGGGTTAACCCTCTTTGTTTCACCCAGCTCGGCAAGATTTAATTGAGTCTTTTCAAAGGCTGCATATGGCCGGGGCTGCCGAGCGGGTGTGAGGAGCTGGCTCATGCAGAGCGTGTGCTTACTGCTAAACAAAAATAAAGCTGAGATTCGAGCCCTCTTGTGCTCCAGTCGGAGAGAACTGCTCTCCACTGGGTTTGATTTTATCTATAGAAATACATGGACCCATATCCTTACCTTTAAACAATTTTCAGAAAGTGTTTTGTGTTTTGATTCGGTTTCTTTTTTAAGGTTCTGGGACAAACGGTGGAACATGAGAGGATGACACACAGGAGGATACTGATGGGAGAAACTGTATCATGTGTCATTCTTTGACCTAGAGCATTTAGTGACATTACAGCACTTCTGCTTTTTTTGTTTGTAGATGAGAATTCATTCTGCCATACTACCAGTGTTTATGTTTCTTTGTTTGGCGGGATGGTAAAACATAGAAATTTAAAAATATGCTTTTGTGGATATGGTTTCAAGGTGGCTTATAACAGTGTGGACAACATGGGAGTAAATAAATCCCCTTGAAATCCCAGGTGACCCACAAAGGTGACTCTATTGGCCATCTCCCGAAATGTAAGGAAACATGCAGCTTTGCAAGTTACAGGTTTGAACATGTTTGTTTTCATTAGGGCTGAATATCGGCTGGAAGGGAACATTGTTGCTACTTAAAAAGTAAGCCACTATTTTGAAATACACATAGACTTCAGCACAACATTTGTCAGGAAAAACTTCTGATAATAGATGGCTTTTTGTCTGCAGCCCTTGACTGAAGTCAGCAGCCATAAGAAAGCAAGTGATGCTGAAGGTCAGGTATTGCAGCAGCCGGGCTCGTACCTGCCTACCAGAGACCAAAGAAGCTGAATTGGTATCTTTGGCTTGTGTAAACTGGCACAGTTCCACTTGAGCTAATTCAGATTTTGGCCTTTTCTACCATCTGCTTGACTAAGCCAACTTATTCTGTGTGACATGTAATAGTGTGGGGACTTCAGTGGTGTGCCTGGTGGTGAAGTGCTCCTGGGACTGAGTGGTGAAAGGCTTCCTATTCCAAAGCCATCTCTGCAAAGCCTGTTCTTCCCTGTGTTTGCTTTCTTTCAGACACTCTTCAATGTTACTGAGGAGCTGAGAGGGGCAGAGCAGGAACTGATGACTTCAGCTGGAATAATTCAGCATCCTCTAGAGTTAGATTTTCAGTCTTGCTACAGGGATGTTTTCTTTAACCTTTAGGTTTCTGAGTTCATCTGGTAACTGCTGAAACAGCTGGAAATGAATTTTTTCTGTTTCTTGAAGTGGTTCTAGATATTTAAACTACCTTAATCTGCTTAGATGCATGATCTGAACAGATAAACTTGTGGCTTCATGATTGCCCTGATTCTCTCTTTGGGCTTTATTTCTGTGTTGTACCACAATTCCTGCTGTGGTGCACTGGAGTGGTGTAACAGGAGTTATGCACAGCCAGCCCCAGTTCTTATAATTTAGGGAAAGGAAACACAAATTTTGTCTGATCCATCCTTCCTTAGTGTTTACTTTTCTTGCCCTGTTTTACAAAGGGATGCCCAACCTTCAGAAACTGGCTCTTTGTTGTCTTCTGTCCAAATTGTTAAGGTAACACTGTTTTTGTTGTGTTGGTTGGGTCAGAGTTCAGCCAGGCTGTGAAGAGGAGCTGGGTGCTCTTTGCAGTGGGTGCAGCTGAGGCAGGAGGGGCTTTCTGTCTCTGACCCACATCTGCACATTGTGATGGTGTTTGCAGGGATCAGGGTAACAGGTATCCAGAGGGGGTGCCGACACTGATCCTTTCTTCTGTGCTTCGTGTCTGGGAGGTGGTGTTCTGAAATTGTTCACATAATTGATTAATTTTTTTAATCAGACATTGGTACCAGGAATCTTTCTGCTGTGTACATGTCAAGGATACCAATGAAGAGGTGGAGATTTTTGAGCAGTTAGTTAATATATTGGTTCTGATACTGATTCTCTAATGCTGGGCCTGGATCACTGTGATCCATTTCTTCTGGCATCTGTTTTCTGCACAGGATTTCATGCTTTGTCTGACATTTAAGTCTGTTATTTAAAATGCTGGTTTGGTTTTATGTGCAGTAATCCTGCTATGAGGTTGAGCCTTGAGGCCGAAGGGTTGGGATTTGCTGGGCTGATGTCCCTCTCTTGTTTTCTTTCCTTTCAGGGCTGCCTCACGGTAGAACATGAGCAGGTAATGCACAAGGAGCACCACTGGGAATCATGTCAGACGAGTCAATCTCAGGGAGTGATCCGGACCTGGACCCGGACTTGGAGCAGGAGGATATGGAAGAGGAGGAGGAGGAAGATGAGGAGGAGGCGATGGAGGAGGACAACGATGGGGATGACGAGGAGGACTTACTTGATGAAAGTGGTGAGTGAATGGGCTTGTCAGTAGAAAAATGGCTGTGACCCCTGGGTGGGTCAGGCAAGGGTTATTAGTTGTCCTGCTCTTGGTAGGGAGAAGTGCTAATGTGGCTGTTTAGTTTAAATACACATTTAATGTATGTTACTTTTTGGCCAGCAGTCCATATTTATTTCCATCCTGAAAACAAACCACAAGCATAAAATGTATGGAGGATAGAATTTTTTAAAAGAGGTTCAGATTTTGGGGAAGCAATTCCATAGAGAAGTAAATAAGTCAGTTTAAAATTACTTGTATTACTAAAAGAAATCTGGTGAAAATAAATATATTTACATCACTGGTTTGCCCAAAGGTAAACAGTTTGATGGATGCTATGGGCAATTATTGCTCATTCACAACAATCATCTTCATCAGCTGGAAATGTTCTTTTCTGACAGCATACAGGCTGGGTTAATTTTTGTTTGTTTTAGAAGATGAAACTTAGCTGACTAAGTTGTCACCTTCTATCTTCACCTAGTTTTACCTGTCCTACTGTCCTCTTCAGGAGAGGACCAGTTCAGGTTAGGACCAATACAGCTGTTTGTGGGCCAGTGCTGTGTGGGTTACCATTAAGTGTTATTAGGTAACTGTTCTGGGTCATGGCATGACCCTAGAAATGTGAATGTGGGTGCAGCAGAAGGGCTGATGTTCTAGGGCACATAGACAGGAATGCACAGCTCAGGTAGGAATTCCCCATGCTGAATCTGCCATCAAACTCTTTGTATCATAAAACTGTAGCTGGAGCCTAAGGGGATGCTCTATTTATTTCCTTTAAAATTGCAATTTTTAATAACTTCAAAGGGTGGATTTGAATACACCTACCTAAACCTTCTGAGAGTAGTCTTCCTTTCTTAGCATAGAATGTGTTAAAGACAGATACTTCTCTCTTCTTCTAGTTACTAAAAAATTTTTGGCTTCAAAGTACATTGTTGTCCTCAAGTGTTGTTTGTTTTGTTCTTCTACTCTTTCAGCCATGTGCTACTTGAAGATGCTGTTTTGATTTAAAATGCTTTTATAAACATGTTTACACAAATAAATTGTACTACTCTTTTTTTTTTTAATTTATGCTTTTTCTTATGAGAAAGTAGCAGAAACTGAAGTGTTAGTTCAGGTAAGAAACAAGGGAATTCCCAGTACCAGTACAGACAAGAGTTGCAGGGCCACAGATTACTTTGTCTCAGAGACTTAGGAGAGACTCAGAGACCCTCAGAGACTTTGTCTCAGTGGTGATGTTGTCACTGTGTTCATGGGACCCTGCACCCAGTGGAGCAGAAGGAAGTGTGACATGGTTGCCAAACTTTTATTAACAGAGGGAGTGTCTGTCTGTCATGTCCAAGTGGGTCATTCCCCATGGTTATGTTATCATAGACTTATGTACTTCATCAACATCTATATTATTGTGAGTGAATTCTCATAGTTGTTTGTCAGGGTTAATCTTTGCAAAGCAAAAAAGATCACTGTAGCTCTACAGAACATTGTGAACTGCTAATGACAGCTGTTTATTTTCATGCTAAAACACTAGAAACATGTTTATGTTTTATAATTCTGTAGTGACTAATTAAAAATAAATTTAAACAAATGTAGAAAATATTGAGAAAAAGACAATTTACATAAAACTAATGTATCTTTATAGTTGATCATTAGGTACAAGGGAAAACTCTCCCTTCCACAAGCTGAGCAAAGCTAAATTGCCTCTGAGGTTTCAGATTGTTCAGCTTTAATTCTGTCTGCCACAGTATCAGGATGCTTTCTGGGTGCTTAGATGTATAATTATTTTCTTCTGTGGAGGTGTCCAATCTGCTTTCCCTGATATCTCCTCACAGCTACATGCTGCCTCCAAAATGTCATTGGGCATCTGTATCACCTTAGATCTCACATAAACCAATGTCCTGCTCTGTGGCCCATGAAATATAACCAACTTAAGAATTAAGAGATATGTCTTATTTTTCCCATCTGATGGTTGTAGCCCTGTCTCTTTGTAGATTAACCTCATTCATAAATATCATATTGGGAACAGACAGTTTTATTCACAAGAAGGGATGCAGTACTCTAATGTTTATACTATGAAGGTTTTTAAAAGCTTAATTTTAATAATTTCTGTTAAAACTTTGTTCTCTCTATTCCCAGCTGTGTTCTTCTCCTCCCTTTCTGCTACTGTGGTCGTTTTGATCCCATTGGAGATCCTGGGGGGATCTTTCCCTTGTGGATGGTCTCTTAAATATTTCTAGAACTACAAGCTTTAGAAGATTATTAATCTTTCACAGCTATTTCCTTGGAAGGGTGACAGGCTGCATATATGTTTTCTCCAAACTGAAACTGATTACTTGTTTTAAGTAATGGGGATTATATCAATTATAAACTAACAATTTTACAGTTTACTTGCAAAATAGTGGCTTTGTTTAGGAGTTCCATGTTTTGATGGTGACTCAAATAACTTAAGAACTTTCCAGTGTTAGTGTAGTGTTGTTTATGGTGGATAGTATTACCGCGATGCCCCGTTATTACGGCTTATCCCGGTAATCAGTTGAAGACGCAGAAATAATGAGAGCTGGACTTCAGGCTGTGTTCAGAGCAAGGGCGGAAAGGGGGGAAACCCCTTTCGTTTAATTCTTATATACACTTTTTGAAATCACAGATCATTGGAGAAAATTAACACTTCCGTCTCTAACTATATTGGTTACAAGAAGTGTCCGTCAAAAGGATCTGTGTCCATGGGAAAGGAATGTAAAAAGATAATTTTTACAACAACATAGCTATGTTTACAGAAATCGTCCTTGAGACTGTCTAACAGAGAAAACTAGCTATTTTACAGTGAAAAATGGGCAACAGGATAGTATTATCTGAGACTTAGCAATGACTTGTGTTTTGCACTTTTAACCTGTTTTTGTCTTTTTGGTATGTGTGTGGAGTTATTAGTTGTGGTAGTTACAGTTTCATAATCTTCTTGGAGTCCTTTTTACATTCTGATGCTTGAGTACTCATCTTCAGTTTTGGTGCATTTTTATTATTTCTGCTCAGTTTTGTTTGCATTTAGTACAGGCTCTCTTAGAGTTTAGTTTGGGCTTGTTTGGTACAAGCTTTCAGTCTTGATGGAAGCAGCTCTTCAACCTTCTCCCCCTGCCCTCAAGGAAGAAAAAGAGCATGGAAGCCTAGTTTTCTGAGTGAGTGAAAGCTAATAACCACATAGCTTACATCCTTTATCCATTTCTTCAGTGGTGGTCAGTTAATGAACCTTATCATGTGTAGGAGCTCTTACAGCTTTAGTTCTTGGATTTTTTTCTGGAATGCTCCTTCCAGAACATACCTACCCTGCCACTTACAGCCCCTTCCTGGGGCTGCCAGGCTGCACACCCATCCCAGCAGCATGCTGCAGTCCTAGCCAGAGGCTTCCAATGCTTTGCCAGCCTTGTCATCCCTGCCCACTTCGTGTGTTTTCTCATCACTTGTGGGTTGCAGCACTTGTTTTATCATGTTTGATTTTGTGATAGCAGTGCGTGACTGCTAAGAACTTTATTTGTTAACTCCCTAAATCTTTTTTCACTACGAATGTGATGTACTGATGACTGTAGAGATAAAGGGCTGTTTCAAGTCCTGCACTTTTTCTCTGATCCTGGTAGTTGCTCAGGGCTGTGTAGGATTCCATAAGAATAAAAGCTAATTTGAGCAAAGAGGAAACAAACCTCCAGCATGGATTTTACAGATAATTTCAAATGCACGGGTGGCTCTTACCTCAGAGCTTTCCCTAGGAAAGCTGTTGAGTGTTTGAATGAATCCCACTGTACTGTTCTGTTTTTCCACTTTCTGAATGTCTCTGGATTATTCTGATTGAAGTCTCTGGAATTCGTTATCTCTCATACATATTGCTATAGTTCTGCTATTAATAGTGATGTCAAGTTGCTTGTTTTTTTTACCTCTGAGTATATGGGTTAAACACTTTTTTTAAAGAGCATTTCAGGGGTAAAAGTGGTTGTTCAGTGCTCTGAAAGATGTCTTAATGAGCATAAGCATTCAGACACTGTCCTCAAAGGCTCCTAGTTGTGTTTGCATTACAGACTGCATGGTACAGCAGACAGGGGTTGGAATCAGTACCTTCAGGGTATTGTAGTGAACAATTTTCCAGTACTACAGTAGTACTGCAATTTTTACTGTACAAATACATCAAGCAACACCAAATAATAACATGCTAGATGCTACTGTTGTGATTTAACAAACTCCACAGGGTTGGCCTTGTCTTCTGGCCTGTATTGTGCACTTTTTCTCCTTTCCCATTCCCTCTTTCTTTCTTCATGCTACCTCCACGGCATCTCTGATTAGTGCAGAACTGGAGGAGCTCCCTCCTCCCAGCTCAGACTCATCCTGTTCCTCCTGCTCCCTGACAAAGTCCTGGAGCAAACCAAGACTGGTTTGTGTGGGGTTTCTGTGGACATATAGACCCTTACAGAGGAGTGAATGAGCAGCACAGTTAATCGGTGATGCAGAATAGCAAGTCCAGGAGAGGAGGACACACAAGTGCAGTGATCTTTTGCACTGTAGCTCCTTGGTAGGGTGAGGGCATCAGAGCCAAGTCTCAGAACCTTTGAGAGTTGGCACATGAGGTGAGTGAGGGGAGAGAGCAACCTTCCTCACCCTAGCCTCTTAAAACTGTGCTCATCTTGCTTATGACATTTGACAGCTCAAACAGAGCCACCTTTCCTTTCTGCAGCATGGTCCACAATGTATTTCAGTAGCTGCTTTTTGCTTGAACTTGGGCTGCCACTTGGTGCTCACAGTTTTGAGCTTCCCATGATACCAAGGCAGGAGTTCTTGACTTCAGATGGCAGCCACTGCTGATCCAGACCTGAAAAGATCTTTGATTTCCTTGAACCCTCACTAAAGGAAAGCCTGTTTATTTAAAGGGGTCCTGCTAGATCAGCCTTGCCTACAATTTTTACTTGGTTGTTGAGGGAAAAATTGTTGGCATGAAATTATAGCAAGAATGGATTTTGTTTAATATGATGGTCCTTTGTGGCTCTTTGTGGGTCACCACTGTGGGGTGCAATTACATTGAAAGGAAAATCAATTTGTAGCTGCCTGGGTAATTTCCTTGTCTAATCTGATGGGAAAAATCAGTCGTTAACACCATACTTACTAGGAAGTTCATTAGCACCTGGAATTATAAAGCTGACATTATTGTGAAAATCTGTTTTTAAAGTCATGTGAAAGTATGGGTTAATACTTCTTTGAATGATATGTGAGTGCATCATTGAGGTACAGAGGTCTGCTGCTCACTTTGGAGCTGGGGTTATTCATGTGCTTCCCACCCCAAATCATTCTATCTTTTCTTCTCCCCAATAAAGTGCTGGAAAAAACAAAACTGGGGTGTGTGGGAGTCCCCAGCTGGATGTGTGTGGTTGGGAATAGAACAACTTTCTGTCCTTACAGGGGAAGAGAGGAAAGTCTTTGGTATAAATCTGTTCATTTTGCATGCTCCTCCTCATGCTCAACTGCCTGAGGTTTTGCTTTTTGACTGTAATTATTCATATAAATTAGGTCATGTTACACTCACTTGTATGAAACTGAGAGGCAGAATGTGGAAGACAGTCTCCTGAACAGTATCTTGCTAAATGATATCCTACTCTGTATCATTTTATATCCAGATTTAGAAAGCCTCATACAGCTGGAGATAAAAAGGGGAATAAAAAAGGATCTGCTTTTAGAAAGTAATTTACCTGCACTTTTTACTTGAAATGGATGGGTCTGCTTGTTGGTAAATGGAGATTTGTCCCAGCAACCTGAAATCTTTTTGCCTTCTACTTTTGACCAAACTGCCGAGCATTCTCTTTTAGAAAACACTGGATTTAAGTTGTCCTCCTTATCTACTAGAAAATGAAATATATTCCTTAAGAAGAGAAGGAGCAATTACATACTTAGTGCTTTAATCTCTCCACTCCTTTTAGCAGGCAGCCTTTCCCAGCTGTGTCTTTGGGTGGCATGAA
This sequence comes from Climacteris rufus, assembly GCA_013398175.1. Classification (NCBI taxonomy): domain Eukaryota; kingdom Metazoa; phylum Chordata; class Aves; order Passeriformes; family Climacteridae; genus Climacteris; species Climacteris rufus. The sequence continues at coordinate 517,021 of VZRZ01000256.1, read as the reverse complement.
GGGCAGATGGGCATCCCAAGGTCGAGGCAGCCTCAGAGAACAGACCTGCTCTTTGAGGAACCCTGTAATGAGATGCTTCCATCTGCTGCACTACATGGCACGGTAGAGTTGGTTGCTGTTTGCTTTCTGCCCCAGCCTGGTGAAGTGTGCTTTGATCTCCTGGCCTGGTTTAGCTGGAGGCTGGGGCATAGGAAAGGCACAAGCCCATCCGAGTAAGCTTGGAGTGGAGAGCAGGTTCTTTGGTTGAAAGTGGATGAGTTGAGCAAAAGGTGTGGAAAGAAATAAAGTCAGGACTTTCTTAAATCTAGAAAAGCACTGAAGACAATCATGAGGGAGACTTTAATTGCAAGCTCTGCTGTGTTCTCTTTGTACCTGTGCCAGAGTGGTGAGTGCCCATAAGGGATAATCCTGGAATTCCATCTGTGAGTTGATGTTTGAAGTGCACAAGGTGGATTTCTCGGGAAAAAGGGAAGAGTGGTGATTGACATCTCAATTTTCTTTCTCGATGGACTTCCTTGTGTAGATTCTTTTATTTTGTTTACTTGTAGCTGAATGCAGCTCCCTCTAGAGCCCACCAGTACTATTTCCGAGGAAGCTGAAACGGCATGTCCTGGGGGAACCAAACCTCTGCTCAAGCCTAAGTTTGTTGCTTATGCAATGGCTCTGGTCTTAGTAAACCTGGGAAGCCTGAACTTCTGTGTACCACTGTGCACTTTGATGTTATTAAACGGCCAGATAGGTTTTCATGCTTGTAATAACTTTATGTAGACTGTATTTCAAGCCAATAGTTGCCTGCACAGAGAATGGCCTGTGTGATATACTTGGAGGTACAAAAACAATTACTACCTGTGAAAGAATTTACTTGTGAATTAATATCCTGTATATTGACGTGTTTAAATTTAATCAAATTGTTGTAGGAAACTGCATTGCATTAGAAAATGATCCTGGTGGGTCAGAGTGTTTAAATGTGCCTTATCATATGGGTGCAGAGTGTGGGGCTCAGCCTCAAGTCAGATGGCTGTGGGTAACTCGGTAAATGTGCATCCCACTGCAGATATTGGGTGCATTGCACAGGTGATGTAATGTAACTAAGAAGTTGAGGGGGTTTTATTGTTTTCTCAGTTGCTGAAAGTGGTAAGAGCTTTGTGTCTGTTCTCTGCATCCACAGACCTTATGTTGGAGACTTGTGTTGGATTCCCAGGACCCAGAAAATTAGGAACTGGCTGGTTTCTATGTTACCCCAGTCCAGCTGAATAAAATACAAAAGAGACAGTATCACAGGTGGAAAGAGAGTGGGCGGTAGCATTTGCAGTTTTAGCAGTCCTGGTTACTGAGCAATATAGAACTGTTACATTAATATTGCAGAGGAGGCTTGCGACTCATTTAGGCAAAAGCCCCACTGATTTCCCTGGGAACTTTGCTTTGTTACCGAAGGCTGCCGATTTTGCCCATTATTTTTATCCCGGCAGTTTCCCGGGAGCACAGTGTGTGTGTGTGCAGTCGGGGGGCTCGGCCCTGCCCAGCCAGCGAGGGGCTGTCCCCAGCACGTTTTTGGGAGCTGCTCTTGCCTGTGCAGACCCCGGGCGGGCACCCAGCTCCCTTCAGCTGCATTTACTGCACTTGCTAAGTGGTGACGGTAAAGAAAAGTCCTCTTGGGTGCTTCGCTGGAAGCAGCGGGTGCCGGGTGCTTTGCCGTGTCCCCTGCCGCCGATTCGGAAGCTGCAGCTTGCCCGGCGGGGCGTTTGTTGTGCAGGGGCCGGTGTGGCTGCGGGAGGCTGGTGGAGCTCCCTGCCTGCGGGCTCTGCCGACGCATCTGCGAGGAGCGGTGCCTGAGCTCTGGGGGCTGCACTGGCCGACTCCAGCATTTTAACCCTGTGAACTGGGTTATTCTCAGCAGGGCGAGGAGTGGCCTGAGGGCTGCTGTGGGAAGGAAGGATGAGATCCTGAGGAGCGCTGTCCCCCAGCCCCCGGCACGGGGGATTCCTGACTGCCGATGGCGCCGGGCGCTGGCTGAGCCTTCCTGCTCTGTCCCAAGGCCAGGGCTCTGTCCCGGGCTCCTCGCCTTGTCCCGAGCGGGGGGAAGCTCCGAAAGCAAACGTGGGTGACTCGCTGCCCGCCTCCCGGGCTCTCTGACAGCGGCTGCCTTTCTGAGAGGGTGGCACCAAGTCTGGCACAGTCGGAGTGTTACATAACCTGGAGTAATGACTTGCCTGACTTCTTTAAAAGGAGGTGATGACGCCAGAGCTCTGCTTCCTTCAGAGCCGCCAATTGGGCACAGGCGCTGGCAGATCTCGTGAAACACTGGGGTGTTATAACCAGCTCCGCTTTTTTCTCCTCTTTTCTCCCTCCTTCCCTTTGATCTATTGCGTATGGTGGAATACAAAATAGAAATCCTTCTATGCAGTTCAAGACCAGCCCACGTCCATGGCTCTGCATTTTCTATATATATGTATATGGAATTTTTCAAATGTTTTTTGCCTTTTGTATCCCTTCTCTTAAAGCTGTCACGAAGGTGAGATAGCATGAAGGTGTGGGGAGCAGGGTCAGTGAGTGAGCAGTTATTAACTGAACAAGAGTTGCTCCAAGTAATCTTCCTGCTTTTCTGATAAGCTTTGCAGGATATAGGGGTTGGATATATTGGCCAAAAAGTTGCTTTTTCTTTTCATAAAGCAGCCAGAGAATCTCTCACAAAGGACAGTCCCACTTGCTCCTCTGTCCTGTTTGATGCTTTGTTCCACATGTACATTTCTATTTGTCAGCTTTGTGCCACGCCTGGTCATGGCTCATAGGTACTGTATTCCCTCACCTGCAGCTTCTGAAACCATGATGAAATCCCATGGAAACGAATTAGCAAATCTGTAATGTGGTGTTTTCCCTCTTGAACAGGTAAGGAGTGGCAAAGTCACTTTGTCAAGGTCACCCAATGAATGTGAAGAAGGCAAAGTGAAAATTCTCTGGTTTGTGTTTTAGGGAGCATCCCTTTTATGTTCAAATGTACTAGGTTTGATTTTCATTTGAGTTCAAAACCATGCAAGGGGTCCTTATTTTGATTTTTACCTAATCTTTGTGGTATTGTGCTGGGTTTAATGACTGGTTAAGTAAAATGTGTATGTATATTTTCTTTGGTAATATTAAATAATAGAAGTGTGGAAGGAGGGGATGAACTGTTTTAATTAAATTAGAAGTATTCCTCAGTTTTTAAAACACAATATCACATCACAGTTGTTTCCTTTATCTTTTTAACTTCTTGCTTAGAGTTTATAGAAACTGCAACGCTGAACTTTCAGAAGTGTCTGGTTCATTGTTTGGATCAAAGTATTTTTTTCATTAACAGTATTTTGTACTGCAGATGTTGAAAATGTCTTGTTCACATTTTCTTCAATATGCAGTTCACTGACTCAGTCTCAAAAAAATTCTAAGTAGGAGTCAGAAGGCTTTATTTTCACTTGCAAATATGCAAATAGGAATGAGACATGAAAAAGCTACAAGATAAAATCTTTTTAGGCTAGGTGAACAGAAACTTCTAGTTTAAATGTCTGTCAAAACAAATTTTGCAATAAAACATCTGTAGGTAATCTTCATCTATGTAAAGTATTTAAATACTTGAACTGTTAGAAGCAATTTTAAAACGACACTTTTGTGTACTCTTAGCTTGTGCTTTCTGTCAAATTTGCACATAGCTGAAAATGAATGGAATGAAATTAAAGTTGAAAAAAACACTCTTCTGTGGTGCACATACATTGTCATCTTCAGCAGCAGAAATATAGCAAGTTATAGAAAGAGATGAGGAATTGTGTTCTTGAATGTAATTGGGATTGTAACTGTGATTTTAACTTTGATTAAAATGATGAATATATATAGTATAAATTCTTTGACTTTAAATCGTTACATCTTGTCTAATAACAGCTTGTTTTCTTTGGTACATTTAAACAACTTTTGAAAGGCTTGGAATTTCAAGCAGTGTGTTTTGCCCCAGTGCCAGTCTGCAAAAGCATTTGCAAGAGGCACTGCATTGTGTCACTTCCTGTATTTTGTGCAATTAGATTTTTGTTACATTATGTACAGCTTCCCACCCCCCACTCCCCCCTATGATTTAGATGACTTTGGGAAAGAAAATAAACCAAGATTTATATGAGAAACGAGAAAAACCAGATTTATTGAGTTTTATACCTTATGGTTAAGTCTACAATTCACTAAAGTCAATGGAAAAACTCTGGCTTTCCATGGTTGGTTTACATCTTATCAAAAAGAATTTTTATTTGCAGTGGACTGTTTGTTTAAAAAACAAATGATTCTCAAAGCCCAGCAATACTCAGTTGCCAACACATAGTGTTGTGGAGTCCAAGTGTGATTCTGTCTGAACTGTTTTAGGTGGATAAACAACACCTTATACCATGTCCAACTCAAACCTGGTATTTTTGTGTGTTTTCCATGTTGCTAAAACAATATGGAAAATAGGTCAAGGAAAGTGGCCTTAATGATGTGTGTGTGTGCTCCTGGCAGGTGATAATTGAGTGAAATGTGGCTGTCAAGCCTGGTTCATGTTTATAACTTACAGAGTTTGGGTTTGTAGGCAGCTTCTTGCTGGAGGTCAGCAGGGTGTGCAGGAGGAGCTGGTGGATGTGGGGCATGGCTGGGAGAGAGCTGTGGGAAGGGGAAGGGGCTGCACAGCAGTGTGGAGCTCTGAGGGATGGCTGTTCTGCTTTTTGGGGTGGCTGTGAGAGTGCACAGCACCCAGACTTGCAGGGACCAAGAGCAGAGTGGCATATTAGAGATCCAGTGCTTCTCTCTGATGCTGTCCTTGGTGGGCTTGCTTCAGGTCAGTGTTGGGCAGCCCCAGAGCTGCTCAGCAAGAAAGCAGGGGTGCAGACAACCAGGTTCAAGGTGGACAACAGGGGTGGGGATAGTCAAGGAGCTATTCCAGCTTGAAGGGATGCATGGTTTGGGATGTTTTGTTGAAATTTGCTTGGTTGAACTGACTTTAGTTTGACAATGTTCTCTGCTATATAGAGGAACTAGTGTCCTGAAACACTTTACCATCAAGTTTCTTGACTGTATAGACAGGTTTAAGTGTGAGTTTAATGCTTGTGAATTTGCAGTGTTCAAGAATGCTGACATTGCTGCTGAAAAGACTTGTCAGTAGAATAAAGCACGTATTCTGCAAGACCTTTATCTTGATACTCTATGAAAATGCAACCTTTATAGTGATTTTTTTTAACAGGGTAATCTCCTAACTTGTTTGCAAGGGAACCTCTCAGGTGACAAAAGTTTTTTGAGAAGCCTGTTGTGATGTAGAGCACAGTTTGTACAATTGCAAAGAGCTTGTGGTTTGAGGTGGGGTAGGTGAGGTGTGACAGCTGAGTAAGATTTCAGACTCTGTAGGGGAGGGAGAACATTGTTCCTTACTGGTAAGGCTGGCCTCACAGAAAAGCTATTCAGTAAATGGACTTATCTATAACAAGATTACCTTCCATGAGGAGATCATTTTATAAACTGACTGTTTTGGGCAGATCTAATTCTTGGCTGTGTGAATATGTATTTATCCTGGCTAACAGTGATGGCCTCAGCAGCAGCTTGCTGTGAGTACAAAAGCTGGAATTTCTGTTCCATTTTGCACACTAAGGTGAAGAAGAAAATTCCCTTTTTATTGCTGTCTGCAGAAGGGCAGGTATAGGTGTCCTGTTTCCCCCAGTGTGTTGAATTTCCATTTTCCTTATGCTTGACTGCTGTAATGTGGATGTGTTGTGGTTTAACCCCAGCTGGCAACTCAGCCCCACACAGCCACTCACTCACTCTCCCCAGTGGGATGGAGGAGAGAATTGGAAGGGTAAAAGTGACAAAACTCGTGGGTTGAGATAAAGATAGTTTAAGAGCAAAGCAGAACAAGGAATTTATCCACTGCTTGCCATGAACAGGCAGGTGTTCAGCCATTCCCAGGAAAGCAGGGCCCCATCACAGTAACAGTGACCTGGGAAGAGAAACACCATTACTCCACTCATCCCCCCTTCTCCTCCTCCTCCTGCTCCCTTCCCCAGCTCAGTGTGCTGAGCATGGCACCACATGGTCTGGGATATCCCCTGGGTCAGGCGGGCTCAGCTGTCCTGCCTGTGTCCCCTCCTAACTCCCTGTGCACCCCCAGCCTCCTCACTGCTGGGGCAGTGTCAGAAGCAGAAAAGGCCTTGACTCTGTTAGCCCTGCTCATCGATAACAAAATCATCTCTGTTATCAACACTTTTCAGCACAAATCCAAACCATAGCCCCATACTAGCTGCTCTGAAGAAAATTAACTCTCTCACAGCCAAAACCAGCACAGCATGCCTTGCAAAGTACCCAGTTGTATTTACACAAGTACTTGTTTCTAAATCTTGCTTTCCAGTTTCATAAATCTGTTAGGTCAGATGCTGAGATCATGTTTGCTTATTTATTTCAAGCCCACAAAGTCCTTATAAGGCCTGTTGCAAGATCCTTGGCTAGGTACTTCTTAATATATTTGTCCCTCTTTTCCCCCTTGATAAACATGGTGTACCAACCAGGCTGTTTGAGTCTGTGACATAGGTGAAAGGCTGTCTTGTTACTGAGTGTCCTAATTGTAATACAGTTCATATTTTCTTTGGTAAAATTTATATAGCTCTAATTATGAAAAAGCATCTTGGGTTTGTTTCAAAGTTATGACATACCCTGACGCACTGAGGGTGTTTTGATGGCAGCAAACATTCTCAGTGCCCTGCCACCCTCTCAAATGAAAGGTCAAATAAAAATGGCTGGAGCCACACAAAGGGTAACTGGGCTCTGCCCTGGCTGTGCTTTAGATCAGTTTTTGTTATTGTGAGTGCAGCTCATTGTGCTGGAGCCCTGTAGGTCTGTGCCAGGGTTGTTTGCTACAGCCTGCTTCGGGTTTCTTGTGCCCATCCTGGTTTTCCCAGCACTCACTCACCAGTTGTTTCAGTAAACAGCTGACTGTTACACAGACAAATGCTCACTACCAGCGAGCTAATTTCATTATATGTCTGTCAGCCCAGGTTTGCTGTTTGCTACTGGCACTGGATATGCCTCTGAAAGGAACTGGGCATGCAAAAAGTCTCTGTACCACTGCAGAAAGTTAGGCAGGGTGGTTAGCCTCTAGGGGTCCAACCACAGCTTTAAAGGACTTATTTATTCTCTCCTGTGCCTGTCCTGGTGCAGATGGATGATGGGGACAAAGGCTCACTTAAAGTAAGCTCCCACTCCACAAATTCTGACAGGTTCTTTCCTAAAAACTGGGAAATCTCATTCTTAGTATATTTGCCGCACCAAGAGCGTTCTGCAGCTCACAGTGCCATACAAGCTGCTGATTTAGCCTTGTAAACAGGCTGCTGATTCACCTGTTACTGTGCAAACAGGTTACCAGCTCCATCCAATTGCTCAGGTTTCAGTCTCAGTTGTCCAGGTTTCTTGCAAATTAGCAGGCATCATGCAAATAGCTCATAAAATCACGATTGCTTTCAAAGCCAGAAAGGCTATACTTCTTTTTGCATCTCATTCCCACCCACCTTTCCTTATGTGCTCTGAAAGTTGGAAGCAGGGCTACGGTGCCCTGCTCTGAGCTCCTGTTGTCTGTTGGGATTCCCCTTGCGCGGGGCCCCAGCGGAGCCCGCGCGGTTATGTAAGGATTTTTATTTTATTCTCAGTCTTGCTCTCTGCCACTAGTTGAACTGGATCAGGGGCTGAGTGAATGGGATGTGATCCGTACGGCGTGCTGCTCCAGAGGAGAGAGCCCTCCCCCGTACACACCCACTCAGCCTCCCTGCTCCTCTTCTCTCTTCTCAAACTCTGTTCCCAGGCATAACTGAGGTTGCTCCCGTTGATCGGGAGCGCCTACGGCAGCCAAAGCGTCCCGGCAGCACAGCTCCAGGCAGCACAGCTCCAGGCAGCAGTCCCCAGTGCAGCAGCAGCTACCTCGGGCAGGGCTCTGTTGTTTGACTCTCCAAGCAGGGGAGGAGATAGTGACAATTTTTATTTAGGCTGAACACGAGGCATATTTAACTAGTTATGTAACAGTGACCCCGGTCCGTCTCGGCTGGGTGCAGGGAGGATATATACGTACTGATTCCCGTCACACCAGCTGGGTGGATTCGAGCACTAGGAGCTATTTACCAAAGTTATTTTCAGAAACCTCAAGTGCAGGTTTCCCTGCCTGGACCCTGGACTGTTTTATCAGGAGTCTTTTCCCGCCTGCGAACTGAACAGCCAGTGAGAGTGGATTTAGTGCTCGCTGGGCTGTGGGCAGAGATAAGGAGTTGTCGGGAGTGACTGGAAACTTTTGTCCTGAAGACCCTGGGACAAGAATAGCAGAAGAGCTGAGAGTGTGCAGCCACACTGAGCAAGTGTGCGGGCCTTGGTGCACTGAGCAGCATGTTACTCTTGGATGAGTCTCAGCAGTTTCCAGGTAGGACACAGGTGGGGGTTTTTGTGGGTTGATTTTTTTTTTCTTCCCTCCCTTGTTTTCTTTTCTCTCTTGCTTTCCTGTTACAGGCCATTCATTTTCCCATCCCCGTGCTGGAGCACCCCACTCAGTGGCTAATAAAGTGCATCAGGAGCTGAGGCTCCTCTGTGGGGCTCAAGTTTTAATGTGCTCCCTACCAGGCACGGATGGAAGTGGTTGAGTTTTCAGAGTCTTGCAGTGCCTGTTGGTTTGATGGAGGGGGTATGAGAAGAAAGTTCACTCTTCCTTTGTGCTTATGATTCTGAAGTTTTTGGCAATGTATCATTCTGGGTCTAGCTGTTATTGTTTCTGCTGCTGTTGTGTTGTAATGCTGCAAAAGTTATTTTTTCCAAGAGAGGAGGCAGTTGTTAATAGCAGTACAATTTTATATCCACTGTCCTCTCCCTGACCCCCTTCACCTTTGTGTGTACACTTTCCCTTCAACATCCTACATGATAAGACTTTCAAGGGCTTCTTTTGTCAGTGAAATATTTGGTGACTTGCTGACCAGACAACAATCTGGGCACCAGGCAGAGCTGTTGGTGCTTGCTCCAGATCCCCTAATTAGTGCCTAAGAGAGTAAGAGCTACTTGGCCCTTTTCCCTCCCTATCAAATGGAAGATGCTGGTGAAACCCTAACACGAGTTTACAGTCTGGGGATGGCTGCCACTTTGTTTGCTGGTGGGATGATGTTGTGTGTTGGAGAAAAAACTTTGTTTAGTTTGAAGAACTTTCTAAATTTGTAATTTCACTTCTTACTTTGAGGCCAGATACTTTGGGATGCCAAGCTTCTTGCACCTTGTTCATGTGGCAAATAGCTCCAAAGTCATGCTGTAAACTTAACAGACTGATCAAAAATGGTCCCCAGGAGTTCCAGCTCTGGATGCCTGGTTTATTCTAGAAGTGCAGAGCAGTGTGGTCGTCCTGAGGAGTTTTTACAGAAATAAGCCATGCAATATTTGTTACCTATTAGTGGGAAGGGTGGATTCTAGAAAAACAAATCCATCACATTTCTCTGGTTGTGGTGGCAGGACAAAAAAGCTAATTTTGGGAGAGTGTGAACTGAGAAAAGAAAGGAATTACAACAGAAAATGGGTTTGGATAAATGAGGAATCTGGGTGATGATACAAGTGGCTTATGTAACTTAGTCTAGATAATAGGTATAAAAAGAGAAGATGAGAAGGGCAAGATGCTTTTGGAAATGAGACTGTAGGTCATAGATGGAGGGAGAATACAAGGTTAGAGGCCTTTCAAAAATCCGGGGTGGAAAGGTATCTGTACAAAAGTAAGAGAGCAAAAGTACAAATTCACTCCTCCTTGTACAGTACTGCTCATCAAGTTGTAAAGTTTGGGGCAAGGTTTGCCACAGTCTCTGCCAACATCTTTACCATTAGAAAATTGTCTCTCTTTGAGGAAGCTTTTTAAACTGATCTAATGTGGTTGTGTTCTGGTTGGTGGATCCAGGAGAGTTTCCATCACACTTCTGCACAGCCTTCTTGTTCCCAGAGAGATGATAAAGTGCACAAGGTCACCGAGTGAGTCTGGGCAGAACTGACACATCATGTTCTTCCCTGCTTTTAGGCTTCAGCCACTGAGCAGTGTTTCTTTCCCTCACTCCAGGTGCCTCAACATTTCTTTGGAGTGTTCAAAGTAGCAAGCACCTGTATATGCAGTGCTGTGCTACCTTTTGTTATTTTATAAATGTTTCTGGAAAGTCAGAGTGGATTTTAATTACCTTCATGGTAGCACCCACCAGCTAGTAAATCAAGGTTTGTTGCAGCACACTACCTATTCCCCTATTGTCCTGCAAGAAAAATGTCTTTTATGTAAATATCTGTTTCCTCCTGATATACACGTATTTCTTTTTCTACCATAGAGGTAGTTGTCATTTTAGCAACTTTACAAAGGAACAGGTGCCTTTTCCAAGCTGTAATGTGCTCAGCTTTTGGGGCATTGTGTATTTCGGATGGGGGGTATCCTTGTGATATTGTGGCTTCGATTTGTGTGAGTCTGATTGCCACGAACAACTTTGCAGCCTTTTGTCAAACGACTTTAGCAGCACCCAAAGCAGCACCAATATTTTGAAAAGGAAAACTAGAAACAGATTGTTCTTTCAGCAATGGTGTTTCATACCCGCCTTATTAACTTTCTCCAGTGCTCTCGGTCACTTTTCTGGCTGCAGTTGATGGGAGAAGTGCCAGTGGAATGCGGTGGCACACAGGCTCAAACTCAACAATTTGAATTTTTCTCCCAAGTGATGCCTCCCTCATTAAACAGAGTCCTTAAAAATTCCTCTGGAAGTACTTTAGAGACTGAAGCAGAAAAAGGGAATGCAGCAGAAATTCTGTGCTTTGTTACAGTTCTAAAAAAGATCCACAACTGGGTTTTGTTGTTTTCAAGTAGAAAATTGTATTTAAGGAGAGGAGAGTTGTTGGTTAGCACATAGGACAAGGAGCCAACAACTTGAGAGTACCTCAGCACCGATGCCTACCTGATTTCTTTGCTTAGTTTCCTCCTCTGAGAGATGAATAGGAGGGTGTTTCACAGGTTACTGTAAGGAGCTCGTCATGCCTGTGAACTCCTTTGACACTGACTAGAGTACAAATGCCACTATTACAGTTTTGAAATCACTCCTCTATTAGACCACTGCCATCAGGAGCAACGACAAGGGAGCACTCAGCTGCTGAAGGATACTTTATGCTGGGATTATTTCCCATGCTGCTCTTTCAAATTAGGAGTGAGTATCTCTCTCTTCTCCCTGCCCCTGTTAAGAGGTCCCAAGCAAAGCTATGAGGAGGGCTTGAGGCAGAGATTAAAGTTTGGCTGGTGCTTGTTGTTTGTTTGCCATTTTGGTGGCCTTGGAAGTGTGTGGCAGCAATAATCCCTTCTTTATTATTTCTCATTGCTCTGAGGGTATGCTGGTATAAAGCTAATACCACAACTCCCAGCTACCTAGTGTAAATTAATGCTTATGTAATCATTGCATAATGCAGAATGCTTGCTCCCCTACTCGTCCTCTTTTCTTAGTCCCTGAAATTTATCCCTGGAAGAGTCATGGTAGCAGCCAGCTGGATTCACTGTTCTGGGAAGGTGTCAAGCCCCCATATGCATCTATTTTCTCTAGTTGGAAAGGAGAAATTTGTCTTTGTTACTTAAATCAATATTTAGCCACCTCAATAAAATAGATCAGATTTCTCTTTTTTTAAAAAAGCTTTGAACTGTTGTGAAAATAAATAAGGTTAAATCCGGTTGCTTGTGGTTTAGATCCCCATGGTAATTTTTGTAATCTGACTGACAAAACTCTATTCTGGGTTACTAGTTAACTGGGGTAACCAGAAAGGGGAGGTCTCAGTTCCCTCCTGCGCACAGCTTGTTGAAAACTTCCCAGCACTCAGCCTGAAACACTTCCTGACTCCAGAGCAGGAGTTTTATGTAACTCCCTGCTCTCACACACCCCTGGCTAAAGGACAAATGTGACCCATCCCTGCTTCCCTTGCTACCTTAGGGGGCACATTTCCTGGCTTGGTTTCCCTGCCTTCACTAATGCCCATAGTGTCTGTGCAAGAGAGAGGGAACAGTTTACAGTTTAGGTCTGAGGACTTTTATCGGGAAAAGTAGTTTTGATTACGTATCTAGAAGAGAGGTGCCAGGTAGCAGCGTTCTGTATTTCTCCAGGTCTTGCTGTCTCAAAGCACTATGAAAATGTTTGGTTGGAAATTTCACAACCCTCTTTGGAGCATATCAGAGCTGGAATTGCATACAAGATTGCCCTGTGCTCCAGAGTAGCCATCGCCTTTCCTCCGTGGTGCCTGTGAGAGGAAGGGTGACCTGGTGGGCTCCTCACCTGGGCTGCATTTGGGGGCTTGTGCAGGGGTGGAAGGAGCTCCTGAGGGGCTGGGTGCTGGAGCAGGTAGCTGCCACACTCCAGTGGCAATGGGGTGCCAGTGGCTGCGAGCCTGTGCCATACAACAGTTATATAAGTGCTCTTTGGTGTTTATGTAACCCGGGTCTCAGCGTCTGCAGCACTGAGGCCCAGCCAGAACAAGATCTCTTGGGTATTTGGGGCCTGGTCCTGCTTGCATAATTCCAGGGTTAGAAGATATATCGCCTGTCACCAAAGTTGGCTGTTTGATATTCCAGTTTGCCTCTCAGCACTTCTTGGCTGCTTCCTGTCCCTTTGGTTTCTGGGTGGTGCATTCCTTGTTCCTGCCCTTCAATTCTGCTGCCTTTTGTTCCTGAAGGGTTTCTTCAGGCTGGGAAAGGAGTTTTATTCTGCATCATATCCTCATCAGCAATTGATATGCTGAAAGACCTCTGAAAGAAGAAAGAAGGGCAGTGCTGCCTCGTAATTTATCTTTTAAAGTTTTCCATTGATTTGTGTTTACTTCTTGCCCAAGGAGCCTGGAGATGGGTTTGACTTTTGCCTGCTGCTGGTCTCGCTCCCTCCTCATGGTCTGGCCCACAAAGTCAGTGCTGGGGGTGTTTTCTTCAGGGCTCATTTCACATCTCTTCCCTCCATCCTCTGGTCCTGGGATGGGGACAGCCTGCGTCCCTCACCAGCAATCTGCACATTTCACGTAGGTGTCTTGAACCCACAGCGAGTGATCACTTTACAGATACTTAGAGAAATGAAAAACGCGTTACTCAGACTTCAAGCAGCGCTCTTTGTTATACCAACATGACAGAGTCTGTGTCTGGTTACAGTGACAGGTATGAACGACAGACCTGAGGTGGTTAACTCCTAGATAAATCAGCAACGGGAATGAAGATGTACGTGCTTTTTGACAGGTGAGGGAAGCTTCCCCTGGGAGCAGGCAAGCTCTGGGGCTGGGCGGGCTGAGCACCGAAAGATGCCTTTGTGCCTGGCAGTAGCGTGGCTGTGACTCAGCAGGACAGCGGGCGGAGCAGGGCTGGGGCGAGAGCAGTGCTGGGGGTCGGTCCGCGCCGTTCCGCCGGGACAGCCGGGACAGCCGGGACAGCCGGGACAGCCGGGGGCCGGGACAGCCGGGACAGCCCG
>VZRZ01000256.1:481206-503392 GCA_013398175.1 Climacteris rufus | reverse complement strand
GGGGCCGGCCGGGCGCGGGGTCCGGCGTGGCGGGGGCGGCGCGGGGGGGCAGGTGTGCCGGCTTATATAATACTTACATAATTAGGGCTTTGTTAAGCGCTGCTGGCTGGGAGGGGCGCCCTGCCGTCGAAGACTGAGCGCGATTATTTTCCGAGGAGAACAAAGTGTTGTTGCTAATTAGCTGCCCTGACAGCGGCTGCAGCGGGGAGCCCCGAGTCCCCCGAAGGGGCCGCGTCCCTTTGTCCCCCTCCGTCCCCTCTGAGTGGCTTTCCCAGTGCTTCGGATGGAAGCAACCAGGTGTTAATGTGTGACAGCTTTGTGCCCCTCCTGGGTGTTGCAACAGGTAGTGCCTGGAGGAAGGGAGTCTGAGCTTTCCCCTTACTTTCACCTACGCTGTATTTGAGGGGTTTCACAAGGAATTTCCTGCTTCCAGCCCAGCCTTGAGGTGCTCAATAGTTTCCATACAACAGCACAGAGAGGTGCTCTGTGCAGACACCACTTTTCCCTTCTTGCGTGGCATCCATGGAACAGCTGCACCAGCTGCATGCAAAGAAATTCTGAATATATTTAATTTATATTGCACAGCTGAGTACAGGATGAGCCAGAGCACTGTGGCTGTTGCCAGCCTCTGAGGTGATTGCTGTGCTGCAGTTAGGTAACTGCTGTTCTTCAGCTGCCAGGTACAGTTGCACTCTGGCATCACCAACCCACCACTGCAGCACCCAGTGCCTGGGCAAAACATAACATAACCCCAGAGAGCATCTTCCAGGCTGTCAGAGCCTTTGCAGTCAGACTTGTTCTGTGCAGTTGCTCCTCCAGCCTTTGGCACAGTTGTAGTTCAGTGTGTCAGGGACTGAGCTGCAGCTGGAGCTGTGCAATTAGACTTTCTTGTGCCATCCCTCAGTGCTCCTCCCATTCCTGCTTTGACAGCTCAGTACTGGCTGTAGTAGCGCTAGCTAGTACTAGCTAGTCTCTGACAGGCTTTTGCCCACAAACTGCAGAGAAGTTCCCAGAAGGCCTGCAATAATATTTAAGTGCTCTTTGTTCTTTGTGCAAGGACAAAAGAGAGCTCCCAAAGTAAGAATTAACTCCTCGCTGCTTTGCATGTGGCTACCTTCCTCACCATGCATGCACATCCCTGTCCTTAGGGTAGGAAATAATGCCCAAAGAGTCAGCAAAATTGTCCTGTTTGGCATCCTGAGTTTTTGTAGTGAAATGATCTTAGAAATAAACAGGTGTCTGGTTTTCAGTGCTATGCCTTCCCTGGAGTCACTGGAGTTAGTCTGGCAGTGAAAGTGGCCACCCAGGAGGAGGTGTACCTCTAGCTAGCCCTGATAGCTGGCTAGTAACTGAAGAGGCAGGGAAGTCACCAACTTACACAGTGGTTTGTCCACTGAGGGGTCTCTTGGACCTTCTTATGCAGCATCCTCAGGTAAGGGACCCTTGGATCTTTTTCTGAATGGGAATTTCTGTACTCCTAGGAGTACTGATTGTTGCTAGAGCCAAACTGTGGATGCAAAGACACTTGGACTTACTGAGGTCTGCCTTGGACTGTGGAGATTGGCTATAACACTATTTTTCACTTGGCATCAGAACACTGTGTCAGTTACACAAATATCACACCTCAAAACAATGTGCCTGCTGCTTCATGACCCTTCACAGCAAGCTGAGCCATTTTGCAGAGCAGTTGGTGTTGAGAGCAATTAATTGCTAAATCAGTGATGGTAGAGAATATTCTCCCGGCTGAATCCTGTGCTGTTTTAAGGGAAGTTTGTGAAGGTGATGAGGTGAGTTTTATAAGCTTGGGTGCAATAGGAAGTGCCTGACTGCGGGACAAATCTTTTGCTGTGTTACACACCATGAGTCACACCTGTGTGCAGTGTTTAGGGACAGCTCTGGCAGTCACACCACACAGGGAACATCTGAGGCAGAATTACACACAGCAGTCACGACTTTCTTACAGAGACTTCTAAATTGTAATGCTGTGACATGCAAGTGCTGGTCGAGAAACCAAACACCTCCCCCTGCTTGACTGTACAGCTGGGGATGGGGGGTTGCTGCTGCTTATTGAGCAGAGAAAACTGGCAACCCCTGGTCTGCAGCACAAACCAGAGCCATGCTGTAATCAGGTCTGTTGGGTTTTCAGAGTGCAGGCACACTTCAAACCTCTAAAGTGCATGAGAAAGGATAGTTGTGCCCCTCTTGGCATTCAGGGTGCCTTGCAGGACAGAGTGCCTGGGTGTGTGGAGGTGTCCATAACTGAGGACCAGTGGGAACTGCTTGGGGATTTCTCAGAGAGCTGTAACCCACCCAAAGGAGCAGCTGCATTGATGCTACCACCGTTTTCCTTGGGAAACCCTCTTTGTAGATCTGGTGAGGACAGTGCAAAACATGGAACAAAGCTGGTGGGAACCCAGCAGTTGATGTTCCATCTGATTCGTGGTGCCCACAGTGTGTGACCATGGCATGGGTTTACATACTCACCAACAACCACGCCTGACCCATGGCTGTCTTCTGCTGGGCAAACTTGGACCTGCTTTTTCTGATGTGTCTGATCTTGTTGTGCAGGGCTGGCCTGGATTGTCACCCCCAGGCTGGTGGCAATGCTCTTCCCATGGAGGCAACGTGGATAACTGCCCAGGTCTTCCTAGAGTTCACCAGCAGCTCCAGCATGATCAGGCAGTTGTCAACATGCAAACGTGGCTGATGAATTTTTCTGTTGTGTAAAAAGCTACTTGTATAACCATGTCAGAGTAGTGTGTTGAGCTCCTGTTACAAAACCATAATTGCATTTCTGCTGTAGATGTAGGTTTGGCAAAATTGGGGCAGGATTATTCCATTGATTACCTGATGAGACCTGTTCAACGAGGCTGTTCCCACACTGCCTCCAACCCAAAGATCAGACCTGTTCTTATACAAAATAGGGTTTTGTGAGTGTCGTTATTGTTTCCTAAAGTGTTTTTTTCCCAGTGTGGGTCCCAGTTACACAGCTTGGAGCTCACCGTGCTGGAGAGCAGCCACACGGCTGCAGCGGGGAGCCTCGCTTTTTCTGGGTTAGATTTAAGCTGTGCACACAATCAGGAGTTTAATACAAAGCAGCAGCAAAACAATTCCTGCTCAGAACTGCCAGCTCATGCCACAGGTGTGGTGGGAGCTGTTGCATGGTTAGACTTGTGATTTTACCATTGTGTTAGTTAAACTTTGTGAAAAGCTTTCTTTGTGGTGGCGGCAAGGATGGGAGCAGCCTCGGGAAGCCGGCTGTCCCCTGAATCCCACTGCAGCTGAATCAGGGAGATGTTCAGAGCTGTCACTAGTGTGGAAAAGCTTTCTAGATGCATATGTGTCAGGAATGTGGGCTGAGGCACAGATTGTGTTCCTCACCTCAGAACTTGTATTGGCAGGACAAACACCAGCCTGAGCAGACGTGGCTGTGGTGGATGAGAGTTTGTACTCAGTGTGGGACCAGATTTATCATCAGATTTTGGGCTTCAGGCTCCTGGTCAGATGAGAATTGTATTTTAAAAAGCCCTGTCTGATCCAGCAGTGTGTAGGTTTCACCAGAGCTTATATCATGTATGATTAAGAGGAAAGAAAAGGTAAAATGCAGGAGTGGAATGAGTCTACATAGGGATTGCACCACGTACATTAAAACATAGAGGAGTTATAATAATTTGGGTTGCTGAGCCTTTAGATTTTGTTATCACCCTTGTCCTGAAGACACCCTTTCGTGGCACAGTGCAGGTGGCAGAGCGGCTGCTGGAGGAGGTGACGTGGGCAGTTGCTGGAGTGTGGGGAGGGAAGTGCTTGCTCTTCCAAACAAGCATGACTTTGTGCTCTCTGCTGCCTTGTCAAGGTCCTCGGGCCCAGGGTGAGATGGCAGCAGGGTAACCATGGCAGTGTTTGTCTCCGGTTTAATGACTCATCCTGGAGCATGTGATCACGTGTGCAGCCTCCCTGCTTCCCTTTGCCCTATTTCATCCAATCTTTTGATCTAGTTATATAACCAGGAGTCGAGAGGGCTGGGGGGAAGGAAACAGTGCTGAAGAATTGCAGGTAATGTGACTGAAATGTGTCTGTAGCTCAAATAGCAGAGCTGTTGTCTGGGAAGCCTGGGAAACTGAGTTTATTCCCAGCACAGTTCTCTGTCTGCAAGAGAGCTGATGCTTGATATCTGAGCTTGTAAGTCTAAGGATGCATGGTGGGAGGACAGGGCTCCAAGACCTTGACTGTGGTAGGAGAACTGATGTGCTTGTAGCAGTGAACCCCTTTGCCTTTATCTTCACATGCATAAGTCTCCTTGCATTCATCATGGGATCCTTCTCATCCCATAAACTGTGGATGCCTGGTTTTTCAGTATGTGTAGGACTTGCAGAGACTGATATTCACAGAAATGTTTGAGCTGCTCTGCTGGTACTGGCCCATGGTGGGCTGAGCTCTATGAATCTAAATGGGTTCTGACACAGACTTGGAGCAAATGCTGGGGCAGGTCTGGTGGAATGTCTGGAGAGGAAGTTTACAAAGTTGGTGATTTTGAACAAGGTGTGAATCTACTTCTTGTCATCTCAATTTTAAGATGCTGCTCTAGAGATAAGGTTAATTTAATGGGCATATCAATGTGACATCTGTAGGTGCAATGTGCTGTACTGAAGCATCCTTCATTTAAGCTCCTAGCTCTTTCAGAAGGGTTGTTCTCTGCCTCCAAATCCCTCAGAGTCACAGTGTGATGCTTGTTGGTTCTGTATTACTTCATCTGCCACATTCTTCTGCACTGATGTCTTCTTTCCTTCAAAGTTCTGTCTAAGTGTCATTTCAGTCCAGTCATTAGCTCAGATACACGGTGTAAGCAAGAAAGCTGATTACAAGATGAGGTTCAGGGTATCTCTTTGCCTGACACAATGGGACAAGATGCTTCAAGTAAGCTATTACAATGCTTGTCAAAAACAGTTTGCTTCAAGGGAAGCTTTTGAACAGAAACATGTCCTTTCTTTGCTCTGGAAGTATTAGTTTGGTCACAGGCAGCCTGTTGAAGAGCTGTGTCACATAGAACAAGGTGTCATTTCACATTGTGCTTTAAGAGTGGAATTGGGCACTAATGGAAGTCTGAAAATAGAAGAATGAAGGGAAAAAGGAATGCATGTGATTTATAATGTAGAAAGAGTATTGCCACTTACATTTTGTTTTTAAAAAAGCTTGTTGAAAGTGACCATTTAAATCACGAGAGTGAAGCCTGGTGCTGAAACCACTGAGCTGCCTGCTGAGCCATGACCCAGTGTTTGAACCAGATAACCTTTCACATGCTCTGTTCTGTTAACTTGGGTGATGGTTACACAGGTGTCATATAAATGGAAATTTCTGCCCTACTTGAATGATGTGAAACAAAGAAAAAGAGATTCAAGTTCCTCGTTTTAGTCAGAGCTCATCAGGCCCCATAGGAAAACAGATCCTTGGGACAGCAAGTGCTCCACATGCACCAAAATAATTTTACCTTGTTTTCTTGTCAGGACACTTTTGGACTGTGTTGAGTGGTGTTAACTTTGGCTTTCACTCGGGACAGACCCTTCACTGTAAAACTTTTTAACACTCTTTAGCTGTCAGAAAGGACCCCAGCTTTGACCCTCAGAGTAACACGCTTACAATGAGTGAGAGTAGGGCTTGTCGGTTGCCATTCAGCTGAAATGCTGCTGGATGCTCATGGCAAAGGCAGCTGGCAGCCTGGCACAGCTGTTCCATGCCTTGCTCTTCCCTTGGCAGACCAACCCCAGGAAGCCGTGTTCGGCGGGGAGCACGCGGAGCACGCCGAGGATGGAGAATGGCAGCGCTCGACTTCAACTACCTCATCTCAGAGCGAGCGGGCAGAGCAACTCTTGCAGAACCAGCACAAGAGCCTGGCCTCTGAGGACACCAAAAAGAAGAGGGCTCAGAAACCGTCTCACATGCGGAGGAACATAAGGTAAGCAGCAGCAGCAGGACGGAAAGAGCTCGGGTCACGTGTGGTGGTGCAAACAGAATCTCTGCACTTCACTTCTGAGCTACGTTTTGCCACTGCTGGCAAACCAGATGGTTTTTCTTTTCCAAAACCTTAGGATTTCACCAGTGGGAGTGGTATGATCTCAGACTGGAGTGCTGCATGTGGGTGCAGGCTTGTTTGGTATTTCAGAAGAGTGAATATTTGGTTATGGAATATATTGCAAAAATTGTGTAATTGCTGCTGTCTTTTGAGAGATGTAATTGGAAAACAGTACCACCATTAAGTAAATACCAGGTTCGGAAATTTGCTGAGGTAAATCCTTTGCAAACAGCCTAAAATACAGTTTTTCTATAATTCCTAAATTT
Source organism: Climacteris rufus (assembly GCA_013398175.1). Classification (NCBI taxonomy): domain Eukaryota; kingdom Metazoa; phylum Chordata; class Aves; order Passeriformes; family Climacteridae; genus Climacteris; species Climacteris rufus. Next base: position 497,059 of record VZRZ01000256.1, on the reverse strand, counting down.
CCTATACTAACCTGGGTACTCATTGGCAGGAATGCTGATATTATGACTGGTGACTAAAATGTTGGATATCGGTTTCACCTGGATTTTATAAATCAATAGTTGCTTGATTGTGTAATCCACCACATGTTCTGGGACAGGTTATGAGGTGGTAAATTACTAGCAAATTTTGTTCAAGGGGATTGTATAAGTTCAGAGGAGTTCTAACAGAGCAGGAGCTCCTGTGGCAGCAAGTGGCTCTCATGCCCTGTGTAATGTGCTAGTGGTCTTTGGTTCGTATTTAAGCTTCTGCAGATTGATTTTCTTAAAGCCAAAGGAATAAGCATTGAATAGGCCTTGGAAAATAAGACTTCATTAGAATGGGGGAGATGTCCATGCAGTGTGGGGTTGAGTGGATTTAAAGACTAGTCTGAGGGAGCTGAATTTTAGCTTGTACTGCACCTCTCCTCTGGCAAAAGCACCTTCATTTCCAGGACTGCACATGTGAAACTGAAGCAAGGGAATAGCAACTTTTGGAAGTAAAGAAAATTACCTCTAAAGGGAAGGTGCTTTGAGAGCATGCCTTGAAACAATTGTTAAAGCCATTAAGGGATCCTAGTTCCTGAAAATGCTATGTCAGAAGAGAATCAGGGTGATGACATTTTGTGGGGAAATTGAAGCATTGTCTTCCCATATATCTTCTTTGCATTACTTTGTGCATTTTGTGTTTATAAACTGCATGTGAATAAAATCAACCTTTCAGGTAAAAGAACTAGTCTCTGGCAACTTAGTTTAAATATGTGCTTACCCACTCATGTTTTTCCTCCTTTCATTACTTTGCTTCTGTCAAACTTTTGTCTTTTCCTTGACTGATAGTAGTGCTACCTGTAGCTGGGAAGCACAGTGCTGAAACAGCTGTAGAATTTGCCTGTCTCTTTTGGGGGTGATGTTCCTACTCTGTGGCTGACAGAATACCTGGAGCTTGACGGTCATCTTTGGAGCAACTGTGCAGTCATTCATGCTTTTGGAAGAAATTGAGTGTAACCAAAGGCTGTTTGCTCCTGTGTTCAGAAAGCTGTTGCGTGAGGACCAACTGGAAGCCGTGACAAAGGCAGCCCAGCAGGAAGAGCTGGAGAGAAGGAAACGGCTTGAGCAGCAGCGGAAGGATTATCCAGCCAGTATTCCAACTGTACCCCTGGAGTTTCTTCCTGGTAAGCACTGGAAATGCCAGCCAAAACAAGAGTTTGAAGGATAGAAGCTGAATGAAGAAGGTAATACCATGCTTGTCCATGATAGGACAAGGGGTAATGGTTTTGGACTGAAGGGAGGTAGATTGAGGCTAGATAAAAGGAAGAAATGCTTTACAGTGAGGGTGGTGAACATTGGCACAGGTTGTGCAGAAATGTGATAAATGCCCCACCCCTGAAAACATTCGAGGTCAGGATGGATTGGGCTTTGAGAAACCAGATGTAGTTGAAGATGTCCCTGCTCAGTGCAGAGGGGTTGGACTAGATGACCTTTGAAGGGTCCTTCCAACCCCAAACATTCTGTGATTCTGTGCTCTACTTGGACTTTAATGTGTAAACCCTTGGAACAGCAGTTCCAAACCACTTGTAGGTTCAGTGTAGGCAGTTCCATTTCTGAGCTAGTTTTCTATTACAATGTCGTGGCTGCTTGCTGAAAGGTGCCAGGTAATACTTGTTGAAGATATTTTGACATGTTAATTGTGTGTAGGGGGATGCTGGAACAGAGCTCTCTTGTCTTTCCAGCTGGTATGGGAGCTTAAACCAACAGACTTGGCAGAAATGTCAGATCCTGTTTGTTCTGAGAATGGTCTGATAATGTGTGTCTGGTACTGGGGATAGTGGAACAATAGACTGGGTGCACATATGCTTGTGATGTAACCTTGGCCTTTCTTGCCTGTTTCAGCAAGCAGTGAGTTGCAGGCAGTATCAATGGTTAAGCACCACTCTTGTCTTTGGGTGAATATGTCATCTTGCATTGTTTCCCAATCTGGATCATTCTGGTGATCTAGTTTATAGCACAGCCTCAAAAGGTGTGAAGGGCAGAGAAGTGCAGTTGGATGTTGTGTCAGGGGTTCTTGAGATGCCCTTGCCTCCTGAGGAGGTGTATATTCTCCTTTATATGCAAGTGTTCAAAACACTTTTGTGTGGGAGAGAAGGAATAAGAGCTGTTTAAAACACTTTTAACTGTTGCAGAGAAGGTTCCGCCCCAGAAGATCATTGCTTGCTGAGTCACTGCAGTGGTGCTACTTGGCCTCTCCCCCCCACAGGGCAGCACTAAAACATACAAACAATTGCTCTCAATCAGCAAAAGTTGTTTATGATATGTGGGATGTAATTATTACAGTGTCCCTACTAACAAAGGGCAGTTATCATCCCTTCAGCAGTTGGTACTTTCTCTGCTGGATGAAACACAGCTTTCACTGAGACCAAAAAAAAAGGGGAAACAAAGGGCTTTAGCATGTTGCATGGTCAGTGTGCCCCAGTCAGGGCATGAAACAGAGGGTGCCATCAGCAATGGACTATTGTTTCAGCATATTGAGAAAGGAGGAGAATGTGACCCAGGAAGCTGAGTCATAGCAGTACTGTAGACAGTGAGAGTCTGTTATGGAAAATTCCAGGACTAAGTTATTGGAGCTAAAGTGGAAGGAAATACTGTCTGGTTTCTGAACAGTTTTGTCTCCTTCCCCATTATTATGAATTACTTATTGTTTGTAATTTATGTTTGTAGAGGACATCGTTTTCAGAACAGCAGAGGCGACCCAGCTCCCCCCTCAGGTCCTGGCTGAGGAAGTGATCTGCCTCGACAGTACCAGCAGTGGCAGTGAAGATGATACTAAAGGAAAAAATAGCATTAAAGATGGTAAGTGACCAACTGCCTCAGCCTGGTCTTCTCACAACATGCTGTTTATTCAGCCACAAGTCTGTTTTCATCTGGTCAGATGCTCCAGTGGTGAATCACTTCAGATTTTTGTAGGCCTATTGGTTTCCAATTATATGGGCAGTTCTGGCCTGTGAGTCCTAAAGTGACATTTATAAAATGGCCTGCCAGGCCCTCTTGTTTTAAACTTGTGCTTATTTCTGCTTTATAAATGCACTTTGCTCAGTGTATTGCTGAAGAATGCTTACAGGAGATGTGGCATCATTTGCTGTGTATAAAAGGAACATCTAAGTATTCAGATCTGCAGCTGAAAGTGGATTTTGTGTCTCTTGTCCCAAATGGATCTAACCTGACTCCTTGGTGACCCTTAGGTATTGCATCAGGAGACAAAATGCATGGCTGAGTCTGGGAATTACAAGAACATATGTGGGAGAATGTAAAACACTCCTAGAAACTGTCTCTTGTTCTCTCTGGATCAGCCCAAGTTAATGTTCCCTGAAACATTTGGAAGCCAGGGAAGCTGATGCTTTCATATGCTGGTCTGAGGGGCCTGATGTGTGCCTGTGTGTGTCTGCTCGTTCAGAGTAGCTCATTAGGCCAGCATGGAATTGCAAAAGGTGCTGGTAGCCTTATTTCCTGATGGTTTTTTCCATGCATGATAAACTCTGATGTCAAGTTAACATTTGCCCTTATTCTCTCCTGTTTTGATTACTTTACAGAAGTGATTGAGCTGAGCTCAGGAGAGGATGATGCCCTACAAATTGTGGACAGCAGTGACTCTGGCAATGAAGGGGAGGAGGATGGCAGTGAAGAGAGCAGTGGCTCTCATGTGAATGATGCCTTAAATCAGTCAGATGCTCTGGGGCAAGTCATTGTCAACATCAATCATCCACCAAATGAGGAGGACATTTTCCTGGCTCCCCAGCTTGCACATGCAGTAAAACCTCATCAGGTAAGCTTTGTTAGTCTTGAAAATGCAATGAATTTAGGCAAGCCTGCCATGGAATCTCAGCAGAACTTCCCTGTGACCAGTCTGGTTATGGTGGTGGCTGTTGTGCACAGTCAAATGATAAGGCTAAATTTAAGGAAGACCAAAGCTGTGTATGACTTTGGCTATTATTGTTATCAGACCTTTGTATATTTAGATGAACTTCTAAAAAATAAAATTAAATTAAATTTATAAATAAACCTAATCAACCCCAATTCAGATTCTCTTGCTACAAATTAATTTTGGTCTATTGATATATTCTAAGGAAGTTTTAAGAGCATCTAAAAATACTGAGTTTCTGAGCCTTCTACTCTAGATTAGGGTGCTTTAATGAACTTGAAGCATCTCCTTTGTATTTTCATGGTGCTAATGTTCTTGCCTCTCTGTAAATACATACCCATCTTGGGTTTTTTCCTCCCACCATTCTAATACCTTGTCTACTTTTCTGCCTAGATTGGTGGGATCCGATTCCTATATGACAACTTGGTCGAGTCCTTGGAGAGATTTAAAACCAGCAGTGGGTTTGGGTGTATTTTAGCACATAGCATGGGCCTGGGCAAGACCATACAGGTCATCTCTTTCTTGGATGTACTTTTTCGGCACACGGAGGCAAAGACTGTTCTTGCCATTGTACCTGTAAGTAGCCGCATGAAGGGCTGGCTGAGGGGCTTCCTTGCACTCCTGCTTTCTTTGCATAGAGAAGGTTGATTAGTGTCCCATCACATATCAAGCTCTATCACAAGCTCTGTCTTGCTGCTCTTTTCTCTCTTTCATTCCCTGTGTTCCTGAATTTGCATGCTGTGATCTGCTGCTTCCATCTGGGCACAGCTGGGTGTCGTTCCCTATTCTCATTTTTGCTCTTAAAATCCCAAGTGACTCAATTGGGTTTTTAATCTTTCCATGGCTAACTTTTTTCAGGTGAATACTCTCCAAAACTGGCTAGCAGAGTTCAACATGTGGCTCCCAGCCCCTGAAAACCTTCCTGCTGATTATAACTCCAAAGAGGTCCAGCCCCGCACCTTCAAGGTCCACATCCTGAATGATGAACACAAGTAGGTGCCAGTAAAAGCCTTTCTTCGCTCTTGGCTCAAGGACCTCTGCTTCTTTCTGGGTCACTTTCCTTGCATGGATCAGGACTGTGCAGTGGTCCTAAGGAATTCTCAATTCATTGGCTGTGTTCCTACACCTACCTACCTGTTGAGGTCTTCACCTTCTGGGTGGGATACACTTGAATCTGCTGATGCTACTCCAGCCGTGTGTTTACTGTTGGCCAGGATCTGGTGTACTGTGGTGGATTGAGTGAAAACAGTGTCTTGATCTCAATGGGCTGGAAGGGAAGGAAGATTGGAGGACAAGAGCATTAGAGGAGACAACACCAGGGGATAAACAAGTAGCTGATTACAACCATGTGCATTGGCAGCTCGTTCTGAAAATGGTTTTTGTAGAGGCAGACTCAACAGCTCCATAAAAAGGGAGCTTTTGAGTTTGGTATGCTTTTGTGCTCAGTTCCTGTAAGGATTTGTCATTCTCAGCCCTGCTACCCATGGCACATAAAAGGCTTTTTTTCTTTCTCTGTATCAGTTTGTTTCGTAAAGAAATTTTTATTGTATCCCTTAAACTGATTTGATGCAAGAAAAGTGCTTTCATTAATTGAATGGGTCTTTTTTCTCAGTAGACTCCAATCCAGTGATTCAACCTGAAACTGGAGTAAAGCTTACAGTTTATTTGGTTGTTTTTCAGGACAACAGCTGCACGTGCAAAGGTGGTGAATGACTGGGTGACAGAAGGTGGTGTGCTGCTGATGGGATATGAGATGTACCGTCTCCTCTCACTGAAGAAATCCTTTGCCACTGGCAGGAAGAAAAGAACAAAGAAACAAACTGGCCCTGTCATTATTGACTTGGATGAGGAAGACCGGCAGCAGGAGCTTCTGAAAGGTGGGAAGTTATCCCTCAAGGGGGAGAGTGTGACCCTGCTGTCCAGCTGGCTGTCAACTGTGGCAGCACAGGGAAACAGCCTATAAGTTGCTTTTAGCATCACTGACATGATCAAACTCTGCTGGGCAGGATTGTGTCTTTGGAGATAGAAGGTTGTTGAGCTTTGGCTGAGTCTTTGTAAGTGTGGAATTCAGTACCCTGAACTGTGGGATTTGTCAGTGTGAGATTTGCCACTCTGATCTGATGCAAGGCACCCAACTTGCTGCAGTGCAGGTCATTGAGCAGAAATCCAGGGACAGTCATGTTTGCTCATTACCACATTATGCTAAATCAGAACTAGTGTCTAGTGCTATGGTGTCTCCTGAGCCAGCCTTGCTCTCTGCACCCATGGATACTGCTTTTTGTCTTTCAGAACTACCCCTCTTTTGTGAAGCTGGCGACCATATAAAACCAGAACCTTGTCTTACTCATCTCTAACACTTACCATCCCTTGTCCTCAGGCATTGAGAAGGCTCTGTCTCGGCCTGGCCCAGACGTGGTTATCTGTGACGAGGGACACCGGATCAAGAACTGCCACGCCAGCACCTCGCAGGCCCTGAAGAACATCCGCTCGCGCCGGCGGGTGGTGCTGACGGGGTACCCGCTGCAGAACAACCTCATCGAGTACTGGTGCATGGTGGACTTTGTGCGGCCGGACTTCCTGGGCTCGCGGCAGGAGTTCAGCAACATGTTTGAGCGGCCCATCCTGAACGGGCAGTGCATTGACAGCACCCCCCAGGACGTGCGGCTGATGCGCTACCGCAGCCACGTCCTGCACAGCCTGCTCGAGGGCTTCGTGCAGCGGTGAGTGCAGGGGGAGCCCCGAGGGCTGCTGGGCGTGCACACGGCTCCTTCAGCACACGTTGCCTGCCTTGTTTGCTGAGTTTAAGCAGTGCAATTAAATCCTGCTGCCTTGTAGAATCATTTAGGATGGAAAAGACCTATAGGGTCGTCAAGTCCAACTGTTAACCCAGCATGGCCAAGCCCACCACTAAATCATGTTCCCTAGGTGCCACTTCTGTACATCTTCTAAATCCCTCCAGGGCTGGTGACTCCACCGCTTCCCTGAACAGCCTGTTCCAAGTCTGACCACCCTTTCCATGAAGAAATTTTTCCTAATATCCAATCTAAACCTCCCCTGGCACAATATGAGGCCTTTTCCTCTTGTCCTCTCACTTGTTACCTGAGAGAAGAGAGTGACTCCCACCTGGCTACAATCTACTTTCAGGTACTTGTGGAGAGACAGAAATTCCTCTTGAGCCTTCTCCAGGCTGAATCCCTTCAGCTGCTCCTTATCAGATTTGTTCTCCAGACCCTTCCCCAGCTCCACTGCCTGAATCTGGACATGCTCCAGCACCTCAGTGCTTGTAGCGAGGGGCCCAAAACTGAACCTGAGATTTGACATGGGGCCTCACCAGTGCTGAGTACAGGGGGAGGATCACTGCCCTGGCCCTGCTGGCCACACTGTTTCTTAGGATTCTGTTTTGCCTTAGTGTTAGAAGTAAAGTTGCTTTGCTTTGGTACCACAGACTCTGATAATAGAGAACAACACCTCTAACTGCCCCAGAGTGACCTCAGGTTTATTTTGATGCCATACTAGTTAATTTGGACTTGCACTTTTTGACATCTTCTACTCAAGGAGCTGAAAAGGTTTTGTGAAAGTGTTAAAAACAGTGACAGTGACTCCACCACTCTGGAAACAAATCAGGTTTTTTTCTGAGATGAGGATTCTAAGATGTATCTTAATCATTGACAGACCTGATAAGAGACCTTAGGTCTTATTTCTGTTTTTCAGCTACCATGGAAAACAGGGCTTTTACCACCCTCTTAACACTGTGACCTGTGCTGGAAGATTGTCATGTTTGAGATCCTTGTAATTGTGTTTACAGTTGGTATTTGGCTGCAGGGAGAGTATCTCAGAAGTGTCATGCACTAGAGAAACATGCAATTTAGAGGCCTTTCTCCCTGCAGCCCAGTGGGCAAGAAGTCCAAATCTTACCCTACAGGCAACCACAGAGAGATCATGCTGGGAAATTCCCTTCCCTGTATTTATCCCTCTCTTTTTATTTCCTCCACAGGCGAGGCCACAACGTGCTGAAGGTGCAGCTCCCATCCAAGGAGGAACACGTCATCCTGGTACGTCTGTCCAAGATCCAGCGGGCCCTTTACACGGAGTTCATGAACCGCTTCCGAGACGCAGGCAACAGTGGCTGGCTGGGACTGAACCCACTCAAAGCTTTCTGTGTCTGTTGTAAGGTAGGTTTTGGCAGAAAATGCAAAGAAATATTCTGTTATGTTGAGGAAAGGGAAATATAAGTCAAAATAGGAGGTGAAGGTGCGGTTGGCCAAGGACATCATCTCTCCCAAGAGTGCTCAGCAGTGGGTATTATTATATATAACAGTATTGTTACCTTTGCTTCCAGAACTGAGCTGCAGGGATGTTAAATCTCCAAATTGTGCAAGAAACCTGCATCCATCAGCTGAACCAGTGTGGGGCTGATTCCTTAACCTCCATAACCTCACCTGCTGCAGTGTAAACAGGCAGCTTCCTCTGCCATTGTGCTGTGTGGGGTGCACAGTGACCTCCTGACTTGTTCTCAGGAAAAGAATTGGGCACTTTTAAAGGTGTGAGAGCCTAAAGGAAGTATTAGTTCTTTCCTTTGAGTAGCTGTGGGGGCTTTCAGACCACAATCATTGGCAAGCAGCAGACCAGTGCAGGTCTAACCACTTTCTTCTAACCACTTTCTTTCCCTATCCCTTCAGATCTGGAACCATCCAGATGTGTTGTATGAAGCTCTGCAAAAGGAGAATCTGGCCAATGAGCAGGATTTGGATGTGGATGACCTTGGCGCAGCAAGCACTAATTCCCGCTGTCAGCCTCAGGGAATTAAAGTCAAAACAGAGAGTAATGCTTTGGCATCACCAGTTGGAGAAGCTACTAACAGCAAGTTCCTCCAGAGTGTTGGCTTCAACCCTTTTCAGGAGAGAGCAAATCAGGTCGTAACTTATGAGTGGGTGAGTGTCACTGCTAGGAAACTCTTCATTTGGAGACTCTGAAAGAGTGGACCTTTTTGTTAGGGCAGTTTTCTGAAGCAGAGCAAAGAGAAGACTCTTCTGTTTGAGTTGTGGGTTTCTCTTACATTTTCTTTACCACAGAGCATCTTGATAAGCAGATCTGTGTGGTGCTGGGAGCGGTTTGTGACACTCAAGAGGTAGAGGTGCAGCACTCCTATGCCATTGCTTTTATCTGACCAAAAAGGCCATGAACTTTGTTATTCTAAAAGAGGTGTTAGGGTGAAGTGTGGTATAAATAAGATGGTGGTAAATCTAGAAGGATGGAGGAAAGCTTTTGAGGTAAGAGTCATGAGAGGTTAAGAAGACACTCATTCATCCCAGAAGTTTGTCATTTGGAGCTTCTGGAATGCGAGGTAACAGCAGTAGTTGGGGAATAACATTGTCACCTTGACCAGCTGGATGTCAAGAACCTCTTTGCAATTATCTATTTCTCTCACCTTAAGACAGGATTGTTAACTAATGAGCAACTCCACCTGTAATAGTCTCCTGTTTCTTGGTAGGCCAAAGACATCTTGTGTGATTACCAGACGGGAGTCCTGGAGAACTCACCCAAGATGGTGTTACTTTTCCACCTGATTGAGGAAAGTGTGAAGCTTGGAGACAAGATCTTGGTCTTCAGGTAAGCAAAGCATCAACAATTGATCCTACAGTCACTAAATACTGGAGTAGTTGGGTCCCCCCTGGTACTAGAAGTTTGTTACACAGGGTGAATGGTGTGGCAGTTCCCCTTTTCTCCTTTCTTGTAGTAGGTGTTGATTTTGGTCCATGGATTTTTCTACTTCTGCCGCTGTCACTTTTACTAGTGTAAAAGGGGTGTACTGCAGAAACAGGGTTTAGCAACAGTCAGCACTGTCATGGCTGGGGAAGGGTTCTGTTATTCCACTTTTGCTGCTGGGGGGCTTTTTCCTGAACAGAGATCTTGGTTTTGCAGCCAGAGCTTGTCCACCTTATCTGTCATTGAAGAGTTTTTGGCAAAGAGATCAATGCCGAGTCCTCCAGGCTCAGATGGAGGAGTTCATAACTGGGTCCGAAACATCAACTACTACAGTGAGTGCAGCCTGTCCTCCCCTCTTTTGTTGTGACACTGTTTGATCCTGTGAAGGACTAATTCCTGCAAGTCGCCCACCATCTTCTTGTAGTTGTCTTTGGGTGTGAAAATTCTCTTCTGAAGCATTCTTCTGATGAATCTCTCAGACTGCTCCTACTTCAGTTGTTTTGGAAGACAATGTCAGTTGGATAGCAACTAACCAGTAATTTCCAAATCCTCTTCTGACATCTTACTTAGAAGATGTTAGACATCTTTAACATCTCACACACTACTGCTTTTTTAAGTTGCAAAAGATACTTTTTGCTTCCTGTTGGCTATTTGCTAGATCTTGCTTCCAAAACCAGAATCACTGTGGAATGCTTTCACTAGCTCAAGGCTGTGAATTCCTCCTCCCCTCTTCCCCAGCTTTCAATCTTTTTCTAGTATGGATTGTTGCTTTGTGTAGCTAATTTACAGGCCAGGACTGAGAGAAGTAGTGGATATGGTGTTCCTGATTTTTGGCAGAGCTGCCAGAAGCAGCTGCTGTCCAGGAACAGAGACATGACACCCCCCTGCACTCCTTTAGACCAGCGCACTCTGAGCTCAGGTCTAGTTTCTGGGGATTTGCCAAAGGCTTTACAGTTTTGCTTTCTCTTGATTCCTGGAGCTTCCAGCAAACACAAGACCTTTGTTCCTGTTGTTCCTGCTTGCTATCCATCTTGCCTAAAGCAGAGCCTTAATGGGCTAAATGTGTTGTAGTACTCCCAGGCCTGGCCTTGACAAGCTTGAGTAATGTTTTACTTGGTCTTTCAGTTGAACAAGTCCCAACCTGGCTGGCTGCATTGCACCTGTCTGGCTGGTCAAATTACAGGTACACATTAGTCCAGTTGAGATCCTGGAGTACATGACTCGAGGAAGACCCAGAATCAGTTTGAAACCAGTTACAAAGCTCAGTGTTTGGAAAGTGGGTTTGTTCTGATAGAAATGCTCCAGACATACAGAGCTTTTAAATGTATCTTTAATTTCCTTCTCAGGACTGGATGGCAGCACTTCTGCCTCAGAAAGGGAACGGCTGATTAACCAGTTCAATGATCCCAGCAACACCTCTGTTTGGCTCTTCCTTTTGTCCACACGGTGAGTTGGCTGGAGCGGGGCACAGGGAAGGACTCACACTGCTGTTCTGGATGCATGTGGGTTTTCAGTTCTTAACTTCCTTTGTAATATGCTCTCCATGGTATGATAGTGCCATCTCTTTCTGAATTCCCCAGGGGTGTAGGATTTCAGCCTTAGTCCTCTGTAACAGCTTAAGAGTCTTGGAAACCAAACTTGGGTTTAAAGTTTGACTGGAGGGTACTTTCCATAGGCGCTTTATGGTCTCTTGACTGTGATGGCCAAGGCAACAGTTTAACATTTGCCTTAATTTTCCAGTGCTGGGTGTTTGGGTGTCAACCTCATTGGAGCAAACAGAGTGGTGGTGTTTGATGCTTCCTGGAACCCGTGCCACGACGCCCAGGCCGTGTGCCGCGTGTACCGCTACGGGCAGAAGAAGCCGTGCCACATCTACAGGCTGGTTTCTGACTACACCCTGGAGAAGAAGATCTATGACCGTCAGATCTCCAAGCAGGGCATGTCAGGTCAGTGTGGATGGATACAGTTTTCCACTCTCAGCTTTGCCTCCTTTTAGCTCCTGTAAGTCCTGTTTCTCTGGGTTTTGTAGCTTCTTTTTTTAAGGTTTAAAACCAGACAGAGAGGTGACAGGCACTATCCCAGGGCTATGTTTGATGTTTATGAGTTGGCAGTGACATGGGATCCTGTAAGAAATTAATGGTGGTGGAATCAGCATGAACCTAAAGCAATGTTGTGGTCCCAGTCCACTGCTGTGTCATTGACTTTCCCTGCTCCTCTCCTGGCTGCTGGAACAGACTGGAGACTCAGGGGGTACTCATCCTGTTTTCCTCTCTGCCAGGGTGTTGCTCATCTTAAATTGGATTTTATTTCTTAAATAGCTCTATATGTCCATTTTTTCTGCAATAAGAGAGGGAAAATAGCTTTATTAAAACATATAATGATACCTTTGATTGATAGTGCTTACTAAGAAGCCAAGAATAACTAATTCATTGTGGTTCTGACCTGCCCTTGTACCAAAAGTATCTTTTGTGCTGGCTTGTGCCAGCTGTCAAGCTACTCTCATAGAGTGTGCAGCTGGGGGTTGTGGTGACCCAAAGAGAGCTCTGCTGGCTGTGTCCTTCTTTGCTCGAAACCCAACTCCAGAGGCAGCAGCCCAGTGTTATTGGCTCAGTTTGGTGTTGTGCACTCGAGGTGGAGTCCCCTGGCAGCTGGCCTGGCTCCCAGGAGAGTCCTGGATAGAGGTGCTTTCTCCATGTGCTCCCATTTGACCTGTGTGCAGGAGGGAATGTTCAAGGAAAACATTCAGGCTCTTGCAGGCGAGGGAATGTGGCTGCTTTTCTGAGCTTTCAGCTTCAGTACAGTTATTAATTTGAGCCTTTTTTGATGGGATTTGTGGGAGAACACATACTGAGGTGGCTGCAGTTCTGCCCCAGGATATGTATGGTTACAGCTTTGTTATGTGAGATGGGACACTATCCATAACTAGTTTTGTGTTCCTGCTTGCCAGGAGCTCAGTGACCTGCACAGCCTTGCTGTGCAGTCTGGAGCACAGGCACTGGTCAGCCTGACTTGCTCAAATAGGCTCAGCTCAGAACACAAGTGAAGATTTTTCTCCCTGCCCTGACATTTGCAGAACACTTCTGAGGATTGTGCAGATTACAAGGAGGGAGCACTGTTAGGACAGGAGGGTAGGAAGGGCAGCAGGCAAGCAGCACTGATCTCTTCCTTTCTCTGCTCACTCCATTGCCTCTTTTTTCCAGATCGGGTGGTGGATGATCTGAACCCAGTGCTGAACTTCACTCGACGGGAGGTGGAGAACCTGCTGCATTTTGTGGAAGAAGAATCTGACCCTGCTCAGCAATCCCTCAATCCAAGCAAGATGAAGGAGTCTGTTCTACAATTAGCCTGTCTCAAGTATCCTCACCTCATCACCAAGGTAAGACCAGCCTACTTCCTTGCTGGCACAGCACTGCACAGGCAGGAGTGGGCCTGGAGGAGTCTGGCAGTGTGATGGAGCCATGGGGGTAAGAAGGATGTACCTGGGGGCTGGTGGGAATAGGCAGAAAATCCTCTGAGAAGGCCCAAAGAGCTCTGCCCTTCCCTGTGGTATCTCCTACTCATTTAGAGACACCTCTGTCCTGTACAGGTTTGGGGGCAGGTTGTCAGGCACCCCTTTCTTCAACTTGGTGCTGGGCTCAAAGGTGACAGTGGAGTATCCCAGTTTGCTGCCAGCTTTTTCCCTGGGGTGACTTTAAACCAAAGTTAGGACAGGCAGCACTGGCCTGTGCTGTCAGGAGCATCACTGGTGGGGTGGTGCTGCAGAGTGGGACTGTGCCAGGTGAGGCTTTGGGGGCTGTGTGACATTGTGGCAGGCTCAGGGCTGTGCTCATGGCCTGGCCAAGGGGTTTTGCTGTGTGCTTGTGGTAAGTGGTGGCCTTGGCTGGGCAGGCAATGGCTTTAACTGGTTGTCACCTTTCAACCTGAGCCTTGGTCACATCCACAACGCTGCCCCACACGTGCTTTGCCATGGGCAGCTCTGCCTCCCAACTCCCCATCCCTGCTCCAGCCTGGGAAGGAGACAGGCTGCCGCAGGGAGTGGGTGGCTGCATTCGGGGTGTGCTGGTTCCCTCTTGCGGTGTGTGAGTGCCAGAACCGCGGTGCTGTGGGCTTGCAGGAGCCTTTTCAGCATGAGTCACTGCTGATCGACCGGAAGGAGCACAAGCTGACCAAGGCAGAGAAGAAAGCAGCCAAGAAGAGCTACGAGGAGGAAAAGCGAGCATCCGTCCCCTACACCCGGCCGTCCTACGCACAGTATTACCCAGCCAGTGACCAGAGTCTGACGAGCATCCCTGCCTTTAGCCAGAGGAACTGGTGAGCACCTGCCCCTTCCCTTCTCCCCACGCTGTAAACATGTAGTGAGGGGGCAGAGGATGCTTGTCCCTGTCGGGTGGGCGCTGCACTCTCCTCCCTCCTCTCTCACTAGGCGACCAGCCCTCAAGGGTGAGGACAAACCCGTGGCAAGCGTCCGCCCAGTTCAGTCCACCCCCATTCCAATGATGCCCCGGCACGTCCCCATGGGCAGTGCAGGATCAGCCTCAAGTTCCAACCCTGCTGTCAACTTTCCCATCAACTATCTACAGCGAGCTGGTGTCTTTGTGCAAAAGATTGTTACCACCACAGGTGAGTTGCTGCTGCTCACAGTGGGTTGGGTTGTGATGCCCATGGTAAACTGGATGCTTGTGGTGAACTGAGGATCGGGGTGGTTTGTTGATGCCCACATGGGCTATGGACAGATGTGCACCAGAGCCAAAGGTACTGCCTCTCTGCAGTTGAGTGGTTCCCCTGTGCCTGGAGGACTTTCCCTGCAGGTGTGCAAGGCCCACGGGTCTGGTGGGTTGTTGGGAGTGAACTTTCCATGATAGGACCTGCAGTACTGTCGCTGGTGGTCCTTTTTGGGAGATGCTGTGCCAGAGCAGCTTGGCTTTTGCTTCCTTGGAGCCTCTGCTGCCTTCCTATGCTGTGTAGAAATAAACCCAGGGTTTGCTTGTAGCACAGCATGTAGCAGAGACAACTGCACTGCAAACAAAGGGTGCACCTGCCTTCTCCTGACTGTGGCTGGCATGTTATTTAACGGGCACAACTCTGTTTCTTTCCCCACTGCCAGATATTGTGATTCCGGGTACGAACACGTCCACTGATGTACAGGCAAGAATCAGTGCTGGCGAGAGCATCCACATCATCCGAGGGACAAAAGGTAATTCTGTCCTGATAAGTCTTATGGATAGGCTCCTAGCCAGTGCTAATTAGGAAATAAAATGATATAAAGGCATGAATCAATCCCTTGAGAAGAAAAGAAACAAGAAGGGGAGATCTGGAGTCTGCAGTGGCTCTGTTGCAGCCCGTGCTCTGGGTGTATTGATGCTGCTGGGCTGTTGCAGCTGTGGCTGCTCCTGTCCCTGAGAGGAGCAACTGAACTTTGTGGTTCAGTTGGTCCTTCTCCCAACACTCTGCATGCCCTGAGGCAGCCAAACACTTCCTGGCTCTCCCAGAGCAAACTGTTTCAGGAATGAAGTTCCCACTGGCAGCACGTTGGGGAGGGGGTGATCTCCAATACAGCAAAGCTGAAAGGGTGGAAGTGAAGAGTGAGGAAAGGGGTGGAAGCCCCTCACTGATCTCCTTGCATGATGTGGGCTGGGCTTATGCAGCACTGCTCTCCAAACAGCCTTGTGGGCTCATGGAAGCAGGGTCCTGAGCTGAGACTGGAGTTGTAATGAAGCTGTTGAGTGATGTTCTGCCTCTGTTGCAGGGACGTACATCCGGACCAGCGACGGTCGGATTTTTGCTATACGGACCACTGGGAAGCCAAAGGGCAATGAAGACCGTCGGACAGCTGCCTCAGGTAGGGGCCTGTGGGTGCTGTGGGGGGCTTGCACATGTGCTTTCCTCCTGGAGTGTCTGGGGCAGCGTTCCCTGGTGTATTCCATCCTGTCTGTGTTTACAGCAGACCCTGCCATGTCCCCACGATATTCCCGCCTTCCTTTCCCCCGCTGCCTCTTGGCCCGCAGGTTTTTCTCCCAGGTTGTCATCTCACCTGCCCCATCTCCTTGTTTCCAGGCTCCCAGAGCTCTTCCCTGGAGTCCACGAGCAATGGCAGACACAGTGCCTCATCCCCGCAGCTCCCCAGCGCGGAGGAGCTCACTCGGCCCATCTCCCCCGACAGCCCCGAGATCATCAGCGAGCTGCAGCAGTACGCCGAGGCGGCGGCCGCGCGCGAGTCCC